>JAVJIX010000007.1:2337500-2762500 GCA_036785185.1 Paratrypauchen microcephalus
ATTGTGTTTTGTTTCATTCACACATGTTTGAGTAATCCTGCATGATTAGTCTGTTTACATCTCCAAAGCTCAAAATGCTCTGTTCCACCTTGTGATGTCATAATAGCGGTTTTCTAATTAACTGCTACCTTTTACCTTTTGTTTAGTAAAGATCGTCATTTCTGGGACTGATATCATCCAAATGATTCAAGTGAAGGTGTATGGAGTTTAAAAACACAGTAGAGCAATTCCTGTATTACCACATGACGTCACAAGATGGAACAGTTTTTGTTTTGTTTTGTTTTTTGAACACAGCTTAAACATGCAGGAAATGTGTGTTGAACATGAAACACAGGGGAAAAAAACACAACTCCAGGTATGTCTCTGATGAGGAAACACTATTATAACATAAATGAGAAAGTAGTGTAATAATATTGTTCTAATTACACAATTATTTCACATTTTTATATTTTCTCAGCCTTAAATCTTAAACTCTCCAGAACATGTGGGGACTCTGCAACATACAATCCAACATTTGTTATACAAGTGAGCAGTGAGCACATGTGAGCGTGTTTACAGTGGGGATGGCGGAGTTGTTTGTCGTTGTCATGGCGATTCAAGCTGACGGCGCTGTGGGACCCGTGTGAGTGTGAAAGTCTAAACGGCACAGACTGCTGCCCCATCTGGAGTCTACCTCAAAACACATCCCAACTACTGAGAATAAAAGTCTGTCTAAAGAATAATCTGTATCTGTCAAAAACTAAAGATGGGGATTCAAAAGTGGACACTTATTTTTATTTTATTAGGGACCGAGCCCGAAGGGGGACGAGGTCCCTATTGAAGTTGCTTCGTTTCCGTATTATTATTATTCTTGTTCATACACGCTGGGGCAATTTTGAGCATGTTCCCATGCTTCAAAACGAACGAAACTTTGCACGGGCATCACAAAGTGCTGCCAGTACGACCACACAAAGTCCCATCCCCCAGTGACCCCCAGGAGCTCGATAGCACCCCCTAGCGCGTTGTCTTTCGGGGCTGGCATACCGTTTAAGATAGGCGCACGAAATTCGGTAGGGACGTGTATCTCAATAAGACGAACAAACGCGTCACTGCAATGTCATGGCCACGCCCAACAGGAAGTGAGATAATTGGCCTTTTGTGTGATTTTGGGGTATTTGACATAGAATGGAATTTAAACACTTCTCCTACACCGTACCTCAGATGGGCTTAAATTTTGGTGAACAACTTAAAACGTTGGAGATGTTAAATTGCGAAGGATTTTCAAATAGGCGGTAATATGACGATACGGCGGATCAATAAAGTTAGGTATTTATTGAATGGGAGTTATGAGTTATGAATGGGAGGTATTTGTTGCTAGGCAACGCCCTGATCAAAGATCTTTGATCTTTGTACCTTTGATCTGTCTTTGGCCACGCCCAACAGGAAGTGAGATAATTGTGCCAGGCACACGAAATTTGGTATGGGTGTGCGTCTCAGTAAGACGAACAAACGCAGGTGTGAGGTCCCGACCAACGCCGCTTGCGGCTTTAATTTTATTCTGTTGTTTGTTTTTGTTGTGTTTGAAGGGAAAAAAATAAAGAAGAGGATTCAAAAGCGGACGCCTTTTTTGACATGCTGGTAAGACAGGACCTGGGTGGTGTGGTTGATTTTTTATCTTATTGTATTTTATTTTGCTTGTCTGTTTGTTTTTATTGTGTTTGAAATTTTAAAAAATAAAATTAATGAATGAATTAATTAAAATAAAATAAAGATGAGGATTCACATGTGGACACCTTCTTTTCGGACATGATTGTTGGTGTTTTTATTTCATTTAATTTTGTTTGTCTGTTTGTTTTTATTGTGTTTGAAATTCAAAAATAAAAAAAACTAAAAATTAAAAAAAACTTAAAGGGACAGTGTGTAGGATTCGAGGCGCATAGGTGGTTAGTAGCTATTCCACTTCCTCTTTTGGCTATGGCAGACCACGAGGGTCACCCGGGCGCGCCGTAGCGCCGCCAGCTCGCGTGCACGAACCGCTGTATACATAAAACACTTTTTTTTTTTTCTTTTCGCATGAAAACACACAATCCCGATCATGATTCATGACAATCTACACATCAAATGAAACCTTACAGTCTCCTCTTTTTGACTATGCAATTCATTTCCCTGCAAAACAATCACTCCCCGAGCACATGGGGCTTTTATACAGAAAAGCACAAAACTTAGCTTACTTAGCTTACCTTTGAAGGCTCTGCACAGGTCAAACTCTGTATTTCACCATAAACTTGGTCTCAATCTGTCCATAAGTATCCAGCGAATAAAATCCAATAAAACAATTTAGTCCAAAATACGTGTTATATCCATTACGATGTGTGATCCAGCAGCATGCTTTACACGAGGCTCCCCCCTTCCCCCCTCCCCTTCCCCTTCTCTCCTTCGCTCCTGGCTGCATATGGGAGCAGAGGAGCGAAGGAGAGAAGGGGAAGGGGAGGGGGGGAGCCATATGCAGCGCGGCTGAGCAGCTGTTAGCAGGAGCCTCGGCGAAGGATGAGCCCAAATGTCCTTCTGCGGCTCTCGTATTCAAAATGGCTGCCTCTATATGGGGAAGATCCCCCTTTTATGTGACTATATCTAAGTCCAAAAGAATACTTTGATTTCATGATGGAAGTGAAAAGGCTTGGAAAACAATGTATTTTTGAATGGGTATCTTCAATTTCAGTAATTAACGGGTAAAAATCTTACACACTGTCCCTTTAAGATGAGGATTCACATATAGACACACCTTCTTTTTCGACATGATGATTGGTGTTTTTATATTATTTTATGTTTGTCTGTTGTTTGTTTAAAAAAAAAAAAAAAAAAAAAGATAATAGAAGTTGGTTGTGATTGTCATAAACTACTATTTTATTTTTAATGGTTCTTCTGTGATTTGCAGCCATGCATTTTCAACTTAACCTCCTGGGACCCGAAGAAAAAAAGTGTGTCTAAATTATTATTATTTAAATTTTCTATTTGGAGGTAAATGAACACCTTAGCATTTACATTTTGTTAATTTTATTTTTATTCATAATGTAGTAACATGTCCTTTGTAATGGACATCTGGGACATTTTTGGTATTAAATCCAACGACCTAGCAATTTTTATTTTTATTATTATTATTATTTTTTTGATGACCAACATCTCTGACAAGCTTCTACGGTCGCCTAAAAAAGTTTTCAGACTCCCTTTTAATTTCTTATGTATTTATGTATGTATGTATTTATTTATTATTATTATTATTTTTTTTTTTATTTTTTATTTTATTTTATTTTTTTATCGTAGTGCAGCCACAAACTAGAGTCAAAACACACGCAGACAGACTGGTTAACTCAATGTCCACTATAAAGGACACAAATGAACGGGCGGGTCTCAGGAGGTTTTAATGTTGTAGCATCTTTATCACCTTTAAAACATGAAATAACTGCTAGACCGATGCTTAATGCTGTACTGTGAAATATACTGTGTAAAAGATCATCTTTCACACAGTATACACAGTATACACAGTATACACTGTATACTCTATACTGTACACAGTATAGTGACCAGCACGAGATCCACAATGAGGGGAGACTGTGAAGTCCAGTTTAGAAAGTGCACCTTTGCCCAAAACGTTCTTTCTATAAAGGGCTGTTTGAGCTGGAACACTCTGCCTGCTGCAGTCAGGGACAGCGCCACCTTTGGGTCTTTTAAAAAACAACTAAAGGGTTGGCTATTTAATAATCAAAGATGTGATCACTAAAAATCATTTTAATCTTTTAATCTTTTTAGACTAGTTGTGTGAGAGTGTGAATGTGAGTGTATGAAGCTGAGTGTGTGTATGTAAGTTGTAGTGAGTGAGTGCATGAGCACTTTAACTAAAAGCACCTTAGTATTAGAACTACCTCATGGCATTTTAAGTGATTGTACAGAATTGTTTTATGTCTTGTCCAACCATGTGTATAATGTTTGTTGTATTGTCTTAATCTAGACTGTGTTTTTATTATTGTCTGTCACTGCATGTTCTGCTCTTTTACTGTATCCTGTTTTACCCCTTCCAATGGGACTACGGATGGAAATTAGCTCCTAGCTAAATCCGGTGTATTTACAGCACTAGTCGTTCATTAATACATGCTGTCCCATTCAAATAAATAAATAAAATAAAATTAAAAATTAAAAAAATGGAAACAAGCAGGTGACAGATCAGAAAACTACTACTGCTACTGCTGCTCCTCCTACTACTATTACTAGGATTTTTAAAATCTAATTTGGAGCGAGTGCTGAAAGACGCTAGGCTTCGGAAACACTGCAGCCACTTTCTCTGTAATTACATCAAGTCGATCTGAGAGCAAATTAGGCCCATTGTCTCCCTTCTCTCACCCTCTACCTCTCTTCTCTCTGCTCTGTCTCTCTCACCATTCCTCTTCCACTTCTGCGTCTCTCTCCCACTCTCCCTTCTTTCTCTCTCATCATCCCTCTCTCTCTGTACACTTGTGGCCGTTTCACACCTGATGATCTGCTCCTGCTTAACCTCGTCCTCATTCACTCTGGACAAACGCAGAGACCGACCGGAACCGTTGGCGTCACAGATTCAAACCCCGAATGGAGAAATAAACCTCTTAAACCACTGTGGTCCTCAGATCTGCACCGCGCCGGCACAGGAAGATCTGAGACGGCGTGATGAGGCAATGAGAATTGAGAAATTAATGTACCAAATTAGTGTCGGGAGAGATTTTAGCTACAGGCTACTTTTACATCATCCAGTTTGAATGAGACAGGCTGAAAACTCAAAGGAAAGTTTGAGGAGATTGTCCCTGTGGTTAGTGTATATGTTTTGGCAAAATTAGAAATCCTTTATTAAAAAAATATAACCATAGAAATATATTCAAGGATCTAAATTATTGTATTTTTCTGATCTATGTCTTGTGTTTTGTTTCATTCACACATGTTTAACACACAAACCCTGCAGATTTAGGCTGAGTTCTTCTCTCAAACAGAAAACATTCTGTTCTACCTTGTGATATCATGTGGTAATACAGGAAGTGCTCTACTGTGTTTTTAAACTCTGCATACCTTCACTAGAATCATCTGGATCATTTAAGACCTGGAATTGCCAATCTCTACTGAACGAAAGGTAAATGTAGATGTTAAAGGAAAAGTAGCGTTTTTTTTTACAATCTGAGCCTTCTTTCGGCAATAAAACAAGTAGTTTTACTCACCCATAGCAGTTTGGTGTCAATTTGAGCAGTTTCGTAGAAGTTATGTTGTAGCGTATCCGTTAACTTGAGTGCTCGGGGCATTACTTTGCGGTCTCCAAATAACACAAACTTTAGCACTTTTCAAATCATAGAAGCTCGATGTCTTAGTCTACGATTTCGTTTGGTCAAAAGTGGCCTGTAATCCGAGATTTATCCATAGTTTCGAGTAGATGAGGACGCCAGTGCGCATGTACGGACTGTGCTCTCAGCTCCCGGGACACAAACATGAAACGCAAAGCTGTAAACTATGGATAAATCTCGGATTACAGGCCACTTTTGCTTCAAACAAAATCGTAGACTAAGACATCGGGCTTCTATGATTTGAAAAGTGCTAAAGTGTGTGTTATTTGGAGCCCGCACGGGGCATATTACATGCTTGGGGAATATATTATATGCCCCGAGCTATGGCTAGAAGTTGCGCTAGGCTAACCGCAAATCTAAAACATCTCTGGAAGTGCTCTATATGACACCAAAGTGCTATGGGTGAGTAAAACAACTTGTTTTATTACCGAAATAAGGCTCAAATTGTAAAAAAAACGTTACTTTTCCTTTAACTTGAAAACCACGGGTTCATGACATCACAAGGTGGAACTGAGCATTTTGAGCTTTGGAAACAAGTAATAAATAATAAAGGTATCAACATGTCTTCTACCAAGTGAAAGCTGCACTGTGTAACCTTTTTGGTGTTCATGCAAATGTTATCGCTTTTAAGCAATTCCTGTATTACCACATGACATCACAAGGTGGAACAGTGTTTTCAGTCTAGAACTAGAACCCAAATCTGCAGGGTTTGTGTGTTAAACATGTGTGAATGAAACAAAACACAACTCCAGGTCTGTTTATGATGAGGAAACTACATTATAATATAGATCAGTATTTATTGAATACAAACATTGGAATTAAAACAGCAATTATTCAAATACAAAATTCCATTGTCATATGACTGTTGGAAAATTGTTCTAAGCCCCTCCACCCCGCTCACATCCAAAAGGGAAGTTTGCAGGGGGCTCTCAGGAGCTCCTTGGATTTACTCCTTGTTCCAGAGACATGACCTCTGCAGGAAACACACAGGTGGCTCACCGTACATTATAAGACAGAACTTTTTGCGTGGGCTTGTATCGTTCCAGAGCTGCTGGCGAAAGCCCGTGGCACAGTTTAAATGCAAAATATGCCAGTGCAAAATTATGTCTGTACTGCAGTGTGGTCAACCTGAGTGCTCTGTAGTGCTCTGGTGTAATGTGGGTGCGATACGGCAGGTGGAAAATGATGCGCATGTATCACCGCTGCAGACTTTCGACACTTTCGAGTCTTTCCTGCACCGCATATTAAAGGAAAAGTAACGTTTTTTACAATCTGAGCCTTATTTCGGTAATAAAACAAGTTGTTTTACTCACCCATAGCACTTTGGTGTCATATGGAGCACTTCCAGAGATGTTTTAAGATTTGCGGTTAGCCTAGCGCGACTTCTAGCCATAGCTCGGGGCATATAATATATTCCCCGAGCATGTAATATGCCCCGTGCGGTCTCCAAATAACACAAATTTTAGCACTTTTCAAATCATAGAAGCTCAATGTCTTAGTCTACGATTTCGTTTGAAGCAAAAGTGGCCTGTAATCTGAGATTTATCCATAGTTTACAGCTTTGCGTTTCATGTTTGGGTCCCGGGAGCTGAGAGCACAGTCCGCACATGCGCACTGGCCTCCTCATCTACTCGAAACTATGGATAAATCTCGGATTACAGGCCACTTTTGGCCAAACGAAATCGTGGACTAAGACATCGGGCTTCTATGATTTGAAAAGTGCTAAAGTTTGTGTTATTTGGAGACCGCAAACATGTGCCCCGAGAACTCACATTACAGAGATCGCAAATCTAAAACATCTCTGGAAGTGCTCCATATGACACCAAAGTGCTATGGGTGAGTAAAACAACTTGTTTTATTACCGAAATAAGGCTCAGATTGTAAAAAACGTTACTTTTCCTTTAACACTGAGCAATATTCTAGCCGAGACCTAATATAGACCTTGTAAATGCATAACAGAAGTTCATTACTTTTTGGTGGAAGCTTTGTTTTAAGTCATCTCTGGCATATTTTGCATTTAAACTGTGCCACGGGCTTTCACCAGCAGCTCTGGAATGATACAAGCCCATGTGAAAAGTTCTGCCTTATAAAGTAGGGCGAGCCACCTGTGTGTTTCCTGCACAAAGATGCTTGAATCTTAAATCATTCGTGAATATCACACCGAGGTGGTTTGCCTCACTTGAGAAGGGAATATTATGACCCTCAAAAATGACCCGTTTGTTTAGTAGATGGTTGGCAGACGGTTTGGCAGAACATAAACACACAGTCTCAGAGGCATTAAACTTCATTCCCCCGGTGCTAACCTTTAAAAAGTAATTTGCGGTTTAAAGTCTTTCAAAGTATATTTTTGACCTCTCTATCTATGCAATCGCTGCTGTAAAGTTAACGCTTCTGTAAAGTCTTGACACCTGCAGGCCTGGAACAAAGGGTGGATAATTACACATGTTTTTGCTGGTGAATCAAAGGCGGCTGAATTAAGAGCTAAGAACTCAATAGAAAATCAAACTCGTGACCTCCTCCTCCCTCAGCGTTTCGTACGGTAGCTGAAATAAGACCCAAGCAACTCATTTACACCCACTAATGTTCCCAGAATGCACTGCACACAGCGGCTACACTATTAGGGCTATTACACTACCTCCTTGTGCTAAGAATGAATAGGAAAAAAAACAAAAGAGCTGTGAGCAATCTTCTGAACCTGACCAAAGACCTAAGAGCCACTTTGGGACCAGAAGAGAGTGAATATAGACTATTCCAGTGCAGTCGGCCGTGTTTAGAACCTCTGTGAAAGATTTTAAGCTTTTATTGGATTGGGTTATTGGTTATTGGGTGTCAGATTGATGAAAAATTAGGACTGCTGCCATACCAGTTGACAATTAAATACATACATACATACTTGGATCAGTAGACAAACGCTCTACCAACTGAGCCACTGCCGCAATTAAAAACAACATATCCAATATTTTTGTTAATGAGAAAAACACTTTTATTTAAGAAAAACTTGTATTTAAGTGTAAGACCTAAGGCTCTGGTACTTTGGCACCAGAATATAGTGAGTGTAGCCTGCCCCAGCGCTGTTGTCCATGTCTAGAACCCAGATCATGTACTTTGCAAAATGTTTTAGGCTTTTATTGGATTTCACTGTGCCTGATTTTTACAATTTGTTTTATTTTATGCTGCAAGTAACAACCACATCCACCAGAGGGCGCCGTAGTAGTGCATGTGTGATAACTGGAATAAAGAAGGAAGTGTCTTTATTATTATGCATTGACAGGAATGGGTTAGGCGGATAGCTCAGTATCCAAGGTCCAGATTTATGAAAAATTAGGACCGTTGCCATAGTGATTGACGACTGAAAACAATATATCCAATATTTCAAACGCTAATAAATACTAAAATATATCAGAAAAGTAGATACTCGTTTGAACCATTAACTGTTTATACAAATGGACATGCTGTAGCTGCCACACTAGTAGCTGCATTCCAAATAGGAAATGACCACTCGACTCACTTATACGGCTCCACCGACTCACTTCTGGCTCCACTCAATTCACTCGTGCTGTACTGAAAAATGGTCACCCCTCTCTCCGTAACTCCTGCTGTGAGCCTCTTCATTTTGGTTTTAAAGGAGAATTAACGTTTTTTACAATCTGAGCCTTATTTCAACAATAAAACAAGTTGTTTTACTCACCCATAGCACTTTGGTGTCATATGGAGCACTTCCAGAGATGTTTTAGATTTGCGATCTCGATAATGTGAGTTCTCGGGGCAAATGTTTGCGGTCTCCAAATAACACAAACTTTAGCACTTTTCAAATCATAGAAGCTCGATGTCTTAGTCTACGCTTTCGTTTGAGTCAAAAATGGCCTGTAATCTGAGATTTATCCATAGTTACGAGTAGATGAGGAGGCCAGTGCGCATGTGCGGAGTCACAGCTTATTTCGCTCTCAGCTCCCGGGACCCAAACATGAAACGCAAAGCTGTAAATTATGGATAAATCTCAGATTACAGGCCACTTTTGACTCAAACAAAAGCGTAGACTAAGACATCGAGCTTCTATGATTTGAAAAGTGCTAAAGTTTGTGTTATTTGAAGACCGCTCAGGACATATATTACATGCTCGGGGCATATAATATACGCGAACTCGCGCTACGGCTATCGCTAATCTAAAACATCTCTGGAAGTGCTCCATATGACATCAAAGTGCTATGGGTGAGTAAAACAACTTGTTTTATTACCGAAATAAGGCTCAGATTGTAAAAAAAATGTTAATTCTCCTTTAAAATGTTCGTATTAACCTGCTATTTATTTCTCTATTTTGCTGTAAATCAATTTCTAATATGGAACTCGGCTCCAAATTCGCTCCTGTAACCGCTATCCTCGGTGAGCTTCGTTTGACTGGAATGCTACCGAATGCGATAGGTGACTTCACACTCCCTCAGTACACAATTTGAACAAGTATCTCTACAAAAATCTAAAAAACTAGGGTTCTCTCTCTTAAAATGTATATAAAGCCGTTATTATGTTGTGTAATCACTGAAGAAACAAACATGTGAATTTTAAGACTATAATTAAAGTGACTCATAAACTGTTCTGGTAAACGAGATCTAAAAGACAATGCAATCTATTAATACCTCATGTCTATGTGTCAAATTAATCTGTGGAATTTATATGATCATTAAAGGACCTATATTACGAAACAGAAAACATACCTGGATTTGTGTTCTGTTTTATTTACACGTTTAAGACACAAATTCTGCATATCTAGAGTGAATTCTTCTCTCAAACTAGGGATGTCAACAATTAATCGACTTACAATTAATTGTCAATCAAGACGTTGGCCGAACAAAATGCATTAATTGTAACTAATCACTAGAGGGCGCTACTCTGGAATGTGAACACGAGATGCGAACCCACTCGTGAGAAAGACCATAGCGTTACATCATGTAACCCTTTCCTCTCTGGATGTTGCCGTACAACTCACAGTAGAGCTGGACCTAGAACCATATATTTTTGAAATGATAAAAGCATGTAACTTACATGCTTTTATCATTTCTTGATTGTTCTGGTTTGAGGCCCTGTAATGTTTTATGCTGTGTCCAGGGGCCCTGTGAAATGTATATTTTGTACTGTAACCCTTCACAGATTAAGGGAGAGAAATATTGTTGATGCCTTAGTTCAAAATAAATGTTGATAATGTCCTAAAAATAGCCTGGATTCACTGGTTTCATCATAATATGTAGACTAAATAACATTCTGTTATTTAATTTATTCTGTTCCTTTTAATTTCAAGATTTCCATGCTGCAAGTGCAACAACTGAGCCAGTCCTCAATTTATTTTCAATAAAGAATGTATTTTGTTATTCAGGATCAATACATTTGTCTGCTTTTTACTAAGGAATAATTAATTGAGGAATATACAATATAATAATACTATGAATACAGGGGGTCCTCGGGTTACGACGTTGATCCGTTCTTAAGACGCGTCGTAACCCGAATTTCGTCGTTAAGTTGGATTTTGCCTTTGATCTTCCAACCAAAGCACCAATAACCTTTCCATCTCAATAATTAGACCACTACGCTGCTTGGTTATCACTGCCGCTTTCATAGGAGCAGATCAGAGCCCACATCAGGTACTTCCGCCCACATTGGGCACGCACACGAGGCCGTCTTCTTCGCCCTACAACCACAACAGAGCGTATTCTTCCGCCGTGCGCCGCGCGCCATTCGCGTTTGTTTACGTCGCTTACCACGCTAAACCGCGTAAGACGGAATGACGCGTAATATTATTATTATTTTTTAATGGGGGCGCGTTCGTAACCACGAAACGTCATAAGTCGAGACCGTCGTAACCCGAGGACCCCCTGTATTTTTGACTCAGTGTTATGTTACTATAGCTTATATTCTTAAAGACCCTATTGAAACACTAAAATTCAGGTGAAAAACGCTGCTTATCAGTTAATCGTAAGTCGATCGATAAGGTCAATCAACTATAGATTAATGAATTAATTGATAATCTACTGAACAAAAGGTTAAAGGTAAAAACATAAAACTACTGCTTCATGACATCACAAGGGGGAACAGACCGGAATGAAACAGAATGAAACTCCAGCTATGTTTCTGAGGAGGTTACAACATTCTAACATGGCTTAAAGGTTGTCCAGAGGATTTTCCAAGGAATGAGAAATCACCCCTCTCACCCCCGGCTCCCTAAGTAGAAACGCCTCCTCCCGCTTTCTCCTTATGCTACAAATCCTTTGTTTACAGCCGGTGCGCTTTCAGAATCGCTGTTGCTGCTGTGACTATACTGTACGTTTTCAAATGATAAGCAAATGTTTCCTGTCCAGACGTAATTTAGTGACCAACGCATCAGTCTTTAGACCCTCTGCTTCAGTGCACGCCATCGCTGGAAGGAATCTACGAGAATCACAGTTTGGCTTCGCTCCTTATCCCCTTGTCTTGTTCTTTCAGCGACCTCAAAAACCTACAGTGCTTCTCTTGTGCGCCTGTGTGTGCGTATGATACAGTGCCATGGTGCTACAGTGTTCTGGTGTGTGCGTATGATACAGTATCGGGGTGCGATGGGGTGTGCGTACGATGCAGTGTGATGGTTGTGCGCTGGTGTGTGTGCGTGTGCGTCCGTACCTTGTTTAATCTCCTCGGCGGTCCGGTCTATGAGCACGTACAGAGACCACACGACGCAGGTGATGGCAATGACGTGGAAAGTGACCGAGCACATGATCTTCCTCCTCTCGCTCGCTGTCATCTGAAGCTTCTCCCACTGCACACACAACAGTACTCCTGTCACGATAACACAATTTAAAGCAAAGTATATGTGTACAGAGAAATATAAAAGGATAATACTGAAACTACTTTATGTCACTGATGAATAAGCAATAACAATGTCAGTAAACACATTTTAAATCTGAAACATTTAAAGGTACAGTGTGTAGGATTTGTGGCGCATAGGTGGTGTAGGTACCATGCACTTCCTCTTTTGGCAACGGCAGACCTCGAGGGTCACCCAGGCGCGCCGTAATGCGGACAGTTCCCGTACCAGCGCGCACCCGGCGCTGTGCGAGCTCTCGCCGACAACTACGGTATAAATAAAATGCGGTCCCGTTCACTGTTTTTTTTTTTCTTTTCTCATGAAAACACACATTCCCGATCATGTACCATGACAATCTACACATCAAATGAAACCTTACAGTCTCATCTTTTTGACTATGCAATTCATTTCCCGGCACAACAATCACTCCCCGAGCACATGGGGCTTTTATACGGAAAAGCACAAAACGAGGTTTGTTACTTTGCTTACCTTTGAAGGCTCTGGACAGGTCAAACTCTGTATGTCACCATAAACTTGGTCTCAATCTGTCCGTAAGGATCCAGCGAATAAAATCCAGTAAAACAATTTAGTCCAAAACACGTGTTAGATCCATTACGACGTCTGATCCGGCAGCATGCTTGTCGTTGTTTACCCAAAACCATGAGCCTTGCCGAAGGCGAAGGCGGAGCCCAAATGTCCTTCTGCGGCTCTCGTATTCAAAATGGCTGCCTCTGCATGGGGAAGATCCCCCTTTTATGTGACTATATCTAAGTCCAAAAGAATACTTTGATTTCATGATGGAAGTGAAAAGGCTTGGAAAACAATGTATTTTTGAATGGGTATCTTCAATTTCAGTAATTAACGGGTAAAAATCTTACACACTGTCCCTTTAAGAGTTTGATAGTCATTAAATTGTGGGATGTTTCATTGTATTATATAGTATAGTATAGTATAGTATTGTAAGATATTATATAAGTGCAAAATAAATAAATAAATAAAAGAAGTATCATTTAAAGGTTCCATATTGTGCTATTTAATGATCTATGTTATAATATTGTTTCCTCATCACAAACAGACCTGGAGTTTTGTTTTGTTTCATTCACATACGTTTAACACACAAACCCTGCATATTCAGACTGAGGTCTTCTCTCAAACGGAAAACACTGTTCAACTTTGTAATGTCACATGGGAATACAGGAAGTGCTCTGCTGTGTTTTTAAACACCACACAGTTTCACTACAATCATCTGGATGAATTCAGCCCTGGAATAGCCAATATCTCTTGAAATAAAGCTAAAAGGAGCCGTTAACTTGGAAACTACTGCTTCATGACATCATAAGGTGGAACAGCCGGAGGAGCTCAGGGCTGCAGAGAACGTTCATGTTTTTAAGAGTGGCCTCAAGACTCACCTGTTTAGCTTAGCCTTTGATTGACTTCCGTCGTCTGTTTGCTAGTCTTTTGTTTGTTCTTTTGTTTGTTTGCTTGTATATCTGTTTGTTGTTTGTTCGTCTGCTTGTTTGTCTGTTTTTTTATTTTTTATTTTTATTTTTTTCCTGGCAGCACGGTGGCTGAGTGGCTAGCACTCATGCTTCACAGCAAGAAGGTTCCGGTTGCCCGGGCCTTTCTGTGTGGAGACTGCATGTTCTCCCCGTGTCTGGGTGGGTTTCCTCCGGGCACTCCGGTTTCCCCCACCAACCTAAACATGCACCATAGGTAAAATCCTCCAGCTTAGGGCCTGACCAACACTAAATAACAAAACAAAATCATGGGGATGGTCCCCGGGTCAAATATAGAAACAACTTCTCCTGTGCGAGATCAATAAAAGTCAATCTTCTAATCCTTGACCACTGTAAGGCGCTTTGTGTTACAATTTTGTATGAAAAGCGCCTTATAAATATTGTTTGATTGATTGATTGATTGATTTTGAGCTTTGGGGATGTAGACAGACTAATAGTAAAGGATTGCTCAAGGATGTGTGAATGAAACAAAACAACTCCAAGTATGTTTTTCAGGTAACATTAAAACATGCCTTAAAGCTCACAAGAGTCAGTTTTGCGTAAAATAGGACCTTGAAGACATTGACTCTATTAGTTAACTGTCAGATAACATTGCCTGATATAAATGGGCGGCACGGTGGCTGAGTGGCTAGCTCTCTTGCTTCACAGCAAGAAGGTTCCAGGTTCGATCCCCGGATCGCACAGGCCTTTCTGTGTGTGTTCACTTCACTTATATTTCACAATATTCTAAAAAGCAGCCAGAATGTTTAAACCATCAATCAATAATACAAAGTAAATACATCTAAAGTCTTTCTAACATGGGAAGTGGGGAAACAAAACACAAGCACTTCTCATCAGGAGGTTTGGGTTACACTGCCACGTCAAAGTTTAATGAAGACTATTTTGCCACCATGACTGACTTAATGTGTTTGAATTACAGTGTATAAAATGGTCCTGGAGAGAGGCTGCGGTGAATTCAAACTGAACTCACCTTCATATAGTATTTTTAGACTGTGAATACGTCTATGTTATTAGTCTTGTTAAAGGTCCTATATTACACTAAATTGACTCTTGTGAGCTTTAACCATGTTAAAATGTTGTTTCCTCCTCAAAAACATACCTGGAGTTGTGTTTCGTTTTATTCACACATGTTTGAGTAATCCTTTATTAGTCTGTCTGCCTCTCCAAAGCTGAAAATGCTCTGTTCTACCTTGTGATGTAATGAAGTGGTAGTTTTCAAGTTAACTGCTCCTTTTACCTTTTGTTCAGTAGAGATTGGTAATTCCAGCACTAAAAGTATCAACATTTTCTAGTGAAGGCGTATGGAGTTTTAAAACTTTGTGTATTACATAATGACATCACTAGGTGGAACAGTGTGTTTTCTGTCTGAGAGGAGAACTCAGCCTAAATATGCAGGATTTGTGTGTTAAATGTGTGAATGAAACAAAACAAAACTCTGTGGTGAGAAAATAACATTGTAACATAGCTCTATGGACCCTTTAACTAAACTAAAATGACAAAAAGGAGAAATTTAATTTGTCAACTGGACAAAAGTTTATTTGGTTGAATATGTTTCACAGCTCATCCAAGCTGCTGCTTCAGTTCTGGTCAGACGCTGGTGGACACTGCCTATATCTGCCTGAAGGGAGGAGCGAACTACAATGAAATTACTCTGAGACTACCACAACTATTTGTTTACAGTTTGTGTTAGTTAGGTGAGCCTATTAGATCTTCAGTGGGAGTGGAGTGTGGGGTCTTGTTAGCAGAACCATTCAGGACCATAATGGATGTTTTCACACCTCTGGACCTGACCTGCTGCCCTATTGTTTTCTTTATTTGTTTTGATTTAGGTTTGAGGATAGAGTTATAGATGGGAGAGAAATGATGTCTGAGACCTCCATTTCTGTTCAAGAAAGGATTCTCTTTCTTGACAAAAATAGCTTTAACTCCCCTCTCAAACCAGTTCTTTTCTCTGTCCTCAAAGGAGTGGCCCGTGGCTTCTAGGTGGAGATGTACGGCAGATTGAGGTGCACTCTGGCTCGCCCGTCTGTATTGGCACATCCTCTTGTGAAGTGTTTTATTTCTCTAATGTAGCGCTCACTGCAGTCTTCACTACACTGAATGGAGTAGAACACATTACTTTGTTTGTGGCTCGGTGTTTTGTCCTTTGGGTGGACGAGTTTCTCTCTTAAAGTGTTTGTGGGTTTGAAATAGACTGGAATTTTATGTTGTCTGAAAATCCTCTACAGTTTTCAGAAACGCCGGCCAGGTAAGGAATAGTTACACCCTTTCTCCTGGGTTCTGATTCTCTGTTCTCTTGCTTCTTGTCCTTGTTTCTCTTAGTTTTTTTGAAAGTCCATTTAGGACAGGGGTCCCCAAACTGCTCCACAAAGGGGCTGCCTTCAACTGTCTGAAGACTGAGATCAGTTGATTAAGTGAGTCAAGTGTGGTGTGCTGCTGCTTGGTTGGAAAGAAAACCTGCAGCCACACCGGCCCTTTGTGGAACAGTTTGGGGAACCCTGATTTAGGATAACCACAAACTGAGAGGGCTTCCTGCACATGTTGTTCTTCTTTCTCCTTACCCTCTGTGCTTGTGGGAACCACTTGGGCCCTGTGTTGTAATGTCCGAATAACACCTAGTTTGTGCTGCAGTGGGTGGTGTGAATCAAAAAGCAGGTATTGGTCTGTGTGTGTGGGCTTCCTGAAGACTTCTACTTGGAGTCGCCGGTCTCCTCCTATTGTTACAATCTAAGAACGCCAATGTGTTGTCCTTGGCATCTTCACGAGTGAATTTGATGTTCGGATCTACAGATTTGATATGTGCAGTAAAAGGTTCCAAATCTTGAATTTAGATTTTTGAGAAATGATCGTCCACATAACGATACCAACGTGTGGGTGGAGTACCTGGATATGAGGCCAAGGCACTCTGTTCAAACTGTTCCATGTATAAGTTAGCAATGATAGGGGAGACTGGTGATCCCATTGCACAGCTGTGGATTTGCCTGTAGAATTTTCTTCTGAACTGGAAAAAGGTGGTATTTAAACAAATTTCCAGCAGTTGGCAGATTTGGTCAGGTGAAAGTTTGGTCCTCTCTTCTAGCTTGGAATCCTGCAGTTGTTTCTTTCTTGCTGCCTCCACCACTACCAATGTGAAGATACATGTGAAAAGAGAGGTCACATCAAAGGAAACCATTGTCTCATCCCGGTCAAACTGGAGATGCTTGACTTTGTTCACAAATTCGGCTGTGTTCTCAATGTGGTGCTCTGCGTTACCCACCAGAGGAGCCAGGATGGATCTGAGTGGTATCTCTTGGTATAGATGCAAGAGATGGCATCACTAGGGTACAGTGTGTAATACAGCTATCGATCAATGACTTCTTCCTTCTCCAGCTTCTGCAAGTCTTCTTTTTGTACCCACTGGTGGGGTCTCGTTTTAGTAATTCGTAGGTGTCACTGAGTCAGCTGTTCACCTTAGCCTCATAATCAGCTGAGTTCAGGATCACTGTGCATCTCCCTTTGTCAGCTGGCAGGATGTTAATGCTGTGGTCCTTCTCTAGAAAATAAGTTTCTAGAGAAGGATAACTTCTCATTTCAGAGTAATAACAAATATTCAGTTCTCCTCGGAGACTAGTCATGAATAATTTAGCTTCACTAATCAAAGTCTAAGCAAAATATCTTACTTTCACAGTTTAAAATTCACCACCGGCGTCGCACCAAACCCTCTCCTCGTCTGCCAAAGAATACCAGAGATTTGCTGAATCACCTCTCACAAAAAGAAACTACCAAACATCTCCATCTCACACTCAACGGTCTGAGCAGAGCCAGAGCTGAATGGCCTCCTGTGAAATCCTCCGCACATTCCCAGGAAAAGCATTTGTTTAAAAGCTTGTGTGCAGTTAACGAAGGGTGCACAGATTTTAATTAGACTGTCCTGTTATCCGTCGCCGTGGTGATGGATAAGAGTCTTTAATGGGAGTGTGTAGGCCTCTGCAGCAGTGAGGGAGAAGAACAAACATCTGTGTGGATCCCGCCGCAGTGAAAGTCTCCGATGATACAGGAGACGGATACAAGTACTGTATGATGGCCAAGAGATTTAAAGGTACATCGCGCAACTGTTCTAGTGGAGGGTCCGCTACCAACTTGTCTGTCAATATTTAACAGTTTAGTAAGTTTGTAGTCTAAATTGGGCTTTAAAGAGTCTGTATTACAGGTTTCTATGTTCTAATGTTTCCTCGTCACAAACATACCTGGAGTTGTGTTTTCTTTCATTCACACATCCTTTCATTCCACCTTGTGATGTCATGTGGTAATACAGGACACCATTGTGTTTTTAAAGGTCCCATGGCATGAAATTTTCACTTTCTGAGGTTTTTGAACGTTAATGTGAGCTCCCCTACCCTGTTTAGCCCCCCCTCCATGGTTAAAAGTTGCGAAATGTCTAAACTGAGCATTTGCGATCCTTTTCTGCGTTACAAAAAATCGGAGCTCAAACGGGCGAGTTTGAACAAGGCACCTTATTGACATTCAAATGCAGTTCCACCCCCGTCTGTCTGTACTCAGCATCTCTGTAAATCACGCCCAGAGAGTTTAAACTGCAAATGCGCTAGGCAATGCGAAATGCGTTTTTTTATTTGCCTGGAGGCACGTCCGAGTGTTTCTAGGCTCGGAAGTCCTTTATCTGAGCCTCTGGACCTTTGAACAGCAGTGGTTTAATTTTATTTTATGTGGAAATGTGTTTTTTTTCATTGAAAAGGCTCTCCTTTCCTCCTCCGCTCTTAAAACGCGGAAATGGATCAGAGAGCAGACAGCTGAGCGCTGAGAGCGGAGAGTTTGGCCACGCCCCCACCCCAGCCCATAGCCAATCATGTCAGTTGTCAGTTCAAACTACAAGCTTCCATTTATCACGTAGTACACGTCACCGTCTTGCCACCCCTCCCCGCTCTCTGATTGGCTCCCAGAATCAGGAGAGCTCGCTTGCCATAGTTGCCAGGCTGTTTTTCAGATCGGAACAAACGAAAGCAGCCTGGGATTTCACAGGTTAGGTCCGGCCTGCTTCACTTTCCCATCTAAAAAGGCAGTTCTAAAGCTGTGCATGTGCGCAACAAATGTGCATATGAATGTTAAGAGATGTTCCAAAGGGTTTGTGGAGATTAAAAACTAGTTAAATACTTTCATTCTATTTTCATGGTCTGAAAATCAAAGTACATTGTATTGCGGTCTGACATGGAAGACTGAATCAGACTCATTTGCTGCCAGTACAGAATGACATGCTTATATGCTCAGTATTAATTAGAAAGAACGAGAAGATAACTACCAAATGAACACTAGAAACACAAATATGACTCCTATGCAATGATATGCTGGAAAATAACAGTAAAACTTCAGGGACAAACTACTACTATACTCCACTCACTCCGGGCTGAAAAAAAAGAATTACAAGTCTGGTAGAGTACAAAAGAGGCTACAGCAATGTCAGATTTAGTCACATTTTTGCTAAGATTGTACTAAATTATTTTCTTTTTTTTTTTTTTTCTTTTTTTTTTACAATAAGTCAAAATAGTTTCTAAAATGGCCTGTATACAAATATATATTTAGTAAAATAAAAGCTGGCAATGTGGGATACCAGATTTGCAGTCATACTGTATTTATGATATTGTACAACTTACATTTTTATGAATAAATTTTCACATTTTCAAACTTTAAATTAGCAGTTTCTCCCCTTTCAATAAAGATCCATTCTGAAATATTTCAAATCCTTTATTTCAGGGGTCTTCAACGTTTTTCAGGCCAGGGACAGATGGCAAACTGGGCCAGGGACCCCCTACTATATATACGGCATAGAATTGTGTTTTATATTAAATGGAGCTTAGTGTCATGTATAAATATTGCTACTCTGTTATGGTACATCCAATACAAGGAAATAATACACAGGTTAATACTGTATTTTACACTATAAAATATAAAATAATATTATTTTAAAGTGAAATCAAAAGATTTTGCGACCCCCCTGCAGTACCTCCGCGACCCCCCTAGGGGTCGTGACCCCCCTGTTGAAGACCTCTGGCTTATTTTATTGCTACACTTGAATTACCTTTTAAACCTACCAAGTGACTCTCCATTTTCTACAATTCTCATAATTATCCAGCTATGTCATTTACATTCAGAATTAATTACACAACTGCTTTACCCTGACAACGCTAACAGTACACAATATAATTTTGAATAGGCAAAAGCTGATTAATTGAAACCTGTATTAATTAAATTATGTGCTTAGATACGCTCTTTTAAAGCATCTTTTGTCACACCCTGAATCACGGACACAAGAATTTTGAAAAAATCTTCTCACAAATAGTATTCAAATTCACACAGGTAATTTAAGTTAAAATGCCAGCTGTATTCTTTACATTTTCACTATCGTGCATGTAGAGGCACCACAGAAAAACACTGAAAATCACTCTTGCCGAACTGCAAATTGTTAATAGAACGTTAATAGAATCGGATGCCCGATCCTCCACGCTATTGTCTAAAGCTGGGTAAAAGGGGTAAATAATTTTGTAGTAAATCATTCACTGTTTTGGGTGATGAGAACTGTAAAATGAGTTCCTCCCCTGACATCAACCCTATTGAGAACTTTTGGAGCTCCTCCAGCGAAAGATCTATGAGGGCTGGAGGCAGTTCACATCCAAACAGCAGCTCTGGGAGGATATTCAGATATCCCACAAAGAAATTCAAACATAATCTCTCCACAAACTCACAAGTTCAATGGATGCAAGAATTGTGAAGCTCCTTTCAAATAAGGGGTCCTATGTTAAACTGTAACTTGACCTGTCAAGATGTTTTGATTGAAATAGCTTTTGATTTCAGTAATATGCTAATGTTTCTAATTGTAAAATAAACAAATGACCATTTTCAGTTCTTTACAACAATAACATGGTTTGAAACTCTATTGTGCATAATTATTTGGATTGAACAGTGTATTTTAAGTTTTTCTTTTTGAAAAAAATACTGTTATCATTGGGAGGTTTGTTCAATAACATTCGAGTTGTACTCTAAAGGTTGATGACTTGAAAATGATGATGACTGTCATTTACAATTTGGCAAAATCAGAGAAAAATATCATTTGCATAATAATTTGGAACACAGTGTATATCGCTTTTGGATTATTGTGTTTTCCACATGCTGTTGGATGGTTGGACAAAACTTTCTATGCAGCGTTTGTAAAACTTTGGGACTTGTAGACAAGTTAAAGTGATACTCCGGGATTTTTGACATAGGGTCCAATTTTCTAGTTAGCCAGCGTGTAGGATATGTGTAGAGAAAGTTATTTTGCGATTTCATGCAGTCTTTGTAAAATCTGAGTTGGCTGTTGCTAAGCTAGCGAAAGTGAACGTCCTGCAGCTAGCCAGCCACTAAAATAGACATACCCAGTACAAAACAAACACCCAAACAAATCAGTTATTATGCCAGGGTATCGATGTACATATCTGTGTTGATAGAATGATTAAGGAAGTAAACCAAGCATGTATTCCTTTGATCATCATCAGCAATTCGTACTTCCTCATTGAAAGCTTGACAGCCGCGGATTGATATCACCCGCATGTCCCAATCCGACCGGCTCTAATAGTTTGTTTACTAGCAACCTCGCAACTGTAAAAGTGAGCACACGGAGCCTGTTCAAAGTATGGCAATGTTTGGCGAGCCCGATTATTTTGATGAGGAGGAAGAGCAGTTGCATTTTTCCAGTGAACCATACTTGTATGAGCCGGAGTATACGGACGAAGAATTGAAAGAGATGGATTTACAAAGAGCAAGAGAACAAGAGAGCGCGTCTGCAAATGCAGCCGCCGCCGAAGCTGCAGCAGAAAGCCGGGACAGAAGAACCGGGGATTGGTGGTGTCAGTGCCGAAATTGCGAAGTTATGGAGAACGAGGATGAATGTTTTTGCTGCAGGGAGTGGGACTGTTATCCCACAAATGCAAGAGCTGGAGCTAGATACTTCGTTTCGAAGTCTAGATGTGTCTGGTGGCCATAGCACTTCCAATGATGTCTGCATAACAGAGCACCAGGACTTCTTGCCCCATCTCAATCGTGGCGTACTGGAGACATTCTTCTGCGTCGAAAAGATAAATTGGAAGAAACGACCTAGACCTGCTGGACCTAATGGCCAGTTATCAATGCGGTAAGTGGTGTGCCAGAAAAAAATGTTGAATGTAGGAGCGTTTGGCCAGTTGCAAAATCAGTGAGATGATTATACTCACATCTTCTAAGTTAGGCCTCCTGTTTCTGTTACTCACCAACGTGTGTAATGCATGCCTCCAGTCTCTACTCTTTGTAATAATGACAACTGCTGCTGATGAATTGACGAGGGAGAAGTAAAATTCCGCCGCTGCTTAGAAACTAGTCCCCCAATATGCGTCAATTAAGTCGTTTGAAGCAAGGTCCGTTTCGTTCAAAATCTTATTATATCAACACAGATATTTAAATCGATACCCTGGCATAATAACTGATTTGTTTGGGTGTTTGTTTTGTACTGGGTATGTCTATTTTAGTGGCTGGCTAGCTGCAGGACGTTCACTTTCGCTAGCTTAGCAACAGCCAACTCAGATTTTACAAAGACTGCATGAAATCGCAAAATAACTTTCTCTACACATATCCTACACGCTGGCTAACTAGAAAATTGGACCCTATGTCAAAAATCCCGGAGTATCACTTTAACAGGGACTATTATTGTGGTGATTTTGTGGACTGCTTACAAACTGTTTATTGTTTATTGTGTTATTGTCAATGTTTGGTGATGGTGTAAAGTGGGGTGCGCTCGAGCGCGGGACGTGGTCTTATCCCTTGGCCATTCATTCATTGATATTTGGCAATGCCAATAAAAAGCTGGATACTTTAGGCCAAAAGCACCTCATTTGTATTTCATTATTTCACCCCAGCTGATGTGAATAAATCCTCCCATGACTTTAAAGTAGTGTTGTAGCTTTTTCAACTTGGAGAACAGGTGAATTGTTACACATTTACATTTAGCAGTAATTTAGTGTTCTAAAATCTGAAAGCCACATACATACTGTATAAGTCTGTATGTACTCTCCATCTGATTATAAACAGCTTTATTTTAGTGATTTTTAACATTTTTTCTACCAAAGAAGTGGACAGATTGCACATGAAACATGACAAACTTTCTCAGGCACCAGCAGATTATTTTGATTGGAATAAAATATATTTAGAAATCAGCAAGAACAGAATCAGTTTAGTCAGAAATGACAGGAATCTGTTCATATTCTGAGCTGAAGTAATTTTTACTTGATGGTTTTACAAATGAATGATACCAATAAATCACCCATCCCTAACAGTAATGTCATTCCAGTAACTAGATATGGATTTTTTGAACGATACGATATCCAATATTTGGGCTGCTGCTGTCGCTTACATTCACAAACATTCTGTTTCAATCCCACAAATCTGATATATATCTTAAGTAAGGATCACAAATTAAGAGAGTGGGGTAGCACACACACATACACACAAATCTGTATTGCGCATCGGTATCTAGTATTGATAGTATTCTAGTATGAGTCAATATCGATACATATTACTGGAACCGAGATATCAGGCATACCTAACAGTCGTAATGTCAGTCCAGTAACATCACTACAGTAGTGTCAGTCCAGTACCTTGCGTAGCGGCTTGAGCTTGGTCTCCATGATGAACTCGTACTTGCAGAGTTCACAGCAGCGTGTGTCTGAGCTCTTGATCCACTGCTGCAGACAGCCCTGGTGCACGAAGCGCAGGCTGCCCGTACAGTGGCACGGCGTGATCAGAGGGCTCTCATCATCACCCTCACAGTGACAGATCCTGTGGAAACAGACACACGGGCACATGAGACTGAGCAGGAGGGCAAAGAGGGCATTTTGGACAGACTAATGGTATTGAAAATCAGATACTATATTCAGATATAATGTTGTGTCCTCATCACAAACCTAGAGTTGTGTTTCGTTTCATTCACACGTTTAACACACAAATCCTGCATAGAAGATAATTAAGCCTTTAAGAAGAATTCAAACAGCCAAACAGCATTTACATACAACAGAGATGCCAGGAGGATTAAAGGGCCCACGCTGTTTCCTTATAATATATATATATATATATATATATATATATATATATATATATATATATATATATATATATATATATATATATATCTGGAGTTGTGTTTCGTTTCATTCACACGTTTAACACACAAATCCTGCATATTTAGGCTGTGTTCTTTTCTCAAACAGAAAACACTCCACCTTGTGATGTCATGTAGTAGTGTATTAGTCTTATACAGCGCTTACATAAAGTCACTTTACAATTTGGTGCATTATTTATTCACTCCACAATCCGTAGCCACAGCTGCCCTGGGGCAGACTGACTGAAGCAAGGCATTAACCACCACCAACACTCACACCACTTTCATACTACGCAATGTGGGTGAAGTGTCTTGCCTAAGGACACAACAGCAGTTTCTTACACTGGTGCACCACTGTGGCACCTGCAGCTCCCAGCGGTCTCATGTCCTAACTAAACCCAGCCCTGCTTAGCTTCTGAGCTCTGACGAGGTCAGGTTTTGACAATGAGTTTTGGCAACAGGAAGTGCTCCACTGTATTTTTAAACTCCATACATCTTGTCCTTCAGCTCTTATCTTCCCATCTCCACTACAGCAGAACCACCAGCCTCCTCAGCCTCTCCATCTCTGCCAAAGTTAAACCATTCAATAAACACTGATCTATTGGGAATGGAAGTGTGAAACAATGGCACCATTTTATCTCCAAAAACTAAGTCCAGATCTGTTTACAGACGGAGCCAGAGGGTCTTTAATATAACGAAAAGATAAAAGGTATTAGCATGCGGAGCTCAGAGGCTAGTCCCATGCGCACAAACTCAATCACGACAACGTAATGTGAATCAACACACCTCATTTTCAGACTCAAACACTCTGGTCCCCAAATAATCATGTGTTTTTATCAGATTTTAAAGCCAAGGACAGTCTATTATGGATATTAGAGAAAAAGTACAGGTGATTTTGGTAAGATGGCTATGAATTTGCAGTGGTCATGGTCATGGACAGTTTCGTACCGTTTTTCTTAATAGGTTGCGTTCATGATCTTGAATTTGATGATATCATGATTTCAGATGGAATGCAGGGGGGTATGTAACTCTATGGAAGATTCCCTTTTTTTAATAATAAAAAAAAAAATCCTTAAAAACCTACAAAATTAATTCTATGGCTTAAAGGTCCAATATTAAGCAAAACTGACTCCAAGACATGTTTTAATTTTGTCACCTCGTCAAAAACGTACCTGAAGTTGTTTAGTTTCAATCCGATGTTTAAGTAATCCTTTATCATTAGTCCGTCTACATCTCCAAAGCTCAAAATGCTCTGTTCCACCTTGTGATGTCATAAAGTTGAAATTGTCAAGTTAACAGCTACCTTTTATATTTTATTCAGTGGAGATTAGCAATTCCAAGTCTGAAATCATCCAAATGATTCCAGTGAATGTGTATGGAGTTTAAAAACACAGTGGAGCACTTCTTGTATGACTCACAAGGTGGAACAGAGTGTTTTGTGTTTGAGAGATGAAATCCTAAATAATGGGTTTATGTGTTAAACATGTGTGAATGAAACAAAACACAACTCCAGAGGGGTATCCCATCAACGCCGCTAAGCGCAAAGCTCGGCTAATTTCGATACGCTAGTTTTAGTGACGGTTCGGTTCCATGACTCTCGCTAACATTAGTCCCCGCTGAGTTATTGGGGCAACATAGGCCTCTGAGCTAGCCTGGTCCCGGGCAGGCTAATGATCAGGCTTAATCAGGCGGTGTTGCAAAGAATACGTACCTGAAGTTCCGCACACTTCCCGCCTGACTATCTGTGTTATATATCTGTGTCTATCAAGGGTGACGACATTAGCAAAAAAAACCAAAAAAAAAACAAAACCTTACGTTCTTGATAAAAGGAGAAATTCAATTTGTCAACTGGACAAAGTTTGTTTGGTTGAAAACATTTCGCCGCTCATCCGAGAGGCTTCGTCAGCTCTGGTTCTAGTGCTGGTTAGACCCTGTTTATATCTACGTTCTTCTTTATATCTACTTTCTTGGTCAGTTTTGACAAATTTCCACTAATTTAAAATATTCTTTTGAAGCGCTGTCATTACGATATTTTCAGATAAAAGAATTCCATAGTATTCATGGAGAATGCCTTTGGCTGAGTGGTTAAGTGCTCTGTCTGCCACATGGGTGTCCCGGGTTTGATTCTTATTACTGATGGTATTCATGCGCAAGTCATATATTTGTTATATTTTCACCAACTTACATTTGCCGCACATTACACAAATGTGAATGAATGCCATTTAACCTACAGTTATTCATATCATCATTGAACTTATATCAGCTGGGCCTAATAACAGCCAAATAACAGGCACACTCCATGATGGATGTGAGGCACAGCTAAACTGCGTTAGTGGAACGACTTCAGTTTAGCTGTCAGGCAAGTCTAAGGTGACTCTTCTTCAGGCGAGGCTTAATCACTTAAGCGCCGCTATGTTTAGCATTGATGGAATACCCCCCAGGTATGTTTGTGATGAGGAAACAACATTACAACATGGATCATAAAATAATGTAATATGTACCCTTTAAATGTTTTTGAGTTAATAATAGTTAAATAAAGGTTTTGACGTAAACAGTGAAATTTGGTTTAAAAAAAAAGAGTAGTTCAAACAGGTAAACAGATGAAGGAAAACATACAGTATAACTTGCTGCTGCTAAATACACAGAGGCTTTTCAAAGAGAATATTGCGTTGTTTATTTCACCGTTGGCTCCCTCAGCACTGAGAGCTGAGAGCTGTCTGGCAGCATGCACAAAGCACAGGGCCTGTTCTATAATTGTAAAAAAACCAAAAAAAACATCTTGAGATAATTGTGCTGATAACATAATTACAGAGAAGATAGAAAGAAATCTGAAGAAAAGAAAAATGCTAATATTGTTTGGTCTGCAGGATATTAGCAAAGCCTCATACACAAGGTTTGAAAAAATGTGCAATGAACACCCACACACACTTTTCAAGTTTTAAAGTCAAATTTGTCTCGCTTCAGTACAGATAATATTCAAAAACCAGCTCTTTGGGTCAAAATGAGACCGCTGTGTACTAAAAAGTGTGTGTGTGTGTGTGTGTTTTTTTAATCTGATCTGAAGTGCGTTCCAGTCGTCCTTTGAGGTCAGATTTTGTGCTTTCTGACTTGTAACCATGACAACTGCAACGCCCCACGATCTCTCTGCTTGGAAAGCTGAAGTTGAGTTAGAATATCCAACATGGCTCCTGTCCCCTGTGTTTAGTAAAAATTTAAAAAATTCCTAGTGCTTGTGTCATTTTGGCTTTAGACACTGTGTGCTGTTCCATTCGAGATTACGAGATCTGAGTTCCAAGAGCAACTGGAATGCAATGTTAGCATGCTAGTTGTTGTCAGTGCACCAATGAAAACTGTTGAACTAGATTTTAAGTGTAATATATATAAGAATATGTTTAAAAATGTTAGCCCCGCTCACTTAGTTCTTAAAGGTCCCATGGCATGAAATTTTCACTTTCTGAGGTTTTTGAATGTTAATGTGAGCTCCCCTACCCTGTTTAGCCCCCCCCCCCCCCATGGTTAAAAGTTGCGAAATGTCTAAACTGAGCATTTGCGATCCTTTTCTGCATTAGAAAAAATCAGAGCTCAAACAGGCGATTTTGAACAAGGAAACTTATTGACGTCAGCTCGAAAAAAGAAATGCAAATGCAGTTCCATCCCCGTCTGTCTGTACTCAGCGTCTCTGTAAATCACGCCCAGAGAGTTTGGACTGCGAATGCGCTAGGCAATGCGAAATGCGTTTTTTTATTTGCCTGGAGGCACGTCCGAGTGTTTCTAGGCTCGGAAGTCCTTTATCTGAGCCTCTGGACCTTTGAACAGCAGTGGTTTAATTTTATTTTATGTGGAAATGTGTTTATTTTTCAATGGAACGCTTCAAATCTCTCCCCCCGTGCAAAAACACGGAAATGGATCAGCTGAGCGCTCAGAGCCGAGAGCAGAGAGTTTGGCCACGCCCCCACCCTCTACTATAGGCCAGCTCTTTTCTCCTCATTTGCATTCAAGCAACAACGCCCATTATAGAGTGTTCAGAGAGAGAAAAAATACTCTTTCTCATCTTATCTCTGTTTCTCATGCACTGAGTGTTGATTTTGAAGAAGGATTCATTTACAGTATTAGGGAACCATTAAGGAGCCATATAAAAGCATCAAGAAGTACCATCTCACTGTGATGTTCAACAATGAGCAAAGCCAGGGTCTGGAAGAGTCCTATGCAGTTCTTTCCTCATGGTTCTGATTCAGCACAGTATCTAATTGGCTAAAAGTTGCTTCTGTAAAGTTCCCATCAAACAGCATGGCTTTTAAAGTGTCAACGCGACATCATTCCGTCTTTTTTTTTTTTCACAAAGAGCTGTTTTTACAATACAGATGGTACAGACTTCACTTCACTAACACTGCCTCCAGTTAATTTCATTTTCAAGCCAATGGAACAGAAAACAGCAAAAGTGCTCATGTGTTTCTTGAAAAAAACAAAAAAAAACAAAAACAGATGCAATTTATTCATCAAAGACAACATGCTTTTTTTTTTTTTTTTTTTTTTAGCTTTTTTATCCTTTTTAAAAATCTGAGATCCCAACAAGCCCCTATAATCGTGCTCTTTTACCTTCGCGTTACGCCAAATCATGGATGCCGTTTTCATTTTTCCTCGCACTTTGAATCATAATATCCATGTGCAAATTACAGCTTTGTCACTAACTCCTAACTTCATTTGCAAGAGTTAAAGGGCTTGTACCCATTTTTCTATATATTTTATATATTTGAGCAAAATGTGTCTTTCCCCAGTACAGGCAGATTGTAATATAAGCTGCTCTTCAGGACAAAATAAGCCTGCTGTGTACTGTCTGCATTCAATCAGCATGTTCAATAATCAGGAAATGTGCATTAGCTTGCTAGTTTTTTCTACTTTTTCTATTTTTACTTCAAAATATTTTTACTAAAGAAAAAGTACAAAGTAGTGTTCCAAGAAATTAGTCAAGTAAAAGTAAGAGTATCTTAAGTCAATGCCATTTGAAGGACAAATCATTAAAGGTCCCATGACATGGTACTTCTTGATGCTTTTATATGGCTCCTTAATGGTTCCCTAATACTGTAAATGAATCCTTCTTCAAAATCAACACTTAGTGCATGGGAAAGCCTCGTGAACACAGTCAGAGTCATAAATATCTCTCTCAAACACTTTATTCTGGGCGTTGTTGCTTGAATGCAAATGAGGAGGACAGAGACAGGCCAGTGCAGCGGGTGGTGGTGGTGGGGGGCAAACTCTCCACTCTTTCCTCTTTAGCGGTGCAATGTGCGCTGGCCCCACTTCCGCGTTTCAGCGCAGAGGAAGATCTGAGACAATTTCCATTGAAAAAAAAACACATTTCCACAGAAAATAAAATTAAACCACTGCTGTTTCAGAGGTTCGGAGGCTCGGATAAAGGACATTCGAGCCTGGAAACACTCTCACGTGCCTCCAGGCAAATAAAAAAACACATCTCGTATTGCGTAGCTCGTTTGCGGTCCAAGTTCTCTGGGCGTGAGTTCCATAGACGGTGGGTAGACATACAGACGGGCGTTGGCACTGCATTTGCATTTTTCCCTGAGTGTGACGTCAGAAATTTCTTTTGTTCAGAATCGCCCGTTTGGGCTGTCTTTTTTTCAAACGCGGAAAAGGATCGCAAATACTCAGTTTACACGTTTCGCAACTTTTAGCCATGGGGGGGGGGCCTAAACAGGGTAGGGGAGCTCACATTAACGTTCAAAAAACTCAGAAAGTGAAAATTTCATGCCATGGGACCTTTAAATATGCAACAATCTCGTATTAGATTCTCAGCTGAGTGCTGTTACTAGCAGTGATGCCAGTAACGCGTTACTTAGTAACGCGTTATTGTAGTCGGACTACTTTTTTCAGTAACGAGTAGTCTAACGCAACTACTATTTCAAAACCACTAGTCAGATTACAGTTACTTATCTAATACACCGTGCGTGACTATTTCTGCATTTTGGGGGAACGTAGGTTACATTTATTTATTCTTATTTTTTGGGTACGCATTTCTTACGAGGTTACGTCATCTCGGCTCCGCAGCGCCAAAGTCGATGTAAACAATATGGAAGGAGAGAGGTTCGCCTTTTCCAGCTGGAAATACAGGCATTATTTTGATTTTATTTGGGCTAAGGATGACAACATTAAGGTCTGTTGTACACTCTGTGCTGGTGACAGAGTGCTGTCTACATTCAAAAACACAACGTCAAATCTGAAAAAATATCTGGAGAAACGGCACAGCACAACGAAGCTAACAGAGCAAGACCCGCCCGATGTGAAAGTCACAGGTGAAGGAGGTCCCAGACCGAGCAAGCAAAGGAAGCTGGATTTGGGTGTAAAACCAGTAAGTGGGGCGGAGTTGAATAGGATGGTTGGGCATTATGTGGTTGATGAAATGCTGCCTGTGAACACTACCAGTAACGATACTGAGCTGCCTCACAGAACAATACTTTGATTTCATGATGGAAGTGAAAAGGCTTGGAAAACAATGTATTTTTGAATGGGTATCTTCAATTTCAGTAATTAACGGGTAAAAATCTTACACACTGTCCCTTTAAGAATCTGCTTATACCCGATATCAGCTGATACCAGGGCAGAGACTAAAAACAAGCATTTACTTGCTTTAAATAAATGTAATATAACAAAACTGTTCCAAATGTGTTATGTAACCAAGTATGACCAGGAAATAGTCTTATTACATCAATTTACATGTCCAACTAGGATATTGACTGAAATAATATTTGTAAGCAGATATCCAATCGTGGTGGAAGGTAATGAAGTACAAAAGTTAATCTGAGTTTCATTTTGAGTTTCTGTCTCAAATTTGAGCAAACCAAACACTCAAAGGTGTCTAGAAAACATAAGAGGCAAATTGAATCACTTAAAGTCAGCAAAATTCTCCAAAATCACTACATTATTATTATTTCAATACTTTTACTCAAGTAGATTTTTTCATGTGATACTTTTACTTTTTGCCCCTGTATCTGTACTTTTACTTCAGTAACAACATTGAGTACTTCATCCACCACTGCGGCAAACCGTATAAAATGAACTAGTTCTGTTTTTCACATTTTTCAGGCAGTAAAAATCAGACCCGGCACCTTTAAGACTCCAATGTGAAAAAGCACGAGCATCTTTTCGATGACATTTCCTCGGAGTGTCCTAACAGAGCTTGTACAGAGTAGATAAAGCATTTTAGTCGTGCTGACCGACCATGAAATTACATTGGATTGTACAGAGGTGGTGGTTTCCGTTTACTGTCAGGATGAGCATGAGAAGGGAGTGAAGAGAGAGAGTGGAACATTCGATTATATGTCTGCTCCTCTACGGCCCACTGGACACCAACTGAGACAATCAGCCAATCAGATCGCTCCAACCCATTGCTTCTTCCTGGTTCAGGTTACACATAAACTGTTAGCCAGTTTAGAGGACAGAGATTTGGTCCCAGTTTTGTCCTGATGGAGGTTAGGTTTGATTTGTAAAGGTGGAGGGCCCGTCAAATGCTTGTCTCCATGGAAATGTTATTGCTTTGTCTAGAATGTTTCACATTAATCAATCAATCAAACATTATTTATAAAGCGCCTTTCATACAAAATGTAACACAAAGCGCCTTACAATGATTAAGGATTAGAAGACTGACTTTTATTGATCTCACTCGTGACCATCCCCATGATTATTATACATTATGACATTAAACCTTTCTGTCATCATGGGCATCTTTAGAGAAGACCTATTGTGCTTATGTCTGCTATACGTTTATAATCTATGACACCCACATTTGCACATTTCATCGCAATATTGATCCAAATCATTTTCCTGTATCCACGGAGACCATGCCAGAGGCTAGATAAGGAGCTAGCTAGACATCTGAGATGCTACAGGCTTTTTACACCATATGTGGCAACAAAAAGGGAGCAGAAGACCTTCCAGAGGAAACTTTGAAGACCAACTTTGAGGAAGAACCATTTAATCACCGACCACAAAAACAGCGGAGTAAGAACAAGAACTTTAGTGTTGTGTTCACCTGCTCCACCTGGAGGTTGCTGTGATGCTGCAGGACACAGAGGAGGGACACTTTTGATTCTTCCTCTCCTCAAACTGCCTTGGCACAGATCTGACCTGCCCTGACCAATCCTTCTGTTAAACCGCACTGAGACATTTGACTGAGACACAAAGGCGAGTGTAGCGTAAATGGAACAAAACTTGAATTTCCCTCAGGATCAGTAATCTCTCTCTCTCGCTCTAAAACGGCTAATAAAAGAAACAGGTCGGCTCACTTCTGCGTTAGAAAACTGTGGTGACCAATGGGTGCTGACGTCGCCATAAATGTAATCATGGATTTTTTTTTTTTTCATTTGTGCCAAAATGCTTAAAGGAAAAGTAACGTTTTTTTTACAATCTGAGCCTTCTTTCGGTAATAAAACAAGTAGTTTTACTCACCCATAGCACTTTGGTGTCAATTGGAGCAGTATTGCAGAACTTATGTTGAGCCGTTCTGTTCTACTAATGATCCCGTATCCGTTAGCGTGAGTGCTCGGGGCATTACTTTGCGGTGTCCAAATAACACAAACTTTAGCACTTTTCAAATCACAGAAGATCGCTGTGTCAGGGTAGACTTTTAGAAGATTCCAAAACGGCCTGAAACCCGATATCGCAACAGAAAAGTAAAGTTCAGAGCGGTGTTAGCTTCTTTCGGACTAGCGGTGTTTACAAAACAGCTGAGTTCACGCATGCGCACTGTCCTCTCTGATGACGTCATCAAATGAAACTATAGCTGGATATTGGGTTTCAGGCCGTTTTGGAATCCACTAAAAGTCTACCCTGACACAGCGATCTTCTGTGATTTGAAAAGTGCTAAAGTTTGTGTTATTTGGACACCGCAAAGTAATGCCCCGAGCACTCACGCTAACGGATACGGGATCATTAGTAGAACAGAACGGCTACAACATAACTTCTACGATACTGCTCCAATTGACACCAGACTGCTATGGGTGAGTAAAACTACGTGTTTTATTGCCGAAAGAAGGCTCAGATTGTAAAAAAAGTTAATTTTCCTTTAAGTGATGCTGCCGAATCTTACTTGATTAGGAAAATAAAATTGTAGAATGAAGTCAGTATAGAGTGGCCGTGTACCACTGGTGATGAAAAGGGCTGTTTGTGATTGCCAATATGGTGTCTTGAACATAAGTAATTAAAGATTGCTCAAACATGCACGCACCACTCCAAATACAAATAGTAAATGAGTAAATGTTGAAGGGAAACAACTATAACATGGTTAAAACGTCTGAAAAGTCAATTTTGCAGAATAGGTCTGTTTTAATTCTTTGAGTAAAACACTTTCACCAGTGTCATATTAGCATAATGACTAAAACATTTCTAAAAGTAGATATTTTTGTAGACTAAAAGCACTGACAGTTTTGTTGAATAATAAATACTGGTGGCACGGAGCCTAGAGCCACTTTTTTTACTTAACAATTAGGGATGGGTGATACCACAATTTGTACTAATAAGATCGGAAGTACTTTTGGGGTCATCTTTTCAATACCAATATGTGATACTAGTCCATCTATGGCTGATGACATTTTAATTAATATATGTACAAGAGTTTCATTTAGGATCTAAAGGACAAAGTGAGCACCTGACCAACATGGATCAGTCCAAAGTGGTGCTGGTGAAGGTGTTTTGATATAAAACAATGAAAAAATGCTCCTAATATCTAAAACTGATAACTATCTGTTAGGGGTGGCACGGTTCGCAAAATTCACGGTTCGGTTCGTATCACGGTTTAAGGGTCACGGTTTTCGGTTCTGTACGGTTCTGTACGGTTGGTTTCTTTCAAAATACACCTTATATCCATTCATCTTAATAATCCACAATAACAGGATATAACATTAAAAAGGTTATAAGATTATATAATAATCTAATGTAATATAAAATCTTAATACAATGTAATAATCACACAATCTGAATTTGACATGACTTTAAGCCCATTATTGGAACCATCTCCCCGATCTGGTGGCAGTAACTATGTCACCTGCTGTTGAAAAAACCCAAGCACTAGATATTGAAGAAACAGAAGCAAAAGTACGTGTCTCGTATTAAACTTCTACCGGTGTGCGGGCCACGCTCCGTCTGGAACTGCGGACACTGCACGTCTGCGCGCGAGTGCGGCTCTTTCACAAGTGTAACCTGTATCACAGGGCAGGTTAAACTTTATAAAACATCTGTCCGTGCCTCACTTACCGACTTTTCACGCTGTCTCTCCTCCTGTTCTTCCCTGATAGCACGCATAAGCTCCCTCCTCAATGCCTCTGATTAGAGCACATTTCGGCGGCGGCGTGGGAGTTCGGTGTCCGTGACTTTCCGCTTTTCCCCAGACACCGGACTTAAATGACACTGGTGCATCCTCTATGTCCTTGTCCTATCTCCACTCTCACTTGCCATTTCTATCTAACTTTATTTACCGCACTCATTCATCTTTCGAGGTTACGTACGGGCATGCCAGAGGCAAGTATACATTGCGCATGCCCGTAACCGCCAGGTGCGCACCGAACGGTTCGTCGTGACAAGCGAACCGAACGGTTCGTCGGTTTTTCATGAACCGTGCCACCCCTACTATCTGTAACATTTGCATAATTAATTAGTACTGATATACTCAAAGTATCGATGCCCACATGTACTAAATCAGTATTGATATATCGATACTTCAATAAGAATTCTCCATCAGACCATAAACAAACACAACATCCAAGGAACACATTTGTACATCAATCAATCAATCAATCAATGACATAAAATTTTTGCAGCAAGTAGAAATGTAATGAAAAGAGAGTGGTGAAGAAGAGGAGATGCACATGCTGAAGAGGCTTATGGTTTTGCTGCTGTGGTACAAGGGGCGAGAAGTCATCATCATCATTATATTTAAGATTTTACTCCAGAAATGACAATATTATAAGTGTTACCTAGCAACTGTGTTCTACACTGGGCCAAAACTCAAGAAACAAATAAAAAAGATAAGAAAATACTTTCATTTTGTTAAATTAATGTTTAAATGTGTGCAAATGTGCAAACTGAGACAAACTTTTGGACAGAATTCTTCCAGTGTAATGTTAGCAGTGTAAGACTGTCTAAAATAGAACTCTCTACTTCCTGTAATTTTCGACATATTTTTCATCTTTTCTTCAAAATTGCCTCTTGATTTGCGTAAAACTATAATTTATCTTTACAACAGGTTTTATCCCAGCAACTTTTAAGACTTTTAAGAAATTAGGGCATTGTAAAAATCTGTCACGCACTTAAAGAAGCAAAGGCAGCAGGCTGTGGTTGGCTGACAGTGACAAACTGTTTCAGTGTAATTAAAAGTCTTCACAATTGTAGTTTTAATAATCCATAATTTCCTGCACACACCTCATGTAGTCGTCTCCAAAAAATAGAAGTTTTAAAGGTCAGGATCGTGTCTGGGTCTAAGCAGAGACAGACACCGACTCAGGGGAAGATTTCATAAATGTCATATTATCTCATCAGCGTGACACTTGTTATTTTGTGAATATTCTGTCCTCAAAGTCGATGTGAAGGAAGTAAGAAAAAACCTGCATTGTTAAAATCTTGAAGTCAAAAAAGTACAATAAGTTGTACAATAGCTATGAAAGGACTATAAAGATTGTACTTCCCCAGGACCCGCTGGAGGAATGATGTCTTTGGGCTGGCCTGGGAACACCTGAGGGTAGAAGTGGAGGAGCAGGATGAAGTGATCAGGGTGAGGGAAGTCTGAGTTCCTGCCCCGGCCCCGGATAAGCAGAAGAAGATGAATGAATGGCGATTGCATTTCCTTGTTTCATTCCTTGATTTGCTGATTGGTCACCACCAGCTAATCACAACCAATCGCAACTTGATTCTAAAATGTGATGATGTCATATTTCCAGTAGAGGGGACAAGTTTTACAGTTTTACATTGTACTTTATCCTGAAATATCGGAAAGGTAAATTCCCAAATATGAAACCTGATCATTGCAATTACTGACTAGACCCAAGACCGTGCTGTATTACAACAAAAATCTGCAGTTGAGCAATACACATGGGGGGGCAGGGAAAATGAAAACGTCATCTGCATGCTCCTCCGTGGGTTTGTGGATGTGGTGGCGGCGTGGGGGAGTGGGGGCGGTCAGGAGGCTGTGAGGCGTCTGTCACTGTCCACGGTACTTGTCAGGTGTGGGTGCGGATTAGACATATGTTTTGGAGCGGACTTTCTTTTGTGTCCTCGTGTGGGGGGCATGGGCGCGTACGCAGGGCGAGTGTTCTGAAATCGTGCATTGGCCCACCTCCTCCAGCGGGGATTTCTCAGATTTGTAAAAATTGTTTTCCTTTCAGTTTGCAGTTTTTCTAACATCACTAGCAGTGGCCAGAGCTTATGAAAAAAATAGTTCACTAGTTCACAAAAAGCATTAATATTGCAATTTAAAAATATGTAAAAATATGTTGTAATATGTTGTAAAAGTATGTAAAGGCTCATGGAACTACTGTATCTAATACACTTATTACAACAATGTTAAATTTAGCCATATTTTAAAAGCTCTGTATATTTACTTTACTATTTTAAAGGAAAAGTAACGTTTTTTTTTACAATTTGAGCCTTCTTTTGGCAATAAAACAAGTAGTTTTACTTACCCATAGCACTTTGGTGTCAATTGGAGCAGTTTTGTAGAAGTTATGTTGTAGCCGTTCTGTTCTACCAATGATCCCATATCCGTTAGCGTGAGTGCTCGGAGCACTGCTTTGCGGTCTCCAAATAACACAAACTTTAGCACTTTTCAAATCACAGAAGATCGCTGTGTCAGCGTAGACTTTTAGTAGATTCCAAAACGGCCTGAAACCCGATATCGCAACAGAAAAGTAAAGTTCAGAGCGGTGTTAGCTTCTTTCGGACTAGCGGTGTTTACAAAACAGCTGAGTTCACGCATGCGCACTGTCCTCTCTGATGACGTCATCAAATGAAACTATAGCTGCATATCGGGTTTCAGGCCGTTTTGGAATCCACTAAAAGTCTACCCTGACACAGCGATCTTCTGTGATTTGAAAAGTGCTAAAGTTTGTGTTATTTGGACACCGCAAAGTAATGCCCTGAGCACCATGTTAACGGATACGGGATCATTAGTAGAACAGAACGGCTACAACATAACTTCTACGATACTGCTCCAATTGACACCAAACTGCTATGGGTGAGTAAAACTACTTGTTTTATTGCCGAAAGAAGGCTCAGATTGTAAAAAAAAACGTTACTTTTCCTTTAAACTGTTTACAGTGGTGCAAATGTATCTCTCACTGTCTTAACGGATCCCTGGCATCCCATTCATTTACTACAACAGAGTTTTGGTGTCACAGTAATGCTAACAACAACTAGCATGCTAACAGCGCACCGGCATTTCTTCCTGGTTTGTGTAGGATAAATAAAATATGCAAACAGCACACAGTGGTCTTGTTTTGTCTTTGAGAATATGTTTTTACTTGATTACATGAAACAAACACGTGGCTAAAGCCCATCTTAAAGGGTCTGCACATGTTTTTTATTGTGTATTTGAGCAAAATTTGTCTTGTATAAGCAGCTCTTGAGGTCAAAATAAGTCCAATGTGTACTGTCTGCATCCAATTATAAGGCCTTTTATTGTCAGAATATAAGTGCGTGGTTAACATGCTATTTATTGTTAGCTTTACCTTGATGTCAAAACTCTGCATATAAACTCATGGCGGTGAATAATTAGGATGCTCAGAATACATGAGGTGAGAGAGGAATAACTTTGGACCACTGCAAACTGTTTAAAGTGAACTAGCTCTGTTTTTCACATTTTAAAGTAAAAATCAGATAGAGCAGCTTTAATAGACCACAAGAACAATATTAACAGTTTGGAGCCAGTGCATCTGAGTGCATGAAGGGCGGAGATGTGCAGATCTTGGTTCACTTGAGGAAAACAACTCTGGAGGGACAGACGGGCATTATTTCTGGATGTGATGGTTGGCGTGAATAGTGCAATGAACGAAGGGAAGTAAAACGAGGTCACGTTTGTAGGTGTCTTTGGAGTAATAGGATTAAAGGGGAAGCAGAGCGCAATTAAACTTGGGCTGAGCTGTATTGATGGAAACAAAGAGGAGAGGTTGCTGTAGTTCCACCCACATGCTCACGGCTGACAGGACTGTTGATGTAGATTTTCTGTGGGAGTGAAGTGGGAGTGAGTCAAAAACGTGCAGACGCAGCACTTTCAGTTTTGTCTTTATGCTCGTATTATATTGTGTATCAGTTTATTTGTGTATTATTGTGTAGGTTTTCAGCACATCATTTGGTTCTCTCATCAAGAACACACTCAAAACCCATGTTTACTGTGGCATTTTTGTGTAAACACAACTTAAGGTGGAATAACAATTATCATTGCCCAGTATGAACGTGGTGTGTGAGGGGTGGGGGTCGGAGAAGCCGATGGCACAGACTGACAGACTTGTTTCCGTCTGTCCCAGGGCAGCTGTGGCTACAATAGCATCTTACCACCATCAAGTGTGGAGTGTATGAACGATGCACAGAATTGTAAAGCGATTTTGAGCATCTGGAAAAGTGCTATATTATTATTATGATTATGATTATTATTAGTATTATTATTATTATTATTATTATTATTAATAATAATAATATTGTTGTTATAAAATACCAAGAAGGTGCCTAAAACGACTTAAAGGTCCCATGGCCTGAAATTTTCACTTTCTGAGGTTTTTGAACGTTAATGTGAGCTCCCCCTACCCTTTTAACCATGGGGGCATGGTTAAAAGTTGCGAAATGTCTAAACTGAGCATTTGCGATCCTTTTCTGCGTTAGAAAAAATCAGAGCTCAAACGGGCGATTTTGAACAAGGAAACTTATTGACGTCAGATCGAAAAAAGAAATGCAAATGCAGTTCCCCCCGTCTGTCTGTACTCAGCGTCTCTGTAAATCACGCCCAGAGAGTTTGGACTGCAGAGGAGCTACGCAATGCGAAATACGTTTTTTTATTTGCCTGGAGGCACGTCCGAGTGTTTCTAGGCTTGGAAGTCCTTTATCTGAGCCTGTGGATATCTGAAACAGCAGTGGTTTAATTTTATTTTCTGTGGAAATGTGTTTATTTTTCAATGGAAGGCTTCTCATCTCTCCCCCCGTGCAAAAACATGGAAGTGGGTCACAGAGCGGAGCGGAGAGCCTGGCCACGCCCCCACCCCCTACTAAAGGCCACCTCTGTCCTCCTCATTTGCATTCAAGCAACAACGCCCATAATGGAGTGTTCCAGAGTGACATTTATGACTCTTTCTCATCTTATCTCTGTTTCTCATGCACTGAGTGTTGATTTTGAAGAAGGATTCATTTACAGTATTAGGGAACCATTAAGGAGCCATATAAAAGCATCAAGAAGTACCATGTCATGGGATCTTTAAATATTTGAATAAGTCATCAGTATATACTATCCAATAATAGCAGTGACAATTTGGAATGTGAATGCTTGGATCTAGTGACAACATGAGTCCCTTTAAAAAAATAATCATGATTATTTAAATGATTATTTGCTTAGAGGGTGGGGCATTAGTGTGCCTAAAATAAGAGAATGAACAGATAAAAGTGTGTAAACTGCACAGGCCTATAGGGAAGCATCATGGTTATGGTGGACTTTTAAGTGTAAATGTCAGTTCCTTAAAATGCTTTTGTTCCACTTGGCATTTGTATTTTACATTTCAGAACAATCCAGGTATGTTTTAATGAGGCAATATCACAACATGGTTCCATTGTTTTGCATGATGCATGTCCTTTAGAAACAGGCAGGAGGTGTAATGGCCCCATTGTAATTAAAGTCTCTCTTTACAGCAAATGCGAAAAGAAATGAACAAAGTAAGAGAACTATACTGTCATCTTGTTCATTTGCAGTCAAATTAAAGAAGAGGAGAGATTAAACCTAATTTGCCTCAGTTTACAACCATACACACGAAATACACATGAACCAGGCTTTAAGGCAGGGGTGTCTAACATGCGGCCCGGGAGCCAGATCCGGCCCTCCAAGACCTTTAAAGGAAAAGTAACGTTTTTTTTACAATCTAAGCCTTCTTTCGGCAATAAAACAAGTAGTTTTACTCACCCATAGCACTTTGGTGTCAATTGGAGCAGTATCGTAGAAGTTATGTTGTAGCCGTTCTGTTCTACTAATGATCCCATATCCGTTAGCATGAGTGCTCGGAGCACTGCTTTGCGGTCTCCAAATAACACAAACTTTAGCACTTTTCAAATCACAGAAGATCGCTGTGTCAGCGTAGACTTTTAGTAGATTCCAAAACGGCCTGAAACCCGATATCGCAACAGAAAAGTAAAGTTCAGAGCGGTGTTAGCTTCTTTCGGACTAGCGGTGTTTACAAAACAGCTGAGTTCACGCATGCGCACTGTCCTCTCTGATGACGTCATCAAATGAAACTATAGCTGGATATCGGGTTTCAGGCCGTTTTGGAATCCACTAAAAGTCTACCCTGACACAGCGATCTTCTGTGATTTGAAAAGTGCTAAAGTTTGTGTTATTTGGAGACCGCAAAGTAATGCTGTTAAAGAAAATCGTATGTAGTGTCTTTAGTGAATTATCAAAGTGTTTCCTTGAGTTGGTTCATCTCCTATTGTAAAACCATAGGATGAGATAAGGACAAAGACTGATTAACTGCTTAAACAAACAATCAATGTAATTGCTGATTAGTGAGGAATGTGTGTATGGTAAAGATTAACTTTGTTGTAAAGCTTGGTGATTGATTCTGGAAATTTCCGTTCCTATGTGATCCTAAATAAAAGGAAGGGCGAGGAGGTATTCTTTGAGAATTGAGTGTGTGGCCTAGACGGAAGCAGAGGCGGCTCTGTTTAACACATGCTACACCTCATTCTCCCTCGTACGAGTATAATACTTCTGTGTCTGTTTTCTCATTTGTTCCCTTTGTGGATTTTTATTAGGAAAAATCCCTGACAAATGCCCCGAGCACCATGTTAACGGATACGGGATCATTAGTAGAACAGAACGGCTCAACATAAGTTCTGCGATACTGCTCCAATTGACACCAAAGTGCTATGGGTGAGTAAAACTACTTGTTTTATTGCTGAAAGAAGGCTCAGATTGTTACTTTTCCTTTAATCTGGCCCTCAGCTGATTTTCTATTAAAACATTTTAATTATATTTAAATTTTCTATTAAAATATTGGTAATTTTTTGTGCCTCTTTTCTGCACAGCTCAGAATAGCAGCGTCTCCAGCTCCTCTGTGCGTGGCCCCTCCCACCAGAGCAGCACAAATGAAGACCATCATTTTGACTGTTGATGTGACACCCTCATCAGTAAAATGTCAAAAATGAGAAAAGTGGACGCCGAGTGCAGGATTTTCCAAGAAAAATTGACTAATTCCTGTTTGTTCATGGAGACGAATGGGAAACCTGTATGTTTGTGTTGAAATTGCATTTTTCTTAAAGTTTCAGGCTGTTCATAATATTATAATATTTTGTAAAAGAAAGAGTTCATCAAATAAAAAAGACTTCTGTAATAGATGTGCCTTTCTCTGCACAAATATTTGGACTTATTGCTATTTTTGGGGTATATTTGCCATGAGGTTTCTGATCCGGCCCCTTTGGGATCAAAGTAGGTTGGATACGGCCCCCGGACCAAAATGAGTTTGACACCCCTGCTTTAAGGGAACAGCAGAATCACTCTAGTATATCAACAGTACAAGTATGAAGAGGAGAAAATACTGTGGAGAATTACAGGCACTGAATCCACCTTAAACTGAGACTGGTTTAGCCGCATTTCCACATTTGTTGATGCGTAACAAGTGATAAGCTCTGTGTTCTGGCACAATCAAAATGGTAAACCCAATACAAATAATATAAGAACCTGTTTTAAAGATAAAGATTCAAGCAACGACTTTGGTAATGCATTTCATCATTCATATTTGCTTATCGTTGTTGCATAGGAACAGAGGCTAGAAACTATGAGAAGCAAAAAATTACATATTCTGCAAATACTCGTGGTTCCATTTCATCTCTGCCAGGCGCACAGTTAATTCTGGCAAAACATTCCACCTGTCTTGCTTCCAGTTTCTATTCACATTGGAGTTTATGTTTGTCTTAATCCGCTCTAAACGACCCTGGTGTTTTTATTTTTATTTTGCCATTTAAATAAATAAATTTCTATTCCTAATATGCAACACAGCTACAAATTTGCTCCTATAACTGCAAATTTGCTTCTATAACTACAAATTTGCTCCTCTAACTCCTAGCCTTCTTTAGTTGCACTGGACACATTCACGGTTGTCAAGGGCTTCATCTGTTTATTTCTCATTGTTCATTCCAGTTGCAGAAGGAGCTCAAATGTTCATTAATATGTGCTGTCCCTTTACAAATAAATAAATATGAAAACACAGAAACTCCTTCATTGAAAACAGAGGTTTAAGTTAAGAAGTTAGAAAACGTGAAATACTAAGAATACTACAAGAACGCATAATGTGTTTTTTAAGGTACTATATTACGCAAAATTGACGCTTGTGAGCTTTAAGCCAAGTTATAATGTTGTTACCTCATAAAAATATACCTAGAGTTGTGTTTTGTTTCATTTACTACATTAATACTCAAAATGCTCTCTTCCACCTCGTGATGTCATGAAGAGGTAGTTTTCAAATTAACAGCTCCTTTTACCTTTCATTAGACAAATAAAAAGTTTGTTGTTGTTTGGAGTTTAAGCTTGAATTGCTGAATTGCGTGAGAAATGCCGTGTCACGTCAAATTGTCTCTCTCAATGCGTGAGACTTGAGAGCCCTGCTGTAAATGTTTGTCTAAAGAGCAAACTTAAACTACAAAGCAACTAATGAGAGTTATATAAATGAAGTTATTACCTGATGGTTCTCAGTTTGTTTTATCATCACCGCAGTGTGCGCTTAGCAGCTGAAACTACACTCTACAGTCTGCCCAACAACAGAACAATCTATTTTCTGATTGGCTGATTTTTTTCCGGGGAGCGGGACGGGGAGGAGGGAGGGGGAGTTTTTTTTAGCTGAAAACGCGCGGTGCCTGCATAAACTGAGCCACACAGACCGATTTTCTGGGCACAAAAAAAAAAAAATCAGCGTGAGAAATGCCATGTGTGAGCGTGTGAACACGTCGAATTGCGTGTGTCACACTCTCAATGCGTGAGACTTGAGAGCCCTGCTGTATTACCACATGACATCAGGCAGAGCAGTGTGTTTTCTGTTTGAGAGAAGAAGCCTAAATATGCTGGATTTGTGTGTTAAACATGTGTGAATGAAACAAAACACAACTCCAGATATATATATATATATATATATATATATATATATTTTAATAAGGAAACAGCGTGGGCCCTTTAATCCTCCTGGCATCTCTGTTGTATGTAAATGCTGTTTGGCTGTTTGAATTCTTCTTAAAGGCTTAATTATCTTCTAGACACACTGATTTCATGGTTAGATTTCCATTTATAACATCTCGCACGTCAGGCCAACCAACTGTACCAGTGCATATGCTTTGTGGGACTGTAAAAAAATGCAATGCCAATTAACAATTCTCAACAGATTTAGCGCCAATCTGCTGCAAAACAGGAAGCAGGAAAGGATGGTCAAAACATAACTATCGCTCAGACATGCCAGTATCGAGAAACGAAAGTTAGCGTGAGGGTTGGGCACTGGACAAATTGGACAAAAGCCATACTGTTCACTCAACAAAAAAGGTGTGGATCCTGGAATGGGAACAATGCAAGAATGCAGTCAGCTACATCCAGTGACAGTCAATTTGTGAGGGCAAGAGTTAAGAAAACAAAAACACATGAATTAGTTAGACATGTGAGATTAAAAGGTCCTACTGTATATTACACAAAATTGATTCTTGTGAGCTTTAAGTCATGTTAGAATGTCATTACCTCCTCAAAAAGATAGCTGTAGTTGTGTTTTGTTTCATTCACAAAAGTTTAAGTAATCCTTTATTATTAGTCTGTCTACATCTCCAGAGCTCAGAATGCTCTGTTGCACCTTGGGATGTCATGACGTGGTAGTTTTTAAGTAAACAGTTACCTTTTACCTTTAGTTCACTGAGAGAGATTGGCAATTCCAGGGCTGAAATGATCCAAACGATTCGAGTAAAGGTGTACGGAGTTTAAAAACACTTCCTGTAACGCTTCCTATATTACGACTGTAAGAGCCATTTTGTACATTCTGTGTGTGGGAGCCATTTTGGTATGTGTTCTAAATATTCTGTTTTCAAAATGGCTTCCTGTCCCGCCTTGATGTTCAGGAAATGCATTCTGATTGGTTCACTTTGATCTTTATTCTTTGTTCTTTTATCTTTGATGCTATCTACTATAAATTCACCGCGGTCTGGTGGCCAGGAGGATACCCCGAGACCATAGAGTATCGGACGAGCCGAGATGACGGGGTATTAGGACGTCCTGGACCACAGAAGCTACACAGTCTTTTGACCGTCACGTGAGGACGTCACGTAGGGAAGTCAAGAACGAGGTTAGGTAGCGCATGAGGACGTCATGAGGTCGTCATGTAACGCCGCGTAATAGTCACGTAAGAGTGTAACATCGGACGTCTCCCGGGTGACAGACGGGATACGCACCGCTACAAGGCACATACGGACAGCAAGGAAGGACGTCGAATAGCATCGTCAACAACGCAACATAGGGTGAGTCCTGTCGGGAGCCACGAAGTACAAGGAAGCCCGGTCTCCCAGTGACAGGCAAAGACTATACTATACCACTATACGACACACAAAGACGTTCAAGAAGGACATCACAACACATACAGAGCCGAACACAACACGCATAGGAAAACCACAAGCCTCAGAAATTCATCTTTCCATTTCCCTCTTTATTCACCTTATTTGTATCCACTCTGTATGACCTTCACTTTAGTAAAGATAGAAAAGACAAACCTTTTGATTCAAGACTCTTTATTTACATTACGTGACGCGTCGGAAAGAAACTTCAAGAAACACCGAGGCCGAGGCTAGTGAGGCGGTTCGCTGCACTCACAACGACATGACATCACAAGGTGGAAGAGAGTGTTTTCTGTTTGAAAGAAGAATTAATCCTAGCCTAAATAGGCAGGGTTTGTGTGTTAAACATGTGTGAATGCAACTAAACAAAACTCCAGGTATGTTTGTGATGAGGAAACATTATAACATAGATCAGAAAATAGTGTAATATGGGCCCTTTAACTGGATAATGACATTTATTACAAAACGCTACATGTCTTGGTTTATGCAAATGTCCAGCTTTGTCTAGACACTCTAAGAACTAAGAATAGATTCATAACATGATGAGTATATTTCACAGTAACATTTCCCAAACAAAAAAATGGGAAATGTTACTGTGAAATATACAATATACTCATCATGTTATTAATCTATTCTTAGTTCTTAGAGTGTCTCGAGGGTGCATGGGAGTTTGCCCAACCAGTCCACATGTGCTTTGTGGATCTGGAGAAGGCATTCGACCGTGTCCCTCGTGGGGTCCTGTGGAGAGTGCTCTGGGAGTACGGGGTTCGGGGCCCTTTGCTAAGGGCTGTTCGGTCCCTGTATGACCGGAGCAGGAGCTGTGTTCGTATTGCCGGTAGTAAGTCGGACCTGTTCCCGGTGCATTTTGGACTCCGCCAGGGCTGCCCTTTGTCACCGGTCCGAGGCCATGGTTCTTGACCGGGAAAAAGGTGGCTTGCCCTCTCCGGGTGGGTGGGGAGTCCTTGCCTCAAGTGGAGGAGTTCAAGTATCTCTGGGTCATGTTCACGAGTGAGGGGAGGATGGAGTGTGAGATTGACAGGCGGATCGGTGCAGCGTCGGCAGTGATGTGGTCGTTGTACCGGACCGTTGTGGTGAAGAGAGAGCTGAGCCGAAAGGCAAAGCTCTCAATTTACCGGTCAATCTACGTTCCTACTCTCACCTATGGTCATGAGCTCTGGGTAATGACCGAAAGGACGAGATCTCAGATACAAGCGGCTGAAATGAGTTTCCTCCGCAGAGTGGCTGGGCGCACCCTTAGAGATAGGGTGAGGAGCTCAGTCACGCGGGAGGAGCTCGGAGTAGAGCCGCTGCTTCTCCACGTGGAGAGGAGCAGCTGAGGTGGCTTGGGCATCTGTTCCGGATGCCTCCTGGACGCCTCCCTCAGGAGGTGTTCCGGGCATGTCCCATCGGGAGGAGGCCCCGGGGAAGACCCAGGACCCGCTGGAGGGACTATGTCTCCCGGCTGGCCTGGGAACGCCTTGGGCTCCCCCCGGAGGAGCTGGAGGAAGTGTCCGGGGTGAAGAAGGTCTGGGCGTCCCTGCTTAGACTGTTGCCCCCGCGACCCGGCCCCGGATAAGCGGAAGAAAATGGATGGATGGATGGATTTCCCAAACAGCATACCACCATGTCCCTTTATCCAAACATTGATTTCTGCTGTTTAATTTTGGGCCAAAAAAATGGAAAACATCACGTCTCCCTGTCTCACACTTCTGTTTTCAATAGGAGCTGTGGATAATGATTAACACACAACTGAAGAAAACAAAGGCTGAGTACACAAGTGTACAGGCAGGTTAAAGTACATGTGACAGGATAGAGTACTATGAAGTGAGTAGGGGTGGGACGAGACACACCACGAGATTAGGTCCACAAGAACGAGACAAAACAAGATGTTGACATAATTTGTAATAAACAAGTAGTGCAATCCATTTCACAGTTTTGGCTTCACCATTTTTATTTATTTTATGTAAATCTTTAGCAGTCATTGTACTTCTACTTTTTGGAACTACAGCAGCTTCTCAAACTGCATAACTCACCGGCTCTTAACTCTTTTTTTAGTCTAAGCCAAAGGTGAATTCAGGGGAGAAATCTCTTTTTTTCATCTGTGTTCGATCTCGTGGCAATTTTGCCTCGCGAGATCTTGTGGCACGAGATCTTGTCCCATCCCAAGAGGTGGGTGTAATTGTGTGATTTTGATTTTAAATTTCGTAACGTGACCTATCCGTGTCCCCAGATACGAGGTAAACATGGTCAAATCAAATATAGTTTTTTACTGATGAAAAATCTGATGCTGAGTTTCTTAAAGGTGCACTGTGTAATTTTTCTAGTAGAGGGCCTGTCAGTTGCTTGTCTCTATGGAAATGTTATTGCTTCACCTCCAGTATTCCAAAGTAGGGCCATAAACTTTTCAATCTCCATAGAAACAAACAGGAGACACGACTGGGCCAATTTACAGTGAGATCTGTGAAGAGGCCACCCCAGTCACAGTAAGAACGTATATATTTTTAACAGCATTTTTGAGCTATAAAAAGTCCCGTAACTGATTAAATGCATCTTGTATAGGTTTATTGCCATATTGCGGAACTTTACAGCATCTCCATGATAGTGGACCACAGCCTGAAAAGTTACGCAGTGCACCTTTAATTACAAATTCAATGTTTTGGTTTTCAACATTATTATCCAATCAGAGAACAGAATGAGCCCCGCGTTACTTCTCATTTGGGTTGCCAGTTTTAATGGTGAAATCCAGTCGGTTTAAACCTAAAACACCCGTCTCTGATCTGAATGGGCTCTACCTAAACCCCAGCACCTGCAGGCAGACATTAAAGGAGAATTAACGTTTTTTTACAATCTGAGCCTTATTTCGGTAATAAAACAAGTTGTTTTACTCACCCATAGCACTTTGGTGTCATATGGAGCACTTCCAGAGATGTTTTAGATTAGCGTTAGCCTAGCGCAACTTCTAGCCATAGCTCGGGGCATATAATATATTCCCCAATCATGTAATATGCCCCCTGCAGGCTCCAAATAACACAAACTTTAGCACTTTTCAAATCATAGAAGCCCGATGTCTTAGTCTACGATTTCGTTTGAAGCAAAAGTGGCCTGTAATCCGAGATTTATCCATAGATTACAGCTTTGCGTTTCATGTTGGCCATACCTGCTTGTCAAAGCCTGATCCCGTCAGATCTCAGAAGCTAAGCAAGGCAGGGCCTGGTTAGTACTTGGATGGGAGACCACTGGGAATTCCAGGTGCCACAGGGGGGCGCCAGTTGCAAAAACTGTCACTGTGTCCTTAGGCAAGACACTTTACCCACATTTGCCTAGTATGAAAGTTGAGTGTGCGTGAGTGTTGGAGGTGGTTGGAGGGGCCGATGGCGCAGATTGGCAGCCTCGCTTCCGTCAGTCTGCCCCAGGGCAACTGTGGCTACAGAAAGTAGCTTACCACCACCAAGTGTGGGGTGAATGAACAATGAACTGTAAAGCGCTTTGAGCGTCATGAAAGGCGCTATATAAATGCAATTAATTATTATTATTATTATGTTTGGGTCCCAGGAGCTGAGAGCACACTCCGCACTGGCCTCCTCATCTACTCGAAACTATGGCTAAATCTCGGATTACAGGCCACTTTTGCTTCAAACGAAATCGTAGACTAAGACATCGAGCTTCTATGATTTGAAAAGTGCTAAAGTTTGTGTTATTTGGAGACCACAAAGTAATGCCCCGAGCACTCAAGCTAACGGATACGCTACAACATAACTTCTACCAAACTCATTAAAATGACACCAAACTGCTATGGGTGAGTAAAACTACGTGTTTTATTGCCGAAAGAAGGCTCAGATTGTAAAAAAAAACGTTACTTTTCCTTTAAGACACTGATAACCCAGATTCAGTAAAACAGTAAGAGCACAGCTACATACAGTTCATTAAACATTATTATTTTCAATATTTGGTTGATTTTGTAAGCCTGGCCTTTTTTTCCCCCTTTTCTAAAAGTTTAGCTTGGACACAGGCAGCAGATATGACGCTTAGTATACTTGCACTTGTACTTGATATAATTCGACTTGACTTTGTTTAACGTGGATTCAAACCATCAGAAAAATGCCTTCCTTATGTGCAAATTGTCTCTGTATTTTGGAATGTTCTGTTGAGGAACTCACCACTACTTGCGATCATTTTGTACTTTTCTTTTCAACTTTTTTTCCCCACAAACTGATGTAAATTATCGATATTTACCACAGCTACCAACAGTGACAGTGGCTCAAGTTCTGTCGTCATGTCCTCGGGCAAAACACTTCACAAGTAGTGTGTGTGTGAGTGATTGGAGTTGGTACATTGTGGTGCTTTGAGGGGCTTTGACAAGTCTGTTAAGTGCATTAAAAGTGGAAGGAATTATTATTATTATTATTATTATTATTATTATTATTATAAAAATGTGAAAACCTGTCATATGCACTTTAAATCGACAGAAAAATACAGGAAAAATATCACATCCCTGAGCGACGCAGACTTTCACAGCGGACTTGAGCCGTCAAAAGGAGCTGGGGATAATAATTAACGGGCAGCAGCAGAACACGCAGAACACACACAGGCTGAGCACGTATTTGTAAGCCCAGGTGAGGTCACGGTGGGGTCAGGCTCACGTGGGCGCACACCTGAGAGCTGCTTACCTCCAGATACACAAGGGCTATTTAAGGGCTTTAATCTGAAAGTGTGATCTCTGCTCTGCACCTGCACTTTGGTCTAAACTGGAACGACACGTCACAGCCACCAGTGATGTAAGAGGGGAGGTAATCTCGAAGGAAGATGGACTGAAGAAGAGAGAGAGGAGGGAGAGGATGAAGAGAGAGATGAAAAGATAAAGGAGAGAGAGAGGAGGGAGAGAGAGAGAGAGATGAGGGGAAAGGATTTGGTAAGTAGTGATGTTTTTGTAACGTCCGATCAATGCACTGGAGTCAGACCTAAATGTCACGTCCTGTGGTTAAGTCGAGAGCTGGACTCTATTTTGGTGAAGAAAGAGCAAGAATGTCACAACAACTTTTACCAAATATTGTGAGATGTATTAGGTTTCAACAATCATCAGCCAAAAATATCATGTGAATTTGGTTTTCAAGACCAAATCAGAATGTGCAATGAAGCTCAAATGATGCTCTTATTTGAGTTGCCAGTTTCACTGCTGAAATCCAGTTGGAAATGTTGGACGTATTTGTAGTCTGTGGGTCCATGCAGCTGCAGACAGCACAGGAGCTACTATATATCCTGCTCTTCTCCACACAGACTGTCCACACAGTTGGAATCTTTTTCACAATGTCAAAATTTTCACAATATTTTGGAGTTCACAAACTCACAAGAATCCATCTTGACATACCGCTGTGAGGCTCATATTTGCCCAGAAGCTGTTGGACCAATCACATCACAGCAGTGAGATCTGTGGTGAAGCCAAAGGCCAAGGGCCCAAACCAACTAAAACGAACAGACATACTTTCGTCTATTCTAGGGAAAATACAGACTGTTTGTGAAAAATGTGCAGAGGGATGTGCTTTGCGCATTTGTGAAGATGCTTTTCTTTCAACTGAATTTAACTAGTTTTCAGATTCAAATATTAGTCATGACATTCCACATTTTCCAGATTGCTTTCAGTGAGGGCCATCTCATTGATAAATGTGTAGAAGTCAATTAAGAGTGACACAATCTAGTCAGGTCAGGATGAAGGGACATGCCTCAAAAAAAACACGTTTTGCAGCATACTGATCCTCTCAGAACTCACTGATGGGTCAAGGATAAATGAAGCTTACCGCACTGACCGCCCTTTCATCTTTCTTGTTGGCAGCTAGCTTGTGTTTACTTTTTGGGAAACTTTTAGCCTTGAGTGCCATCGTATTTTTAGACGTGAAAGACAGGAACAATGGGCGAGGTTACACGTAGGTTTTGAGTGCGAGTCATGTTGGTTGACATGAAATGTGGCCGAATCTGGCGCAAACAACTCCGCCATGTATTCCCGGTCTAGTCCCTGCATGTATCTGCATGTGAGGAATATTCCAATATTCGCACTAGTGCTAAACGGAATGGTGGCCATACTCAATTTGCTCACGAGTCATGGACAATCTTTTTCATTCCGAATGTAGTCTAGTCGTGTTTTGGCAGTATTCCCTTAACAGAACGCTGTTTCACAGAATACTTCAACTTTTTTTTAAACTGGATACTGACAATATTCCGCTTTGAAACGGAATGCTTAAAACACGCACGCGTAACTGCGCTCACTAAATACCAACGTTAGTGTTGTGTCCATTATCCTAGTAATATTTTTTTTTTGTGACTAATCGTTACTGGATCTATAGATTAGTCGACTATTAAAATAATCATTAGTTGCAGCCATAAAACAGGCAAAATTAAACCTTTAAGGCACAAAAACACATAGATAAGTAATGAATCCCACGTCTTAGATGCATTATAAACAAACTAAATTAGTACATTTGAATGGAATTGAGACCAGAAGATACTGTTCTGAACACGGAACACGCTCATTCCACTTTATTAAACACACTGATGCCACACATCGATGCAGATGTGTAACTTTTCTGGTGGAGAGTCCGTTAATTGCTTTGTCTTGAATGTTTCACACTATGGTATTAAACCTTTCAATGTTCATGGAGACCAAACCAAACCAAATTTCAGGTCCGATCTGTGGAAACGCAACACCGCTCAGTTAGAATGCCTGTTTTTCTCGATACTTTTAAGCTATAAAACAACCTGTATTTCAATAAATGTAAGGTAGAGCTGTTTAATATCATACTGTGGAACATTCCAGCCAGAACAATGAAATATCCATAGACAGATGACAGATTAAACAGATGACCACCCAAGTCCCAGAAAATGGCCAAGAACCCAGGTAGAGATGTTCTAAAATAACAGATCAGAAAATGTAGAACATATACCTGCTAACCCAGAGTAAACAGTGTCCCTGCTGGAGAGACACTGTTTCATTTCAGAACAGCACAGTGACTTTTGTTCCTTGTGTGCGGGTGCATTTTAAACAGGAGTACACATAAGGTCATCTGGACTCGAGGCCAGCTGTGAGTGAATAAGGTCAGACCAGTGCTTAGCCAAAAAACACACGGGACTTTTTAATATCCACTCCATAAAATCACAACTGGAGCTGCTTCATTTTTGAATTTGGGCTATTTTAAATCAAGCACAACATGATCATTAAACGTTGAACTTTTCTGATGAAGATCTGTCACCTGCTCGTTTCCATGTGATTGCTTTGACTGTTTCACAGTATGTTGCATTTACTCATCTATTTCTATAGTTCAAATACGTGTCTCCTGCTTGTCTCCCGGGAGATATGTATAATTATGGTGTTAAAACTTGTCTGTCTCCATGGAAACAAGGACACGACCCCACTCAGTTAGCTTATTTGAGGTATTTTCTTGGACTATACAAACATGCGTATTTCAGTGCACAATAAATATATTTAAAGGGTCTATATTGTGCTATTTTCTGATCTGTTATAATGTTTCCTCATCACAAACAGACCTGGAGTTGTGTTTAGTTTCATTCAGTTCTCTCAAACAGAACGTGTGATGTTATGCGGTAATATAGGAAGTGCTCCAATGTGTTTTAAAATCTAGATCATCTGGATCTGGATCATCTGAATTGCCAATTTCTACTAGACAAAAGGTAAAAGGAGCTGTTGTACGGAGTTTAAAAACACTTCCTGCAGCACTTCCTATATTACGACATGACATCACAAGGTGGAAGAGAGTGTTTTCTGTTTGAAAGAAGAATTAAAGGAAAAGTAACGTTTTTTTACAATCTGAGCCTTCTTTCGGCAATAAAACAAGTAGTTTTACTCACCCATAGCAGTCAAATCACAGAAGATCGCTGTGTCAGGGTAGACTTTTAGTGGATTCCAAAACAGCCTGAAACCCGATATGCAGCTGTAGTTTCATTTGATGACGTCATCAGAGAGGACAGTGCGCATGCATGAACTCAGCTGATTTGTAAACACCACTAGTCCGAAAGAAGCTAACACCGCTCTGAACTTTACTTTTCTGTTGCGATATCGGGTTTCAGGCCGTTTTGGAATCTACTAAAAGTCTACCCTGACACAGCGATCTTCTGTGATTTGAAAAGTGCTAAAGTTTGTGTTATTTGGACACCGCAAATCAGTGCCCCGAGCACTCACGCTAACGGATACGGGATCATTAGTAGAACAGAACGGCTCAACATAAGTTCTGCGATACTGCTCCAATTGACACCAAACTGCTATGGGTGAGTAAAACTACTTGTTTTATTGCCGAAAGAAGGCTCAGATTGTAAAAAAAAACGTTAATTTTCCTTTAATCCTAGCCTAAATAGGAAGGGTTTGTGTGTTAAACATGTGTGAATGAAACTAAACAAAACTCCAGGTATGTTTGTGATGACGAAACATTATAACATAGATCAGAAAATAGTGTAATATGGGCCCTTTAACTGGATAATGACATGTATTACAAAACGCTACATGTCTTGGTTTATGCAAATGTCCAGCTTTGTCTAGACACTCTAAGAACTAAGAATAGATTAATAACATGATGAGTATATTGTATATTTCACAGTAACATTTCCCAAACAGCATACCACCATGTCCCTTTATCCAAACATTGATTTCTGCTGTTTAAGTGTGGGCCAAAAAAATGTCTCACACTTCTGTTTTCAATAGGAGCTGTGGATAATGATTAACGCACAACTGAAGAAAACAAAGGCTGAGTACACAAGTGCACAGGCAGGTTAAAGTACATGTGACAGGATAGAGTACTATGAAGTGAGACACACCACGTGAAAACTACCGCTTCATAACATCACAAGGTGGAACAGAGCATTTTGGGTTTTAGAGATGTAGACAGAATAATAAAGGATTACTCAAACATGTGTGAATGAAAAATTATTCCAGGTATGTTTTTTAGGACGTGACAACATTCGAACATGGCTTAAAAGCTCACAAGACTCAATTCTGTATAACATAGCACTGTTAATGCCATATTGCGGTACTTTCCAGACTAAGCAATAACATCTCCATAAACAATTTTTAGAGAATTATTCTAAAACTTTTCACCAACTCCAGCCTTTACTTCCGGACTGCTGACAGCATTCATGTTTACTGGCAATGGACTGAAAAATACCCTGGGGCCGTTCTAAAGAGACGTGTAACAGAGCAAACCCGAGCTACTGCGTTTAAGTATTCAGTTTAGAAGTAGGTACTCACTATAGCCACTTTCCAAACTGTCAATCATACACATACACATCGACACAAGAATCACAAATGTGGGCTAATCTTTCTCGCTTGGGTCTCGATAATTCTTTCGATCTTGAAGCTTTTATCGTTAAGCTTGTTCTTGGGTAAAATCAATGGGTTATCTTTGCCTCCGTGTAAAGCCAGTTTAGCGTTTTATCAGTCGTAGAGAAAACAGAAGAAGCCTTGGAGATGGAAACTTAAAGGTACAGTGTGTAGGATTCGTGGCGCATAGGTGGTGTAGGTACCATGCACTTCCTCTTTTGGCTACGGCAGACCTCGAGGGTCACCCGGGCGCACCGTAACGCGGACAGCTCGCGTACCCGCGCGCACCCGGCGCTGTGTGAGCTCTCGCCGACAACTACGGTATAAATAAAACGCGTTTTTTTTTATTTTCGCATGAAAACACACATTCCCGATCATGTACCATGACAATTTACACATCAAATGAAACCTTACAGTCTCCTCTTTTTGACTATGCAATTCATTTCCCTGCACAACAATCACTCCCCGAGCACATGGGGCTTTTATACGGAAAAGCACAAAATGAGGTTTGTTACTTAGCTTACCTTTGAAGGCTCTGCACAGGTCAAACTCTGTATTTCACCATAAACTTGCTCTCAATTTGTCCGTAAGGATCCAGCAAATAAAATCCAGTAAAACAATTTAGTCCAAAACACGTGTTAGATCCATTACGACGTGTGATCCGGCTGCATGCGTGTCGTTGTTTACCCAAAACCACGAGCCTTGCCGAAGGCGGAGCCCAAATGTCCTTCTGCGGCTCTCGTATTCAAAATGGCTGCCTCTGCATGGGGAAGATCCCCCTTTTATGTGACTATATCTAAGTCCAAAAGAATACTTTGATTTCATGATGGAAGTGAAAAGGCTTGGAAAACACTGTATTTTTGAATGGGTATCTTCAATTTCAGTAATTAACGGGTAAAAATCTTACCCCTTTAAAGGAAAGACGCAGATTGAAGTGATGACGCACTGGGTTAAGGGGAGAAAGAGATGTAGACGTGTGTGTGTGTGTGTGTGTGAGTGTGTGTGTGTGTGTGTGTGTGTGTGTGTGTGAGGTCAAAAATTTAATGGATTTTGAACTTAATTATAATCAATGGCTAATATTTTTTTCTTGTCTTTTTTAGCAACAGTAAGTAAACGCTAACTAGTTCTGTTTTTTATCATCACAATCATTTTTGGGTTTAGCACTCAACAAATATCCTCCTGGGACCTGAAGGAAAAAAAGTGTATCTAAATTATTATTATTATTTTAATTTTCTATTTGGAGGTAAATGAACACCTTAGCATTTACATTTTGTTAATTTTATTATTATTCATAATGTTGCAACATGTGCTCTGGAATGAATGACGGGGGACATTCTGGTGTTAAAGTTTTTTTTATGAACATCTTGGACAAGCTTCTACAGTTGCCTCAAAAAGTTCTTAGACTCCCTTTTAATTTCTTATTTATTTTTTAGATATCATGTTTTTTTTATTTTATTTGAGTATTTATTTATGTATTTATTTATTTTTATTTATGTATTTTTTTATTTGAGTATTTTACGTCTTTATTTATTTATATTTTATGTATTATTTATTTATTTATTATATATATGTTATGTATTATTTTTTTTTTATTTGAGTATTTATTTATTTTTTATGAATTATTTATAAATTTTTATATATTATGTATTTTTTTTATTTGAGTATTTATTTACATTTTTGTGTGTGTGTGTGTTCTTTATTATTATTATTTTTAAATCATAGTGCAACCACAAACTAGTCTCAAAACAATTAAAAGATAGACTGGTTAACTCAATGTCCACTATAAAGGACACAAATGAATGGGCCGGTCTCAGGAGGATATAACAGACACAGTATGTAACATTTTAGGCACTTAATTTGAGTGGGCTGCATCTCGACAAACCTGTTCCTTATTTGGACTGCTTATTTCCATTAAAATGTTGTTCCTTTGGTTACAGTAAACCCTTAACATTGCACCCATCCATTTTTTGTGTTTTGCTAACTACATTAACTAAATAAGTTTTAACAGAGTTTTACTAGATAACAGAGCTTAAAGATCCCATGACATGGTACTTCTTGATGTTTTTATATGGCTCCTTAATGGTTCCCTAATACTGTAAATTAATCCTTCTTCAAAATCAACACTCAGTGCATGAGAAACAGAGATAAGATGAGAAAGAGTCATAAATGTCACTCTGGAACACTCCATTATGGGCAAATGAGGACAGAGCTGGCCTATAGTAGGGGGTGGGGGCGTGGCCAAGCTCTCCGCTCCGCTCTGTGACCCACTTCCGTGTTTTTGCACGGGGGGAGAGATGAGAAGCCTTCCATTGAAAAATAAACACATTTCCACAGAAAATAAAATTAAACCACTGCTGTTTCAGATATCCACAGGCTCAGATAAAGGACTTCCGAGCCTAGAAACACTCGCAAGTTCCTCCAGGCAAATAAAAAAATGTATTTCGCATTGCGTAGCTCCTCCGCAGTCCAAACTCTCTGGGCGTGATTTACAGAGACGCTGAGTACAGACAGACGGGGGTGGAACTGCATTTGCATTTCTTTTTTCGATCTGACGTCAATAAGGTGCCTTGTTCAAAATCGCCCGTTTGAGCTCTGATTTTTTCTAACGCAGAAAAGGATCGCAAATGCTCAGTTTAGACATTTCACAACTTTTAACCATGGGGGGGTCCTAAACAGGGTAGGGGAGCTCACATTACCTCAGAAAGTGAACATTTCATGCCATGGGACCTTTAAAGGCTATGCTATAATAATATATTTATTTTATTTTATTTTATTTTATTTTTTTTAGAAATACTAGTAACAATTGGCCATACATATTTTTTCCTTTCATATGTTAAAGATCAGCAACTGGCTTCTGCACTTGCATAGAAACATGGATCAACTTCTCTCAAATCAATCAATACCAGAACAAAAGTCAGGTCACAAAGACTCCTAACTAAGGGTGGAACCAGACACAATGTCCACAAGACGAGAAGAGATAGGAGATTGAGTCCACGAGAAACAGAAGACGAGATTTTAACAGAATTCATAAGACATACATTTCCCAATTCAGTTACCAATTTTGGCCTCACATTTTTATTTATTTATTTGATTTTTGTTTCCATTCTAGTACTGCTTTTTAGAACTGTAAGTGTGACTCACCAACACGTTTTGTCAAATGAAATGTTAACACTTGGGAAAAAATCTCACAAGATCATTTTTCTCATGTGTCTTGTGGCAATTTTGTCTTGTGACATCGTGTACTATTCCTACCCCTAACTAAATGTTGTTTTGTTACACCGTGAAAAACTCAGTTCGTTTGGGATTCTACCACAGCACAGCAAGGGCAGGCGAGGACTACAGCATCTATCTACTCTGACGTCTATATCCACCCACCTGCAGCAGTCCTCTGAGAGAGAGAATGGCGAAAGTGGCTCTGCTTTTTCGGACATGGGTGTAGGGCACCCATCCAAATCTGTGTCTTCATCTATGTAGCACATCGGGGCGTTGATAGTACCCGATCCTGCTTTTGGTTCTTCCAGCTGTTTTGGTTTCTGAACTTTCTGGTCTTCCTCAAACACATCGTCATCCCCGGAGACGTCCTCATCGACTAAGCTGGGTTCATTGCTTTCGAGAAGAGTACTGGCCGATTTGGCGATGTGGAGATGAGACGTGTAGCTTCCAAGTTCAGAACACTGGAGACTCGTCGAAGTACAGGATCGTGAAAAAGGAAGGAATCGACGAAGGAAGTTGGAGGAGTTTGAGGAGAGATTAGGGTGAAGGGTGGGAACTGGGTTTTGGGCGACAGGTAAAGAGCTAGCTTGAGGTACAGCTAGCATGTATTTGTAATTGTCAGTGAGAGACGGGACCAAGAAAGATGAGTTTGGATTTTCAGTTGGTAGTTTTCTATTTTGGACCTTTTCGTTGGCTGGTGTTCGGTCAGTTTTAGCTTCAAGTTGTCCATCAGAGCAGGTACGGTCGATGAAGTTCAATCCTCGGCAAAGGCTATCCACGCGTTGGCCAACGTCATTTAGAGACATGGAAAACCGAAGGGAATTCTGAGGTCGGATATTTGCAGAGGAAGGCCGGAGTAAGGAAAGCCAGTCGTGTTGTTTTGATGCTTTACTGTTTGGAGTATCTACGCACATGGTCGCAATAGATTCTGGTTTGTGAGATTTTCCGTTTAAGAGAACTACAGCTGTCTGCCTGGGACTATCCTGATCGTCACGGCTTATGTTTGCGTATTGTTTTGATTATATGAGAAGAGACAAGGATGGAAAAGGGAAATGTTGTAGGATTTTGTAGGAAAGTGGAAGGAAAGAACAAAAAGAGAAATGGAAAAGAAATGATGTCATGCAGTTGAAAATATGATTAAGCATTTGGGGTTTGAAAGTGCCTATGACAGGTTAGACTACTCATTTTACTACAACACAGTTAAAGGAAAAGTAAAGTTTTTTTTACAATTTGAGCCTTATTTCGGCAATAAAACAAGTAGTTTTACTCACCCATAGCAGTTTGGTGTCAATTGGAGCAATATCGCAGAAGTTATGTTGGAGCCATTCTGTTCTACTAGTGATCCCATATCCGTTAGCGTGAGTGCTCGGGGCACTGCTTTGCGCTCTCCAAATAACACAAACTTTAGCACTTTTCAAATCACAGAAGATCGCTGTGTCAGGGTAGACTTTTAGTAGATTCCAAAACGGCCTGAAACCCGATATCGCAACAGAAAAGTAAAGTTCAGAGCGGTGTTAGCTTCTTTCGGACTAGCGGTGTTTACAAAACAGCTGAGTTCACGCATGCGCACTGTCCTCTCTGATGACGTCATCAAATGAAACTATAGCTGCATATCGGGTTTCAGGCCGTTTTGGAATCCACTAAAAGTCTACACTGACACAGCGATCTTCTGTGATTTGAAAAGTGCTAAAGTTTGTGTTATTTGGAGAGCGCAATGTAATGCCCCGAGCACTCACGCTAACGGATACGGGATCATTAGTAGAACAGAACGGCTACAACATAACTTCTGCGATACTGCTCCAATTGACACCAAACTGCTATGGGTGAGTAAAACTACTTGTTTTATTGCCGAAAGAAGGCTCAGATTGTAAAAAAAACGTTACTTTTCCTTTAAGAGATGTTATTGCTCTATCTGGAATGTTTCACAGTATGATATTAAACCTTTCTATAATCATGGAGATCAAACCAAACCAAGTTTCAGGTCAGATCAGTGGAAAGGCAACCCAGCTCACAGTCAGAATGTGTGTTTTTCTAGGTATTTTTGAGTTATAAACCTAACCATAATTGAATAAGTATAAAGTAGAGCTGTTTAATATCATACTGTGGAAACCAATAACATATCCAAAGAAACAAGTAGGTGACAGACCCTCCTCCAGAAAAGTGACACAATGCACCTTTAAGATAATTTCTTTTTTTAGGTTTAAAATGTTACTTTCTGGAAATCAATACATCACACGAGGGAATTCTATAAGTGTTACCTAGCAACCATGTTGTACACTGGTCCAAACCCCCTCTAATGTAAACAGGGATTATTATTTGACAAATAAAAAAATAAGAAAACACCTTTATTGTGTTTACTGTGTGTAAATTGTGCCCAACTTTTGGATATAATTCTCTCCAGTGTGATGTCATCTGTGTGGGACTGTCTAAAATGGAATTCCATATTTAAAATCTTTTCCTCATAAATTGCTTCCTGGTTCATATAAAACTGTAATTTATTTACAACTGGTTTTATCCTACCAGATTAAAAAGAAATCATCAAAACCTGCTATACGCACTTTAAAGGTACATTGTGTAACTTTTCTGGTAGAGGGCTTGTCAAATGTTCTTCTCATACTGTTAATGTCATACTGTGGAACATTCCAGGCAGAACACTGTGTAACCAAAAAGTTATACAGTGCACCTTTAAAGGAGAATTAACGTTTTTTACAATCTGAGCCTTATTTCGGTAATAAAACAAGTTGTTTTACTCACCCATAGCACTTTGGTGTCATATGGAGCACTTCCAGAGATGTTTTAGATTTGCGATAGCCGTAATGTGAGTTCTCGGGGCACATGTTTGCGGTCTCCAAATAACACAAACTTTAGCACTTTTCAAATCATAGAAGCTCAATGTCTTAGTCTACACTTTCGTTTGAGTCAAAAGTGGCCTGTAATCCGAGATTTATCCATAATTTACAGCTTTGCATTTCATGTTTGGTTCCCGGGAGCTGAGAGTGAAATAAGCTGTGACTCCGCACATGCGCACTGGCCTCCTCATCTACTAAACTATGGCTAAATCTCGGATTACAGGCCACTTTTGACCAAACGAAATCGTAGACTAAGACATTGAGCTTCTATGATTTGAAAAGTGCTAAAGTTTGTGTTATTTGGAGACTGTAAACATGTGCCCCGAGAACTCACATTACGGCTATCGCAAATCTAAAACATCTCTGGAAGTGCTCCATATGACACCAAAGTGCTATGGGTGAGTAAAACAACTTGTTTTATTACCGAAATAAGGCTCAGATTGTAAAAAACGTTAATTCTCCTTTAAGGGATATATACAGTGCACTTTTAAGGGACTTTTTTGTCATGATAACACGGGGAAATTCTGAAGCTAAAGCTACCTAAACATTCCAACCATTCCATACACCATTTTACAGCTAAAGGCTGAAGGCGACAGCAGCTCTGCCACTTTGACTACCGCACACCATAAAAGGAATGAAGGTCATCATGTGATACTTCTTCTCACACGCGAGATAGCAAAGCTTAAAGGGCACATATTATGCTATTTTCTGATCGATGTTCTAATGTTATTTCCTCACCACAAACACACCTGGAGTTGTGTTTTGTTTCACTCACATATGTTAAACACACAAACCCTGTACGAGTATTTAGGTTCTTCTCTCAAACTGAATATACCCTGTTCCAACTTGTAATGTCATGTGGTTATACAAGAAGTGCTCCACTGTGTTTTTAAACTCCATATACCTTCATTAGATTCATCAAAGGTAGCTGTTAACTTGAAAACTACAGCTTCATGACATCACAAGGTGGAACAGAGCATTTTGAGCTTTGGAGAGGCAGACAGACTAATAATCCAGGATTACTCAAACATGTGAGTGAAACAAAACATATCTCCAGGTAAGTTTCTGAGTTGTGTTGTTATCACAACATTATAACCACACTATAACATCGCTTAAAGGAAAAGTAACGTTTTTTTTTTTACAATTTGAGCCTTATTTCGGTAATAAAACAAGTTGTTTTACTCACCCATAGCACTTTGGTGTCATATAGAGCACTTCCAGAGATGTTTTAGATTAGCGGTTAGCCTAGCGCGACTTCTAGCCATAGCTCGGGGCATATAATATATTCCCCGAGCATGTAATATGCCCCGTGCGGGCTCCAAATAACACAAACTTTAGCACTTTTCAAATCATAGAAGCCCGATATCTTAGTCTACGATTTCATACATAGTTTACAGCTTTGCGTTTCATGTTTGGGTCCCGGGAGCTGAGAGCACACTCCGCACATGCGCACTGGCGTCCTCATCTACTCAAAACTATGGATAAATCTCGGATTATAGGCCACTTTTGCTTCAAACAAAATCGTAGATTAAGACATCAGGCTTCTATGATTTGAAAAGTGCTAACGTTTGTGTTATTTGGAGACCGCAAAGTAATGCCCCGAGCACTCAAGTTAACGGATACGCTACAACATAACTTCTACGAAACTGCTCAAAATGACACCAAACTGCTATGGGTGAGTAAAACTACTTGTTTTATTGCCGAAAGAAGGCTCAGATTGTTAAAAAAAAACGTTACTCTTCCTTTAAAATGTGTAATACAGGACCTTTAAATGCAGAGGAACTTTGAGGCAGTGTATGATGTGGGAGCACAGGTTATCCAAAATTAAAGCACCAATACATGACATCTCATCAAATTCACTTTAAAATCCGTATATGGCCAGTAGTCTGTAAATGATTATGAAAAAGCATTTTCTCAAAGTCAAAGATACAGGCAAAATTGGTATTTAAAAATGCACCATATAATGTTTCTGGTGGACGATACGGCACCTGCTTGTCTCATGAAATGATGTAGCGTTACCTGCAATGTTCCACAGTATGCTATAAAGTTAGTCATCTTTTATTTATTCAGATATTATCAATCAATCAATCAAACATTATTTATATAGCCCTTTACAACATTCACGGTGACCAAAGTGCTTTCCAATAAAACCAGCGCAATATAAAAATATTATTATATCTATTGCCAAAGAAATACTTGGTTTTGTTGAGTCATCTGCTTGTCTCTATGGAGTTTGCTATGTTTTATGCCATGCTGTGGAACATTGCATCGAAAATGTCAGGCTGAATTCAGGCCTTTAAAGCTGCACTATGTAACTTTTTGGTTTCCATGGACAAGTCTTGAATGTTCCACAGCATGGCATTGCACTTGACTACCTATACAGACATTAGACAAGCACGTAGCACAACCAGATCGAGTTACAGGTCAGATCTGAAGTAGGAACGCTTGTTTGTTATGGTATTTTCAGCAATAAAATCACCTGTAATTGAATAAACGCGAGCTGTATAGATGCAATGCCAGACTGTGGAACATTACATGAAAAGCAAAAACATCTCCATGGACGTGAGCAGTTGTCTCGGCTGACCCTCCACCAGAACACTCACATAGTCCCCCTTTATTATTTTATTTTATATTTGAAGATTGTGGCCTCTCCCATTTTAAAGTTTAGGCTTCCACAACCATGCACACTGTGAATGAAGCTGTGTCTAGCTCAGGGACACGACAGATCACTATCCACTTCAACCACAGCACTAAGCCATATTATCTATCTTTACATGCTACCAAATCCTAAATATTAAACCTTTATAATATTATTGTGGTATTTACCTGCAGATGTCCTGACTGGACGGTGACACAGACGTTCTGGAGAAGCTGCATGGAGCGTTGACTGAAGTTGGGCTCCCCGCCTGGAAAAAACAAAAAACACAACATTTATATTAGAATTGGGTTATCGATACTAAAACTAGCATCAAATCTCATTTTGAGGAGGTATCACTACTAAAAAAAGTCACATTCACAGCACAGAAATGAACCTTTCCTGAAGAGCTTTAGAATGATCTTGAACTGTATCAGAACAAGTACAAGAGCACATAGACTAGTATACACATATCAATCAATCAATCAATCAAATATTTATAAGGCGCTTTTCATACAAAATTGTAACACAAAGCGCCTTACAGTGGTCAAGGATTAGAAGATTGACCTTTATTGATCTCGCACAGGAGAAGTTGTTTCTATATTTGACCCGGGGACCATCCCCATGATTTTGTTTTGTTATTTAGGCTTTGGTGAGGACCTAAGCTGGAGGATTTTACCTATGGCGCATGTTTAGGTTGGTGGGGGAAACCGGAGTGCCCGGAGGAAACCCACCCAGACACGGGGAGAACATGCAGTCTCCACACAGAAAGGCCCGGGCGACCCGAACCTTCTTGCTGTGAAGCATGAGTGCTAGCCACTCAGCCACCGTGCTGCCAGGGAGAGAAAAAAAAACAAAAACAGCAGCAACAACAGGAACAACAGGAACGACAGCAACAACAACAGCAACAACAGCAGCAACAGCAACAACATCAACAACAACAACAGCAGCAACAGGAACAGCAGCAACAACAACAGCAGCAGCAACAATGACAGAAACAACAGCAACAACAACAACAGCAGCAACAACAACAGCGACATGTACCAGTGCTGGAAGAAGTACTCAGTTGTGTTACTTAAAGGGATATGCCACCCCCAGGTCAAACTTGGGCATCTCCCCACAGTCCAGAGACTAAAATAAGTGGTGGAAAGCGTTTTTCTGGTGACACAGCCATTGTCCAGGTCTGTCAGCAGTGACCGCCGCCGTATCTGCAGCTACTCCACGTTAGACTGGAGTCTAACGTCGCCAGAGAAAGATTTCGGCCAAAAGGAATTAATTTGCTCGATGCGTTTCCCAATTACTTTCTGTGTAGTGCACATTCATATCGAGTGCAAATAAATGTGCAAATCAACACGGAGAGCTTGACTTTGTCATTTTGGGTGGGAACTATTTTTCAGTGCAGAAAAACACAGCCGAAGCACACACCACGCTGACAGGGGAATCCCTGTTACGCACCAGGAAGGCAGTTCCCCTGTTACGCAGCGTGGTGTGTGCTTCGGCTGTGTTTTTCCGCACTGTAAAATAGTTCCCACCCAAAATGACCAAGTCAAGCTCTCCGTGTTAATTTGCAGAAAGTAATTGGGAAACGCATCGAGCAAATTAATTCCTTTTGGCCGAAATCTTTCTCTGGCGACGTTAGACTCCAGTCTAATGCGGAGTAGCTGCAGATACCGCAGCGGTCAGTGCTGACAGACCTGGGCAATGGCTGAGTCACCAGAAAAACGCTTTCCACCACTTATTTTAGTCTCTGGACTGTGGGGAGATGCCCAAGTTTGACCTGGGGATGGCATATCCCTTTAAAGGTGCATTGTGTAACTTGTCTGGTGGGGATCCTTCAAATGCTTTTCTCCATGGAGATGTTGTTGCTTTGTCTGGAATGTTTCACAGAATGAACCATTTCTATTTTCACTGAGACCAAACCAGACCAAGTTACAGGTCAGATCTGCTCGCAGTCACAATGTCTGTTTTTCTAAGTATTTTTGAGCTATAAAACCACCTGTAATTCAATTGAAAGTGTAAGGCAGTGTTTAATACTGTGGAACATTCCAGTCAGAGCAATGGGATCACCATGAGACAAGCAGAAAAGTAACACAGAGCACATTTAAGTAGTAACAACTTTTCCTTTAATGTAGCCCATGGACCAGTATAGAACCTACCTGGACCACATGGGAATATACAAGAAAATACTGCGATTGTTGAAAATCACATTCTATTGTCTAAAGAAAGCGTGTTTCTTATTATTATCATGGTATCGGAATCGGTATTGAGTATCAAGTTTATTCCATGGTAACGAAATTTGGGTTTGAAATTTGAGTACCGTGACAATACATATAATCAAACAATTTCTATAAATCTCAGAAACATACAGAAAGAGGTTCCAATGTCCTATCTTTGTCCACTTCACATCTTTTCTGCTCCTTTCTCAATGCATCTCTATCTCGATTGAAGAACATATAGACCAGGTTTATACTCCAGTTAGTGCCCATGCTCCCATCGGACGGGCTCGGATTTTGGATATTTTCTCGGAACTTGGTCCAAATAAGATCTCGGCGCAAATAGTTCAAACTGGCCAGACACCGAAGCCCACAGAGATAAAAAACGTCAATAAAAGCAGTTCTGATCAAAGCTGTGAGAAGGAGAATGTAGTCCAGAGGAGCACAGAGCGAAGAGAATACAGAGTTAATGAAGGATGTGACGCTTTGTGAAGGGAAAGGTACACGGGAAGACTGTGGACTTTGGACGATAGCGATAAAGATATAGTATAAACACTACCACTACTGCTGCTCAAGTAAAAAAGGTGCACTGTGTAACTTTTAATGCTTGTTTTCATGGAGTCATAACTGCTTTGCCTAGAATAGAACTTATTTTATTTGTTTTTATTGATTGCAAAAATGATGTGTCAATATTATTATTATCTTTTAGTATACTTTCTGACTAAATCATTTTAGTTACGATAAAAGAAAAGAAAAAAATTCATTTGTGAAACTTGACAGGTGGAGTCACTTTAATGACATACTGTGGGACATTCTAAGCAAATAACATCTTCATAGAGACAAGCAGGTGATACCAGAAAAGTTACAGAGTGCAACTTTAAAGGTCCTACAATTTTCAAATTGTTTGCTGCTTTGGTTTCTCCCTGTGATGTCATTAGGTGGCAGAGGTGGGACAAAGTCATTGCTGGGCAAGTTCCAAGTAAGTCTAAGTCTTTTGCACTCAAGTCCGAGTGAAGTCCCGAGTCAAGAGTATCCAAGTGCCGAGTCAAGTCCGAAGTCAAAGCTCACAAGTCTCAAGTCGAGTCCAAAGTCCTAGCATTTTAGTTTCGAGTCATTTCGAGTCCCCTTTACAAAGAAATAAAAATTTCTACAAATCATATAATGTCTGCAAGATCTGCCTTGGATGCGGTCGAATGAAAGCAACGTAGATCTACTGTGATTGGATGTTGTGCAAGCCGCGCGCACATGCTCTTTGCATACATTTTCGCAGATTCACAAGTACGAGTGCGGTCCTTATCAACATACTTTTAGAGTTTTTTTTTTCATTGGGCGTAGCAAGTCATCACAAGTCAAAAGGCCTAAGTCCAAGTGAAGTCACGAGTTACTGATATTGAAGTCCAAGTCGAGTTGCAAGTGTTTGTACATTTTGTCGAGTCGAGTCTAATTCGTGACTCGAGTCTGACTCGAGTCGAAGTCACATAACTCGAGTCCACACCTCTGTTAGGTGGTATGCCACACAGTGCTCTACTGTATTTTTAAAGTTCATATCACTAAAATGCATCTGAACTCATGCTACTTCACTCCTGTGCACACAATACACATACACTGCCTGACAAAAGTATTAGGACGATTGTGTATTTCTGAGCTCTGGACGAAACTTCTGGTTCCAACAAGATAATGACCCAAAGCTCTCGTCCAAACTGTGTCAGGGTCATTTGGAGACGTGTGAACAGCGTCATCAACTGCAGGTTATGACATGACCGCCCCAGTCTCCTGACCTGTCACCCATCAAAAAAGTGTGGGATTATTTGGATATTAAAGTGCGCTCCAGGAATCCGACTAACGTTAAACACCTGTGGAAATGTCTTCAGGATGAGAGGAAAACTATAGAGGATGGATATCTTGAAAAATTGTTGGACAGAATTCCTTGAATTTGTAAAGCTGTGATTAAGGTCAAAGGTGGTTTTGATGATATTTTGATGAAAAAGCTATTTAACTTGATATTGTTACATTTTTGCAATAATATGCCTTTACACATGATGAAATTTGCTTTAATATATCAATAAATTGATTTGTTGTCATTACCAATACGTCTTGTTATCATTATGAAAGTTCAGAAATACACAATCGTCCTAATACTTTTGTCAGGCGCTGTAGATCTGTACAAGGGTAAGGCTGAATTAATTTGACTCTTTCCCATTATTAAACAGATCATGCTCCACTGTATTTTGAAAGTTCATATCACTAAAATGCATCGCAGTTTTGTCAGAAATCAAAGCTGAATTACTTTGACTTTTCCACCATTAAACAGACGCTACATGCAAAATGTGAAATACAAAACTAATACAAATATGTTGTTTTTTCCTATTTTATTCCTTCAGTTATGACTTGACTTTGCTGACACAAGCAGACAAAGGGTAAGTGATTTGAATCAGCTGATGGGAGCTCGAGTTCCCTTTACAACATCCTGGACTTTGACACTCGTACTGATGATTACAGTTATTGCACGTGGAATACAAAACATATACATTTTTCTCATTCTTAAGTCGTTATTTGAGCAGAAGAAACACTTTATTAAACAAACCAACATATAGTGTTATTGTGAATATTTATAAACCCTTCAATGGGGTATTAACTGCTAACACATATAATTTAGATCACCATGTTACCTTTTATTGTTTTGAAAATGCTATATTCACTGAAATATTACAATGTTTTTGATGAGATGCAGTCAGAAGACAGACTAATACTAAAGTCTTATTCAAATGAACGAAACAAAACACAAACTCCGGGTCTGTTTTGGAGGAGAAAACAACATTGTAACATGGCGTAAAGCTCACAAGAGTCTATTTTGTTTATATCTTTACAATATCTTTACACACACGTCTCTTAAATTGTTGACTCCTCATTATTCCGTCACTTGTGTCCGTTTACATTGATCACGGTTTAAATTAATTTCCCTGTTTTGTGTGAGCAGGTTCTCCTCTGTGTCACTGGCTATGTGCTCTTTTGCAATTTCTCTGTATTGTATTTCATATCACCACACTCAGTGAAGCTAACTCGTTTTAATTTATTACAATCTATTTAAAATATCAGAACGTATAGACTACGTTGTTCTGGTTTAGCCCTGGTTTAATCCAGATGAAGACTTGTTTTCATTTTTTTATAGTCCTGGTTTAGCTCCGGTATAGTTTAGTCCATTAGTGTGTGAAAATGTGAAAACAGACTTCTCATAAATGAACCTTTAAAGGTCCCATGACATGGTACTTCTTGATGCTTTTATATGGCTCCTTAATGGTTCCCTAATACTGTAAATGAATCCTTCTTCAAAATCAACACTCAGTGCATGAGAAACAGAGATAAGATGAGAAAGAGTCATAAATGTCACTCTGGAACACTCCATTATGGGCGTTGTTGCTTGAATGCAAATGAGGAGGACAGAGATGGCCTATAGTAGGGGGTGGGGGCGTGGCCAAGCTCTCCGCTCCGCTGTGACCCACTTCCGTGTTTTTGCACGGGGGGAGAGATGAGAAGCCTTCCATTGAATAATAAACACATTTCCACAGAAAATAAAATAAAACCACTGCTGTTTCAGATATCCACAGGCTCAGATAAAGGACTTCCGAGCCTAGAAACACTCGCAAGTGCCTCCAGGCAAATAAAAAAACGTATTTCGCATTGCGTAGCTCCTCCGCAGTCCAAACTCTCTGGGCGTGATTTACAGAGACGCTGAGTACAGACAGACGGGGGTGGAACTGCATTTGCATTTCTTTTTTCGAGCTGACGTCAATAAGTTTCCTTGTTCAGAATCACCCGTTTGAGCTCCGATTTTTTCTAACGCAGAAAAGGATCGCAAATGCTCAGTTTAGACATTTCGCAACTTTTAACCATGGGGGGGGGGGCTAAACAGGGTAGGGGAGCTCACATTAACGTTCAAAAACCTCAGAAAGCTGGCTATGCTCCAGCTGGTTTTATAAACTTGTCTTAACCTGCAGCTAGAGGACATGTAGAAGTTTTTCCTCATTCTCAGTTTATGGACAGGCCTCATGTGAAAGCTTAGAACTTCTAGAATTCACTCACTGAGCTGCAGAGGCTGAACTAGCACTGAGTCATGATTGGCTGGAGCTGCTGGGGTTTAAGCAGTGATTGCAATCCAAATATAGCACTTTCCAAACAATAAAAGGTGACATGGGGATCTAAATATGTTACGTGTTACCAGTTAGTACCAGTTTTTTATACATTTAAAAAAACAAAACAAAGCAAGTTCAACTGGTTCAAAAAGTCTATCATAGCTCCTAGTCGGCCTCAGATGTGTAACTGAATGCTTTGTAGAGGTCTTATGTGATTGTGCAGGGGTTAGTTATAGGAGAAGATGTCAGTAAAACGGTGTCCTTAGGGTGCAGAGCTGGCCCCTGCTCTTAATGGGCTCAGAGGAGGTTAAAGATCAGGCTGAGGCACAGGAGAGAGACCTACATAATGATTTTTACACAAAAACGATCCCTGAATCAATCCTGAACGCACCGGACGTTAGATACCAGACACCAGCCAAGAGCACAGATTAAAGAGTCTAAATTACACCACTTTCTGATCTGTGTTATAAAGTAGTTATCTCATCACAAACACACCTGGAGTTGTGTTTCATTTCATTCACACTCTGTTCCACCTTGTGATGTCATGTGATAATACAGGAATCGTGTTTTTAAACTCCATACACCTTCACTAGAATCATTTAGATCATTTCAGCCCTGGACTTTTCTATCGCTGCTGAACAAATACAGTACAGTGAACCCTCGCTCTATCGCAGTTCACTTTTCGCGGCCTCGCTGTTTCGCAGATTTTTTTTTTTTCAATTTTTTTTTTTTTTCTTTTTCAATTTTTTTTATAGTGTAAAATTTTTTTTACAGTGTAACATTGTGTCCTGCGTCCTAAACCTGACTAAACCAGGTCTAGACCAGAACTAAACCAGGTCTAGACCAGGTCTAAACCTGGACTGGCCCTGGACTAAACCGGGACTAGACCAGAACTAAACCGGGACTAGACCAGGTCTAAACCTGGACTGGCCCTGGACTAAACCGGGACTAGACCAGAACTAAACCGGGACTAGACCAGAACCAAACCGGGACTAGACCAGGTCTAAACCGCTCTTTGCTGGTTTCGTGCGGCTGTTTTGTGGCTCGGGCTGAGAGCACGTGGTCCGGGCGCGGCAGTTCTATCTCGTGCTCGTGGCGTCGCGCCGGTCACGTTTCTCTGTCACGGATTTGTCCACGATGAGGGGTGCACGTGTGGAGCTTCTCCAAGGAGTTGGTGCGCGTCGCTTCGCGTCCAGGGACGTGGCGGTGCTCCTCACGCGTCCGGCGGGGCTTCCGGGGCCGTGTCTCCCCCCACGCGTCACTATTAATACATTTTGTTGAAAATCTACAAAAGTTTGAGTGTTTAAACAAGAGAAAAATGTGAGAAAATATGTGTGTGTGTGTGTGGCGTTTTTAACCTTAAAACATGTAGAATAATTGTAAAACCGGGACTAGACCGGAACTAGACCAGGACTAAACCAGGACTAGGCCAGGTCTAAATCAGGACTAGGCCAGGTCTAAACCAGGACTAGGCCAGGTCTAAACCAGGACTAGGCCAGGTCTAAATCAGGACTAGGCCAGGTCTAAACCAGGACTGGGCCAGGTCTAAACCAGGACTAGGCCAGGTCTAAACCAGGACTAGGCCAGGTCTAAACCAGGACTAAACCAGGTCTAAACCAGGACTGGGCCAGGTCTAAACCAGGACTAGGCCAGGTCTAAACCAGGACTGGGCCAGGTCTAAACCAGGACTGGGCCAGGTCTAAACCAGGACTAGGCCAGGTCTAAACCAGGACTAGGCCAGGTCTAAACCGGGATTAAATCTTTGCCTTGTTTCGTGACGGTGCACGTGTCCGAGCGTGTTGAATTTCTGTGCTTATTATTGCTAATCTGTCTCTTATCACTGTGGTTGTTGTTTGGCAGATGAAAACCCTCTTGAGACACACAATTTGAAATGCTTGGTTGCCAATTGCAAAAACTGCAAGTACTATAATTTGCTCTGTTTTAATCTGTGTTAGTATTTATAACGCACCAAATTGAACAAATCATTAAAACTGATCTATATTGTGTTACATGCTTCAATGTCTTCTTAATATTTTTGCAGATGCCAATTTCACATCTTAATAACTAGGGTCTGTAATATTATTCTCATATTGATGTTTATTGGACGCAAAATCCATTTTGTCCAAGGCATCTATCTGCAGAATTAGCTCGAAACAACAATCGATATTTCCCATACACATCAAATTACACAACCCAATTTATTACATACATAAAGGCATCTCATTTCCCTAACCAAACCTCGTAACCCATGTAGCTCCAGCACAATGACTGACACTTGATAAATTGTCTTTAAAGAGGGGCAATTACACTTCTATCGGGTATTAACTGCCAACACGTAACATATTTAGACCATGTTACTTTATATCGTGTTGAAAATGCTACGTTAAAGGGCCCATATGGCACTATTTTCTGCAATGTTTCCTCATCAAAAATATACCTGGAGTTTTGTTTTGTTGTCATTCACACATTTAATGCACAGTATACCGTAATTTCCGAACTATTGAGCGCACCTGAGTATAAGCCACATCATCTAAATTTTCAAAGAAGTTTATTTTTGTACATATATAGGCCACACCTGTCTATAAGCCGCAGGTGTCCACGTCTTCAAGAAGTTTTCAAGTTCGGAGCATCTGCTTGTATTTCCTCTGAAAGCTTTTGTCGTCTTTTTGCATCGAGTCAGTTCGTCACACTGCCATGGCCAACGTCTCACCATCGACTCATCGATGCCAAGCTCACGTGCAGCAGCTCTATTTCCTTCTTTGACAGCCAGATTGATTGTCTTTAGATTAAAACCTGGATCATATGCAATTCTTTGTGTGTTTTCCATGAGAAGGGTGTGTGCATGAAGCGCCAAATAACTGTTCAAAACAAAATCAAACTAGCATCTTCCTCGGGGCATCACCTCTTCACCTGTTTGTCTCGCTCTTCACCACATCACTTCATGCTCTACTGCACGTCTCCTGCAGAAAGAGCCGCTGTCCTGACCATAGATCTGGTCCCAGACACCTGGTCGGTGTCTGGGATCATGTCGGTGTCCGGGATCATGTCAGTGTCTGGGATCATGTCGGTGTCCGGGATCATGTCAGTGTCTGGGATCATGTCGGTGTCTGGGATCATGTCGGTGTCCGGGATCATGTCGGTGTCCGGGATCATGTCGATGTCCGGGATCATGTCAGTGTCTCGTAGAATTTCAGCAGATTTCAGGCTCTCCCAGGGGGCGGGGATAGGTGTATCGATCAGGTATGAGTGGATGTCTGGCTACTGAAGTTTGAGACGTTTCTTATCATCATTTAAGCACTCATCTGTATTTAACGCATACGGGTCATTAAAACGTGTTCCACTCACTAATGTTCATTTAGTATCAGAACTTATTTTATCACGCAGCGATAAACTGTTTTAGTGGTGTTGTAACTTCATGTTCACCGCACAGACAGCTGCGCTTTCTGTACTCAGGTTGCACACACACATCCGCTGTGTTCATAAACAAATAATCTGTCCATTTCTCCTGTGAGAAAAAAAAAGTAGCAGCAGGGATTGCTAAATTACTCAAACATCCCCAGATGACATCTAAAAACCTCTTCAGAACTTAATAGAACTTAATACTGTTACTTCCTCAAAAACAAAGCTGGAGTTGTGTTTCATTTGTTTCACGCATGTTTGAGTAATCCTTTATTATTATTCTGTCTACATATCCAAAGCTCAAAATGCTCTGTTCCACCTCGTTACAGTTTTCAAGTTAACAGCTTCTTTACCATCCTAATGATTCTAGTGAAGGAGTATCGAGTATAAAAACACAACAGAGCACTTCCTGTATTACCACATGACATCAAAAAGTGGAACAGAGTGTTTTCAGTCTGAGAGAAGAACTCATCCTAAATATGCATGTTTTGTGTGTTAAACATGTGTGAATGAAACAAAACACAACTCCAGGAGGTATGTTTGTGATGAGGAAACATTACTATAACAGATCAGAAAATAGTGTAATATGGGCCCCTTAAAGGAGAATTAACGTTTTTTTTACAATCTGAGCCTTATATCGGTAATAAAACAAGTTGTTTTACTCACCCATAGCACTTTGGTGTCATATGGAGCACTTCCAGAGATGTTTTAGATTAATAATAATAATAATAAGATAATTAGCGATATCTGTAACGCGAGTTCTCGGGGCATATAATATATGCCCCGAGCGGTCTCCAAATAACACAAACTTTAGCACTTTTCAAATCATAGAAGCTCATGTCTACACTTTCGTTTGAGTCAAAAGTGGCCTGTAATCCGAGATTTATCCATAATTTACAGCTTTGCGTTTCATGTTTGGGTCCCGGGAGCTGAGAGAGAAATAAGCTGTGACTCCGCACATGCGCACTGGCATCCTCATCTACTCGAAACTATGGATAAATCTCAGATTACAGGCCACTTTTGACTCAAACGAAAGCGTAGATTAAGACATTGAGCTTTGATGAGTGTGTTATTTGGAGACCCCAAACATGTGCCCCGAGAACTCACATTACGGAGATCGCTAATCTAAAACATCTCTGGAAGTGCTCCATATGACACCAAAGTGCTATGGGTGAGTAAAACAACTTGTTTTATTACCGAAATAAGGCTCAGATTGTAAAAAACGTTAATTCTCCTTTAAGTTACACAAAATGCAAAATATTAGAGGATCTTTATATCTGTAAGTCTCTCAGTTGCTGCTATCAGATAAATGGCTACCCAAACACAGGCTCTATAAACCTTGATGCAGGAGCTCTGTCATAAACCAGGATAATTTCCCATTGTGCACGAAGCCTGACGCGCGGTTAATGATTGACTCTTTATCTCTGACGCGCTGGTCTGGAGCGAGCTGAGAGGAGATGGACAGTGGTGTGGTGATAGCGTAGCGGAGCAATGATTCATTATTGAACAAGTGCACTTAGACAGGAGTCATACTGTCCGGGCTGAGGAGATGAATACAAAGAAGAACCACCGCTGGAACAGAGAGACGAGTCAGGGCGTTCTGCCACAGACGCTAATGTAGCCTGGGTTTAGAGTGGGCTATGTTAAGACACAAGATGGATAATAGAGGCACCGCTATTTTGTAATCTTCGTTTAGGTCAGAAAATGTGGAGCTGCAAACATGAAAAAAGTTAAAGATCCCATGACATGGTACTTCTTGATGCTTTTATATGGCTCCTTAATGGTTCCCTAATACTGTAAGGTTGTTTTCACACCAGGAAAGTCCGATAATTCACTTGCTTTGGTCCGGACCAAATTTTTTGGTGTGGTTCGCTTTCACACTGCAGTTTTTCCCCAAGCGAACTAACATCTATAAACAAAAGCACATGTGCTGAGGTCGCTCAGCCATTGGACAGAATGAGCCCTGTCGGTGTCCAAACGCGGAAGGAGGAGAATAACGGTGTTACGTGCCCTTTTCAGTCTAGCCTTAGCGATATGGTTTACTCAGTTTTTACAGTTCGCACAAATGTTTGAGCAGCATCGTGAGGTTTACACTATTTTACAATCAATTTCCAAACGATGAAGACACAGGGCAAGACGACTACGGAGGACAGCGCTCATGTGCGCATCAAGTTCTGACTCTTGCTCTTCACACAAAATGTAAGTAAGCCTCATAAGTTTCGTTTTGTTTCGTTTTGTTTCGTTTTGTTTCGTTTCGTCAGCCTCGGTTTCCCATAATGCTCGACATGCGACGGGAACTCGTTAAGTACAAAAAGCCAACTTGTGTCGGATCGAGTCCGGTCTGTATTCTCACCTCAAACGAACCGCACCAGAGTTCGTATGGAACCGGACTGAGAAAGACCTTTTTAGGTGGTCTCGGTTCGCTTGTTTGCTCCGGATCGAGACTTTTGGTTTTTATTCACACCAGCCCAAAAGGTCCAAATCAAAGGAGCAAACGAACTCTGGTTCGTTTTAAACGAACCAAACAAGACAGGTGTGAAAACGACCTAAATGAATCCTTTTTCAAAATCAACACTCAGTGCATGAGAAACAGAGATAAGATGAGAAAGAGTCATAAATGTCACTCTGGAACACTCCATTATGGGCGTTGTTGCTTGAATGCAAATGAGGAGGACAGAGGTGGCTTATAGTAGGGGGTGGGGGCGTGGCCAAGCTCTCCGCTCCGCTCTGTGACCCACTTCCGTGTTTTTGAGCGGAGGGAGAGATGAGAAGCCTTCCATTGAAAAATAAACACAGTTCCACAGAAAATAAAATTAAACCACTGCTGTTTCAAATATCCAGAGGCTCAGATAAAGGACTTCCGAGCCTAGAAACACTCGCAAGTTCCTCCAGGCAAATAAAAAAACGTATTTCGCATTGCGTAGCTCCTCCGCAGTCCAAACTCTCTGGGCGTGATTTACAGAGACGCTGAGTACAGACAGACGGGGGTGGAACTGCATTTGCATTTCTTTTTTCGATCTGACGTCAATAAGTTTCCTTGTTCAAAATCGCCCGTTTGAGCTCCGATTTTTTTCTAACGCAGAAAAGGATCGCAAATGCTCAGTTTAGACATTTCGCAACTTTTAACCATGGGGGGGGCTAAACAGGGTAGGGGAGCTCACATTAACGTTCAAAAACCTCAGAAAGTGAAAATTTCATGCCATGGGACCTTTAGAACATGCTTGATTAAAGGTGCACTGTGTAACTTTTCGGGCGGAGGGTCCGTCATAAGGCTTTTCTTTATGGAGATGTTATTGCTCTGGAAAGTTTCACACTATGGCGTTAAACATTTCTATCTTCATGGAGACCAAACCAGGCCAAGTTACAGGTCAGATCTGTGGAGAGACGACCCCACTCACAGTCAGAATGCCTGTTTTTCTAGGTGCTGAAAACCACCTGTAATTAGAGCTGTTTAATGTCATACTATGGAACATTCCAGGCATACACACACCAGAAAAGTGACACAGTGCACCTTTAAACACGCAGTCTTATGAATATTGTTGCTTCTCCAGAGATCTGATGTGTAATTTGGCCTAGGGGTGTCGCCTACTTGTCTCCATGGAGATAGATCTCAAAACTCAAAACACACTTGGAGTTGTGCTTTGTTTCATTCACATTCATTCATGTTTGAGTGATCTTAAGTTTTTAGTCTGTCTGCATCTCCAAAGCTCAAAATGCTCTGTTCCACCTTGTGATGTCATGAAGCAGTAGTTTTCAAGTGAACAGCTCTTTTTACCTTCCTAGTAGAGATTGACAGTCAAGCAAATAAGTTGTGAAGGTGTATGGAGTTTAAAAAGATAGAAGAGCACAGAAAATAGCGTAATACGGGCCATTTAAAGGAGAATTAAAGTTTTTTACAATCTGAGCCTTATTTCGGTAATAAAACAAGTTGTTTTACTCACCCATAGCACTTTGGTGTCATATGGAGCACTTCCAGAGATGTTTTAGATTTGCGATAGTCGTAGCGCGAGTTCTAGCCGTAGCTCGGGGCATATAATATATGCCCTGAGCGGTCTCCAAATAACACAAATTTTAGCACTTTTCAAATCATAGAAGCTCAATGTCTTAGTCTACGCTTTCGTTTGAGTCAAAAGTGGCCTGTAATCCGAGATTTATCCATAATTTACAGCTTTACGTTTCATGTTTGGGTCCCGGGAGCTGGGAGTGAAATAAGCTGTGACTCCGCACATGTGCACTGGCCTCCTCATCTACTCGAAACTATGGATAAATCTCGGATTACAGGCCACTTTTGACTCAAACGAAAGTGTAGACTAAGACATCGAGCTTCTATGATTTGAAAAGTGATAAAGTTTGTATTATTTGGAGATCGCACGGGGCATATTACATGCTCGGGGCATATAATATATGACCCGAGCTACGGCTAGAACTCTTGCTACGACTATCGCAAATCTAAAACATCTCTGGAAGTGCTCCATATGACACCAAAGTGCTATGGGTGAGTAAAACAACTTGTTTTATTACCGAAATAAGGCTGAGATTGTAAAAAACGTTAATTCTCCTTTAACTTCAGGACTTGCACTACATGTTTTTGTACGTACTACACAACTGCAAAGAAGACCACTCCTGTTCCAGCCGATCTATTTTCACCCGCTTCCTCTTTCCTACACACTAAATATCTCCACAGTCCCAGAATGTGTCGCGCTATTTTGGAGACAAATGTGACATAAAACTTTTCATAACGCAGACTGGAGCTTTCCCACTGAGCAGAGGGGCCTGCTTAATGATCCAGATGTCCACACGAGGGACATTCAGAGAGAGACAAAACATCTGGGGCCATTAGACAAAGCGCTTCAGCTCCACCAGTTCTGTTCTACCATTAAAGGGCTTATATTACTTATATTACTTTCTGATATATTACTTTCTGATCTATGTTCTAATGTTGTTTCCTCCTCAAAAACATACCTGGGGTTGAGTTTTGTTCCACCTTCTGATGTCATGTGGTAATACCAGAAGTGCTCCACTGTGTTTTTAAACTCCATACAACTTCACTAGAATTATTTAGATGATTTCAGATGTGGGATTGCCAGTCTCTATTGAATATATGGTAAACTGTAGCTGTTAGTTTGAAAACAACTACTACATGACATCACAAGGTGGATTGGAGCATTTTCAGCTTGGTAGATGTGGACAGACTAATACTAAAGGATTACTCAGACATGTGTGATTGAAATACAACCACTCCAGGTATGTTTTTGAGGCGATAACAACATTATAACATGGTTCAAAGCTCACAAGAGTCAATTTTGAGTGATATAAGACCTTTTTAAAAGATTCTGTTACATGTGGAGAGGACGTGTCAGAGAAACTACTGACCTGGTTTGTGCAGTGGTTTGGGGAGATGCCAGCGCCAAGAAAAACTATGAATCGAATGCTAAATGTGTTCATAATAGTGCTGTCAGGCGATTAAAAAAAATAATCTAATTAATTACAGGATTTGTAATTAATTCATCTAATTAATCACATTTTAAGAGTATGAGAGAGAGAGAGAGACTGAGAGAGGGAGATAGAGAGAGACTGAGGGAGAGAGACTGAGAGAGAGACTGAAAGAGGGAGAGATAGAGAGAGATTGAGGGAGAGAGAGATTTAGAGAGGGAGAGACAGAGATTGAGGGAGAGAGAGACTGAGAGAGGGAGAGATAGAGAGAGAGATTGAGAGAGGGAGAGAGAGAGAGATTGAGAGAGGGAGAGATTGAGATTGAGGGAGAGAGAGACTGAGAGAGAGAGATAGAGAGAGATTGAGGGAGAGAGAGAGACTGAGAGAGGGAGAGAGAGAGAGATTGAGAGAGGGAGAGATTGAGATTGAGGGAGAGAGAGACTGAGAGAGAGAGATAGAGAGAGATTGAAGGAGAGAGACTGAGAGAGGGAGAGATAGAGAGAGATTGAGAGAGAGACTGAGAGAGGGAGAGATAGAGAAAGAGAGAGATTGAGGGAGAGAGAGACTGAGAGAGGGAGGGATAGAGAGAGAGAGATTGAGAGAGGGAGAGAGAGAGAGAGATTGAGAGAGGGAGAGATTGAGATTGAGGGAGAGAGAGACTGAGAGAGAGAGAGATAGAGAGAGATTGAGGGAGAGAGAGACTGAGAGAGATAGAGAGAGATTGAGGGAGAGAGAGACTGAGAGAGGGAGAGATAGAGAGAGAGATTGAGAGAGGGAGAGATAGAGATTGAGGGAGAGAGAGACTGAGAGAGGGAGAGATAGAGAGAGATTGAAGGAGAGAGACTGAGAGAGGGAGAGATAGAGAGAGATTGAGAGAGAGACTGAGAGAGAGAGAGATAGAGAAAGAGAGAGATTGAGGGAGAGAGAGAGTGAGAGAGGGAGAGATAGAGAGAGAGATTGAGAGAGGGAGAGAGAAACTGAGAGAGAGACTGAGAGAGAGATTGAAAGAGGGAGAGATAGAGAGAGAGATTGAGAGAGGGAGAGATAGAGAGAGAGATTGAGAGAGGGAGAGATAGAGAGAGAGATTGAGAGAGAGAGAGATAGAGAGAGATTGAGGGAGAGAGAGATTGAGAGAGGGAGAGACAGAGATTGAGGGAGAGAGAGACTGAGAGAGGGAGAGATTGAGAGAGGGAGAGATTGAGATTGAGGGAGAGAGAGACTGAGAGAGAGAGAGAGAGAGAGAGATTGAGGGAGAGAGAGACTGAGAGAGGGAGAGATAGAGAGAGAGATTGAGAGAGGGAGAGATAGAGATTGAGGGAGAGAGAGACTGCGAGGGGGAGAGATAGAGAGAGATTGAAGGAGAGAAACTGAGAGAGGGAGAGATAGAGAGAGATTGAGAGAGAGACTGAGAGAGGGAGAGATAGAGAAAGAGACAGATTGAGGGAGAGAGAGACTGAGAGAGGGAGAGATAGAGAAAGAGACAGATTGAGGGAGAGAGAGACTGAGAGAGGGAGAGATAGAGAGAGATTGAGAGAGAGACTGAGAGAGGGAGAGATAGAGAGAGATTGAGAGAGAGACTGAGAGAGGGAGAGATAGAGAAAGAGAGAGATTGAGGGAGAGAGAGACTGAGAGAGGGAGAGATAGAGAGAGATTGAGAGAGAGACTGAGAGAGGGAGAGATAGAGAGAGCGATTGAGAGAGGGAGAAATAGAGATTGAGGGAGAGAGAGACTGAGAGAGGGAGAGATAGAGAGAGATTGAGGGAGAGATAGACGGAGAGAGTTTGTAAGCAAGCGAGCGAGCGAGCGAACAAACTCACTGAGTTTTTCAGTTTTCATGCGGTCGCATTGCTCATTCGTTTCTCAAATTCTGTGAGCGTGGTTTGGTGGTTTGGTGGTTTGGTGGTTTGGTGAAGTGCGCACTATCACTGGTAACAATGGAACTTGTCCGGACGTGTTTATCGTTCAAATGATCCAGGCTGGAGCAGCTTCGGTGATCAGAAAATTCTTTTTGACAAAAACTACAAATCACCGCGTTCTTGTTGATAGTCCTGTCTTCGTTCTTTTTATAAATAAACTTGCCGTTCAAAGGCCCTGGCAGAGATGCGCGGATGGGGGTTACAGCCGTGGGCACCGCGGCTAAACCGCGGAGCGGGTGGATGACGTGACGAAAAATAATATTTTTTATTAAATTCAGGTGGGGGGCGGTTGAACAACCAAATTTTTAAAAATGCACGTTATTTTGGAATTATCATAAATTGGCGGATGACGGACGGGCGCGGTTTTGAAAATTCCTGAAAAAATGTGTGTGCAAATGGACAGCGGACGGATGACGTTTTTTACATGCGGTTGCGGATGGAAAAAAAGCCCATCCGCGCATCTCTACCGCACGCCAAATTTAAAATGCGCGCGCAGTGAATTGCCACTCATAATTAATTGTGTTAATTTTTATAACACGTTAATTTGCAGTGTGATTAATTAATCTAATTAACACATTAAACTGGCAGCCCTAGTTAATAATGATGCTCCACTGTGTTTTTAAACTCCATACACCTTCACTTGAATCATTTGTATATTCATTTGGAATTTCCAATCTCTACTGAACTAAAAGGTAGCTGTTAACTTGAAAACTACCACTATATGACATCACAAAGTGGAATAGAGCATTGTCAGCTTGGTATTTAGATGTAGACAAAACACAACTCCGGGTTTCCTTTTGAGGAGGCAACAACATTCAGCTCATAAGAGATAATTTTGTCTGATAGAGGACTTTTAAAGGGATAGTTTTTGATGTTAATCTGTATGGGTTTCCTTCTAAAAGTTCCGTGTGTTGACACCGGCTTACCTCTGACACTCTCAGCTGATCCCGGTTCGGCTCGCTTTCTGGAGCCCACGTAAGTAGGTCCGGTAACTTTCCTAGAACATGAAATAAAACTTGTTTTTCTTCTCAAAACAAAACATTTGTCAGAAAGGTGATATATTTGTGTCCCAAACAGTTGTCCACGAAACATCCAGCAGCGTAGATAGCGATCGCATTTTGTCTCTGTCGACTCATATCACTGCGCTCATATGAGCTGTATTAGCCTGTTAACCTTTAGTGGAAGTGAAGGACGGATGCGGTCCGCCGTAAGGAGAAATGTACGAGTGAACAGGCAGGTATTGGGAGCACAGTGATATGAGTCGACAGAGACTAAATACGATCGCTATCTACGCTGCTGGATGTTTTGTTGACAACTGTTTGGGACACAAATATATCACCTTTCTAACAAATGTTTTGTTTTGAGAAGAAAAACAAGCTTTATTTCATGTTCCAGGGAAGTTACCGGACCTACTTACGTGGGCTCCAGAAAGCGAGCTGAACCGGGATCAGCTGAGACTGTCAGAGGTAAGCCGGTGTCAACACACAGAACTTTTAGAAGGAAACCCATACAGATTAACATAAAAAAAAAAAAAACGCACTATCCCTTTAAGCTATAATTAAATATCTCATATAACTTTTTGGCTAACAAAAAATGAAAATGGAAATACCTGAAACATTAAAAAGAATCACAAAAGTTATTACACAAGAGACTGAAAGCTGACAAAATTACAATAAACACAGTGAAATAATACTTTTGGGGCTACTTGTCCGATAATAACATAATCACTTTGCAGTAAGGCTATTGTTCCAAGATGGCAGCAAGTCACTTATTGTAATTACACATCTGCTGTATTATCCGTGTATGAACAGAAGGCTCCTCAATTCAATCATGTTTCTAATCTACTGCACAAACTCCAGTGTCTCGTATTGCCTTGAGCTCCATCAAAACCGCGATCGAACCCCGTGTGCCCGTGTAGAGCACTTCAATCAGGGGCCGATTTGAGTATTGGCTCAGTTTTAACGCTGTGATTGGCCAATAATTCCCCTTCCACTCCAGACGCTTTAATCACAGTCGTCCATCTGTCAATCGCCACCATCAGGCCAGTCTGTGTATGACAAAGTGAGACAGTGAGCTGATGTGGGGGGGGCAGGAGACGGGATGTTTTGGGGTCATTTTTATTTGACGGGGCTTACACAGGGGCAAATAAAACCAAACAATATCACAGTAGTGTACATTGTGAGGAATATGACATGTCAAAATCCAAGAGTTTAATATCTATGGCTACAGCTACATTTGAGCTTTTCTTCAGTAGAGACTGGAAATTCCAAGACTGAAATTATCCAAATGATTCTAGTAAATTCTAATTAAAAAACACATGGCATCATGAGGTGGAACTGTCTGAGAGTTTGTGTGAATGAAAGAAAAAAAAAACTCCAGGTAGTTTTTGATGAGAAAACATGATCACAATATAGATCAGAAAACAGCTTAATATGAGCCTCTTGGTGCGTTTTTGAGGAGGTAACAACATTAAAACATAAAAGCTCACGAGACTCAATTTTGCATAATATAGGACCTTTAAAAGAAAATTAACGTTTTTTTTTTACAATCTGAGCCTTATTTCGGTAATAAAACAAGTTGTTTTACTCACCCATAGCACTTTGGTGTCATATGGAGCAATGTTTTATGTTAGCGATAACCATAACGCGAGTTCTCGGGGCATATAATATAAATAACATAAACTTTAGCACTTTTCAAATCATAGAAGCTCAATGTCTTAGTCTACACTTTCGTTTGAGTCAAAAGTGGCCTGTAATCCGAGATTTATCCATAATTTACAGCTTTGCGTTTCATGTTTGGGTCCCGGGAGCTGAGAGTGAAATAAACTGTGACTCTGCACATGCGCACTGGCCTCCTCATCTACTCGAAACTATGGCTAAATCTCGGATTACAGGCCACTTTTGACTCAAACGAAATCGTAGACTAAGACATCGAGCTTCTATCATTTGGAAAGTGCTAAAGTTTGTGTTATTTGGAGACCGCAACAGACATCCCAAGTTCCAAAAACTCATTTCAGGGAGATGTCGTCCACCCCCCCAAACCCTAACCCCCGGGAGATGTTTCGTAACCCTAACCCTACACAATAGAGAAGGCCACTTATTTTAACAACTTTTTATTAACTTAACTGAGTTCTTAAAAATTAAACTTTAAAATTAAACATAAACATAAACTTTAAATTAAATTAAATTAAACATGAAATTAATAAATATTAAAATTAAATTAAAAATTAAAATTAAATATGTTATTTGTGTTTCAAATATATGTCCATGTTTGCATAAAACACCTGTCACCAGCCTATTTTACACAGTGCACCTCACCACAGTGCAACTCACCACAGTGCACCTCACCACAGTGCACCTCACCACAGTGTCATCATTTTTCACCCTAATCAGACAGGGATATATTTTAGTATATTCTTTAGTATATTCTGCCGTAAAATTAGTTTTATATTTTCGTTTTTTAGATTCTGCCATCTCGCTGCACTAAATTATAACTTCTGTGAGAAAGTAAATTGAAGCCCGCCCACACTGAAGGCTGATTGGCTAGTTTTGCTGAGTGTAACCAATCAGTGCGTTCTCTGGCCAGCGCTCGCTTAAACACACACACACACACGCAAGTTCCACAAGCGCAAATTCGCTCCTCTCTCTCTCTCTCTCGCTCTCTCTCTCTCTCGCGCGCGCATTCCGTTTGCAGTAGTCCGTGCGTGATACAATTATTATTATCTTGCGTGCACGCTCTGCACAGTCCAAAACAAAAACAAAACAAATGTTGTCTAAAATCTGGGATGTTTTATCGGACACGCGGGCATCAGGAAGCCACTATAATTTTCCGGGAGACTTGTGATGTCTGCCGCAAACATATGCCCCGAGAATTCACATTACAGAGATCGCAAATCTAAAACATCTCCAGAAGTGCTCCATATGACACCAAAGTGCTATGGGTGAGTAAAACAACTTGTTTTATTACCGAAATAAGGCTCAGATTGTAAAAAACGTTAATTCTCCTTTAATATCATATTGTACAACATTCCAATCAGATATACAATAATAATGGCATGCACAGTGATGAGGACATGTCAAACCCTCCACCAGAAAGGTTACACATTGCATCTTTAACTGCATAACTGGCACTGTATCACTGTTTACTCATCTCCGCTTGAACAATATCACCAGAACATTCCTTTCTGCTACGCACATGTCGTATCTTGATTAGCAGCAGACAGAGGGGAGACTCGTGCTACCATCTCCCCCGGTAACATTTTGTTCCACAGCCCTATCTATGTCCTCACAGGGTTATCTGAGGTTATGCCCTGTGGCGTCAGGTATTTTCGCTTGGTTTTAAAGGCTGCACAGATGTTCGGATCTCAGCTCGCGGCTCCCACTGTGCGCCCAACTGTGCCACCCGTAACGCTGTAATAGGTTCTGTTCATGCGGCATTATAACGTTCTTGAATTCATATATTTTAAAACAGAGCTGGACGAGTTCGTTTTGATCGTTCAGTTTTCTGTTTAAACTCGCCCGCTTTAAGTCGTGTTAGAATGTTGTTAACGACACAAAAATATGTCTGGAGTTGTGTTTTGTTTCATTCACACATGTTTGAGTAATCCTTTATTATTATGTTATTTTTTTCATAATAGCTTCAGAAAGAGGGGCCGATATTCAACTAAAACACATGATTTTTGTCAGTTGAAAGGATGCCTGAAGAGTCCCTCAGTCGTCCAGGTAGAATCCATGATAAAAGGAGAAATTCAATTTGTCAACTGGACAAAGTTTGTTTGGTCGAAAACCAAACTCGAAACTCGTCCACCCAAAGGACAAAACACCGAGCCACAAACAAAGCAATGTGTTCTACTCCATTCAGTGTAGTGAAGACTGCAGTGAGCGCTACACTGGAGAAACAAAACAGCCACTTCACAAGAGGATGTACCAACACAGACGGGCGTGCAGAGTGGACCTTCATCTGCCGTACATCTTCACCTAGAAGCCACGGGCCATTCTTTTGAGGACAGTGAGGTTCAGATCTTAGCCAGGGAAAAGAACTGGTTTGAGAGGGGAGTTAAAGAGGCTATTTTTGTCAAAAAAGAGAATCCTTTGTTAAACAGAAATGGGGGAGTCAGACATAACTTGTCTCCCATTTATAATTCGATTCTCAAACCAAGTCAAAAACAGACAAAGAAACATTAGGGCAGACAAGCCAGGGCAGAGGGGTGGAGAGGGTCGTTAGGATTGAATAGGGAGGCGAAACTAGTCGCCAGAGAAATTTGAAAAACAAAGAGACAGATTAGTGGAGATAGTTTCAGAGCTATTTCAGTGTAGGAGCTCCTCCCTGCAGCTAGATATAAACAGGGTCTAACCAGCACTAGAACCAGAGCTGATGAAGCCTCTCGGATGAGCGGCGAAACGTTTTCGACCAAGCAAACTTTGTCCAGTTGACAAGTTTGTGAAGCCCATCCCAAACGAACAACTCAACATTTGTGAATCATAAGTCTGATATTTCTTTCAAAAACAGAATTACACTACCATTCAAAAGTTTAGACAAGCTCTGTCATTCAGTATTTTTATAAGTTTACTACTTCTGACATTTTATACACACAGAAGACATCAACTAAGATATATGGAATTATGTAGCAGAGAAATGAAGTTAAATACAACTGTAGAACAACTCACTCTTATGCAACAGGCAATACTCCCTACAACTGTACAATAACCTACTTAAACCTTTCTATCTTCACGGAGACCAAACCAGACCAAGTCACAGGTCAGATCTGTGGAGAGGCGACGCTAACAGTCACAATGTTTTTCTCTGTATTTTTTGAGCTATAAAACCAACTGTAATTGAATAAATGTAAGGTCATCATACTGTGGAACATTCCAGGCAGAGCAATGACATATCCATAGAAACAAGCACCCTCCACCAGAAAAATTACACAATGCACCTTAAAGGAAAAGTAACGTTTTTTTTACAATCTGAGCCTTATTTCGGTAATAAAACAAGTTGTTTTACTCACCCATAGCACTTTGGTGTCATATGGAGCAATATCGCAGAACTTATGTTTTAGATTTGCGGTTAGCCTAGCACAACTTCTAGCTCGGGGCATATAATCCCGTATTCCCCAAGCATGTAATATGCCCCGTGCGGGCTCCAAATAACACAAACTTTAGCACTTTTCAAATCACAGAAGATCGCTGTGTCAGGGTAGACTTTTAGTGGATTCCAAAACGTCCTGAAACCCGATATCGCAACAGAAAAGTAAAGTTCAGAGCGGTGTTAGCTTCTTTTGGACTAGCGGTGTTTACAAAACAGCTGAGTTCACGCATGCGCACTGTCCTCTCTGATGACATCATCAAATGAAACTATAGCTGGATATCGGGTTTCAGGCCGTTTTGGAATCCACTAAAAGTCTACGCTGACACAGCGATCTTCTGTGATTTGAAAAGTGCTAAAGTCTGTGTTATTTGGAGACCGCAAAGTAATGCCCCGAGCACTCAAGTTAACGGATACGCTACAACATAACTTCTACGAAACTGCTCAAAATGACACCAAACTGCTATGGGTGAGTAAAACTACTTGTTTTATTGCCGAAAGAAGGCTCAGATTGTAAAAGCACAGTTTTTATTTCTTTGCTACATAATCCCATACACCTTACTTCATATTAATGTGGTGGAGGGGTTTGAGTGCCCAAATGATCCGGGAGCTATGTTGTCGGGGTCTTCATGCCCCTGGTAGGGTCACCCAAGGCAAACAGGTCCTGGGTGATTATATTCAAGTAAGAACATGAGACTGTGGAGCTCTGTCACAGCTTCAGTAAAAGGTGTTTTGAACAGTTTAAAAATATAACAGTGTCACAGCGTCAGTTTAGTTCAAGAGTAGCCTGATGTTAAAATGGGGTTGTATAATGGGGTAGAATAATAGAATATTTACTTTTAAAGTCCTGGTTGGAGTTTAAGTCATTTTGGCAAAGTTCCTACACATGCTCAGTACAGTTCCAATGTTGAGAAATCAGGATACTGTGTCTACAGACTACATCCTGGATACCATCAGAAAAACCCAGTCTCCTGGTTTCTCATAATGGGATACTGCCTCATCCAAGAGACTGAAATCAGGACACTGCGTCAACAAGGACACTCATAACCAGGATACTCAAAAACCCCAATCATAACCGGGATACTCGAGCGTATGTACATGCACTTTATGATACTACCAAACTCTAAAACCTGCACTGTAGTGTTATGGATGCAAACAGCTAAACCCCCCGACCCCGAAGTGTAGCTCTAAGTTAATGTGCGGCTCTTGACCTGTGAAATGGACGATTGGACCCAGGGCTAACAGGTATACAGGGATGAATACCAAAATTCTGTGTGCGCTAGCGAGACTGTTTGCTTCTGGCGCTTCCAATGAAAACTCTGCAGAGATCGCAAGGAAAAGTGTTTGAGAGATCTTTAACAGAGAATATGCAATGCAGATGCTGTAGTAGTAGTAGTTGAGAGAAAGTAGTTTTAAAGGTCCCATGACATGGTACTTCTTGATGCTTTTATATGGCTCCTTAATGGTTCCCTAATACTGTAAATGAATCCTTCTTCAAAATCAACACTCAGTGCATGAGAAAGACCCATTTACACAGACATGGTCACAAATTCACTCTCTGAACAACTCATTCTGGGCCTTCTTGCTTGAATGCAAATGAGAAGGACACAGATTGGCTTAGAGGAGCGTGTGGGACCCGCTCCTCTAAGCCGCTGGAGCGCTGCTCTGCGCTGTCTCCCAACTTCCGCGTTTGAAGCACGAAGACAGAAAGGAGAGCCATTTCAGTGAAAAAAACACATTTTCCCAGGAAATAAAATTAAACCACTGCTGTTTCAGAGGTTCAGAGGGTCGGGTAAAGGACTTCCGAGCCTAGAAACACTCGCACGTGCCTCCAGGCAAATAAAAAAACACATTTCGCATTGTGTAGCTCCTCCGTAGTCCAAACTCTCTGGGCGTGATTTCCAGAGACAGGGGGTGGAGATCCAGATGATGGTGGAACTGCATTTGCATTTCTTTTTTCGATCTGACGTCAATAAGGTGCCTTGTCCAGAATCGCCCGTTTGAGCTGTGTTTTTTTCTAACGCAGAAAAGGATCGCAAATGCTCAGTTTAGACATTTCGCAGGGGTAGGGTAGGGGAGCTCACATTAACATTCAAAAACCTCAGAAAGTGAACATTTCATGCCATGGGACCTTTAAGAATTCAGGCAGGAGAAAACGGAACTGAGGTAAAAAAAGTTTACACACACATGACTGCTGTAGAAGGATGAGGAACAAAACAGGTGAAATTAAAGGGCAAATATGACACTATTTTCTGATCTAGTGTATATTATAATACTGTTCCCTCATCACAAACTAGGGCTGGGTATCGTTCAAAATTTTCCAATGCCGATACCAATATCGATACCTTCATTTCGATACCTATTCCTAACCAGTACCTTTTTCGGTTCCTATTTTATATTAATTCTAGGAAAAAAATGTATTTCATTACACATTCTATTCCACATACTGGAGTTTATTATTAATGTTATTCAAGTTATTGAAGTAAATGAACAAGAACACAACTGCACACCATCACATCTCTCTCACACACACACACACACACAGCCTCACACACACGAAAAGCCGGTCGACTTTGTAACACTGAATTGCAAGATTAGCAACGAACTGCAAAGCCAATATAAACGGAAAAACGCTTAAGACACGACGACATTACTTTGTTTTCCCGTGGTTTGCAATTTCCAATTGAAATCTTACCTTGAATCAAAGAACACCGAGTGTAAATCCTCTTAGCAGAATAGCGCCTCCAGATGCAGAAGAGAGTGAGGAACAGCGCCAAAATACGTAGAGGCAAAAAATATATTGCACCCCTAGTGGTTTAGCACTACCATTGAAAATGAATGGGAAACGGTTTAGGGCCGTTTAGCTAAACTTTCCCCGACTGCGGCGCGGCGCGGGTCGCCGTGCCTGTGAATGAGGGGTGTGACCACGCTGTGTTTTTCATACACGCGGACGTTTGAGCCAATCTCAGGTGGCATGATCAGGCCATAAGCACGCAGGCACGTATCTGAGCGACACGTGATTAACCTCTGGGCATCGAAACGTGGAACCGAAAGACGAGGCATATTTCGATACCCAGAAGAACCTAAGCATTTCGGTCGGTGCCCTGGAGGAACTGAATTTCGATGCCCGGCCCTATCACAAACAGACCTGGAGTTGAGTTTTGTTTCATTCACATGTTTAAAACAAATCCTGCATATTTAGGCAGATCTTCTTTCAAATAGAAAACAGGAAAACAGTAAAACAGGAAGTGCTCCACTGTGTTTTTAAACCGCATACACCTTTGACTAGAATCGTTTGGATGTTTTCAGACCTGGAATTGCTAATCTCTACTGAACTAAAGATTAAAATGTAGCTGTTTCACTTGAAAACTACTGCTCCATGACATCACAAGGTGGAATAGACCATTTTGAGATTTAAAGATGTAGACAGACTAATAATAAAGGGTTACTCAAACATGTGTGAATGAAACAAAACACAACTCCAGGTCTTTTTGAGGAGGCAACAGCATTTTAACACGACTTAAAGTTTCAAGTTTAAAGAGTCACTTTTGCATAATATAGCATCGTTAATGTATTTTTCCCATTGGTAAACGTGTTTTTGTATTCACACCATGTTTTTGTTGATGTTTGGTTTTTTTTTCATATAATTTGGCTTCCTGGTTGGAGCAGCTGATATGACATATGTAGAGGTATTTCCAAAACCACCATGTAAACAGTGCCAACAGAACTTCTAAAATGCATGATCGTTATGAATACAGCTTTATTTTAGTGTTTAAAAAAAATAAATAAATAAACCTTCCTTCCTCATAAATCGTCCCTGATTTTGAGTTTTGGTGTTTTAAAACTTCTTCCCTTTTCTTTTCAGCTGTTGATTTTGTGAATATGTCTTTAAACAGGTCGTGACAACAAAGCATCTGAATTTCTTAGGTGGCTGTACTAGCTCCATGAAAAAGTTTTTGCTTTCTCTGAAAAGTTCCACAATATGGCATTAAAGGAGAATTAACGTTTTTTACAATCTGAGCCTTTTTTCGGTAATAAACAAGTTGTTTTACTCACCCATAGCACTTTGGTGTCATATGGAGCACTTCCGGAGATGTTTTAGATTAGCGATCTTCGTAACGTGAGTGGTCGGGGCACGACGCTGCAGTCACCAAAATAACACAAACTTTAGCACTTTTCAAATCATAGAAGCTCAATGTCTTAGTCCATGCTTTCGTTTGAGTCAAAAGTGGCCTGTAATCTGAGATTTATCCATAGTTTTGAGGAGATGAGGAGGCCAGTGCGCATGTGCGGAGTCACAGTTTATTTCACTCTCAGCTCCCGGGACCCAAACATGAAACGCAAAGCTGTAAATTATGGATAAATCTCGGATTACAGGCCACTTTTGACTCAAACAAAAGTGTAGACTAAGACATTGAGCTTCTATGATTTGAAAAGTGCTAAAGTTTGTGTTATTTTGGTGACTGCAGCGTCGTGCCCCGACCACTCACGTTACGAAGATCGCAAATCTAAAACATCTCTGGAAGTGCTCCATATGACACCAAAGTGCTATGGGTGAGTAAAACAACTTGTTTTACTCACCCATAGCACTTTGGTGTCATATGGGTGAGTAAAACAAGTTGTTTTACTCACCCATAGCACTTTGGGTGAGTAAAACAACTTGTTTTATTACCGAAATAAGGCTCAGATTGTAAAAAACGTTAATTCTCCTTTAAGCATTTCTTTGTGGCATTTATTTAATAATGGACATTTTTATAGCTCAAAAATACCAAGATACATTCTAACTGTGAGCTTGTTCTCTCCACAGATCTGACCAGTAATTTGGCGTGGTGGCGTCACTGCTTGACCACGTACCCTTAGTCAGAACACAATGCAGATTTAAAATAAACAAGGGTTGCTGTTATGAACATTAAGACAACCATAGAGTGTCCAAGTTATTGTATCAGCCCCGCATTATAATACATGCAAAGTTTTTATCAAATTTTTCATTGGGGGTCCATCACCGGATGGTTTTATAGCTGAAAATACCTAAAAAAAAACAGGCATTGTGACTGTGAGCGGAGTCGCTTGTCCACAGATCTGACCTGTAACTTCTTGGTCTGGCTTGGTCTCCATGATGATAGAAAGGTTTAATATCATACTGTGAAACATTCCAAAGCAATAACGTCTCCATGGAGAAAAGTATTTGACAGGCCTTCCACCAGAAAAGTTACGCGATGCACTTTTTAAAGGGATAGTGCGTTTTTTTAATGTTAATCTGTATGGGTTTCCTTCTAAAAGTTACGTTCACTTTCCTTCTAAAAGTTACGTACCTGTTCACTTCTAAACTTCCCCTTGCAGTGGACCACATCTGCCGTACTCTTCCACTAAAGATTAACAGGCTAATACAGCTAACGTGAGCGCAGTGATATGAGTCGTCAGACACAATGCGCGATCGCTAAGTTCGCTGCTGGATGTTTCGTTGACAACTGTTTGGGACGCAAATATATCACCTTTCGGACAAATGTTTTGTTTTGAGAAGAAAAACAAGCTTTATTTCATGTTCCAGAGAAGATACCGGACCTACCTACGTGGGCTTGAGAAAGCGAGCTGAACCGGGATCAGCTGAGAGTGTCAGAGGTAAGCCGGTGTCAACACACGGAACTTTTAGAAGGAAACCCATACAGATTAACATAAAAAAAACAAAACGCACTATCCCTTTAAGTTAGATTATGGTACACAGAAAGGGCATTCTCCAGTTAATAAAAACATGGTGATTTGACACATGCAGAGAACTCTCCAGGACTCGGGGGCGAGCAGGCCGGACAGCAGCTGACACTTCTCACCCTGGACATGGACTATTTGAGCCACTTCCCTCTGGCAGGAGGCTACGGTCCATCGGGACCAGAACCTCTCATCACAGGAACAGTTTCTGTCCCTCTGCTGTTGGACTCATGAACAATTCAGAACATCTGCACAATGTTTGCACTACTGTTCTGATGCTGCTCATCTCAACTTTTTCATTATTTGGATAGTTTATTATTTTTACTATATTATAGCTATATTTTAGTTATTATTATTATTTAGTGTCTATACTCTAGTTATTACTCGGGGTGGGTATTGGCAAAGAAGTCACGATTCAATTCGAATCACGATTCATATGCCACGATGCGATACTATCACGATGCATCACGATACTTGAATTATTGCGATGCATTGCAATATATTCGACATACTTCAGTGAAAAAGTACCAAAAAAAGACGATAACTTAATTATCAGTGTCTGTGTATCTGGGTAGTGTCTTCAACTGATACTGAACTCTGAGCAACTCAATTCAGAACTGAATTTACTGAATAACAAAAACAAATAAACCAAACCAATAACAAAAAAAGTGCATAGGATTTTTTCTAAAACAAAAAATGATGTTCAAACATTTGCCATTTTGGAGGCAGCTGCCATCATAACAAACAATACCCTTTCACAAAGAAAAAAGTGCAAAGTATTTATACAAAAAAAATAAACTAATAATTTATTTATTTATTTATTAATAATTCATGAATACATTATTAATTAATAATAATCGATTTTTGGCATCAAGAATCGATGCAGTATATTGTGGAAGTTAGTATCGCGATGCGTTGTCATGACGATTATTCTGCACACCCCTAGTTATTACTATTATTATTTAGTGTTTCATGTTTGCACCTTATCACCAAGACAAGTTCCTAGTTTTGTGAATTCTGTTCACTTGACAATGGCAATAAAAGTCCTTCTGATTCTGATTCTTCTGATTCTGAACCAGGCCCAGCCCAACACCACATCAGCGCATAAGCAGTTTATGTATACAGACTGGAACTAATGCTCAGTCACATTTTCAGAAAGTTTCAGAGTTTGTAGATTAAAAGTTCCATTTCACTCTACCCACTGTAAACGTTTGCCCCACTTTTCCATAATCTTTTGGGTAAAACAGCTTTTCAGTGAATTATATCCAAAAATATGAAAATCTTCCAGTGAATCAGTCCAATTCGGCGGAGAGGGGGCTCGGCTAAGGGACTTTGTATTTTACATAAAGAGATCTGGAGCAGACTGATCTGATTGAGACGCTCCAGGGAGACGGGGGTTATGACACAAAAGAATCTTACATTTTCCTCATAATCTGCTAAACTAAAATAGTATTAAGTCTGGCATTAGCATCAGGCCACAGAGCGAAAGCGCCGGTCCACAAAGTCAGAAATGATCCTTCAGCTGAGAATTTTCACATCTGAGTAATTACTGAATACAAAGAAAGAGAGAGGGTTAAGTTTTAGGAAAGAAGGACAAGAGGAACTGATGATAAATCTGCAGTTTATGATATGAAAATTAAAATGGAAAAGCCTCAATGCATAATAGCAATTTCAGTACCACACTGATGAATTAAAGGTCCTATATTACGCTACCTTTGACCTTTTGTTCAGTAAAAATGGGCAAATCCAGGTCCATCACAAGGTGCAAGGTGTTTTCTGTTTGATGAGAAATCAGCCTAAATATGCAGAGTTTGTGCATTTAAGCATGTGTGAATGAAATAAAACACAACTCCAGGTATGTTTGTGATGAGGAAACATTATAAAATATAGATAACATAGATATGTGCTCTTTGAATATGCCTCTACTTGCCTGATTTAAGATTGTAATATTTTGGGAAACAGCAACAAAACATAAGTGAAAAAAACACAGCTGAAATGTAACATTATAAGCTGGGAAGTGAAGGTTAAAGGTACATTGTGTAAAACAGAATACCTGTTTTTCAGTATCTTTGAACTAATTGACTTCAGGGGGATGAGGTCACCTGTGGAGCCTGTTAACATCAAGGGTTACGAGGTGGGTGTTCATGTGAGCAACAGGCTGGACTGGAGGGACAACTGTAATGCTGTGTACAAGAAGGGCATGAGCAGACTCTACTCCCTGAGGAAGCTCAGGTCTTTCAATGTGTGCAGTAAGTTACTGGAGATCTTCTACCAGTCTGTGGTGGCCAGTGCCCTGTACTCTGCTGTAGTCTGCTGGGAGAGCAGCACCAGTAAAAGAGACATCGGACGGATTGACAAACTGATCCGCAAAGCTGGTCACGTGATCGGCTGTGAGCTGGAGATGTCACGGGGAAACAGGAGGGATGACCCAAAATGCAGGACTACTGTTTAAGTACTTTAATAACAAACAAAGAACTGACCAAAAATCCAAAGATGCAAGACATGACTACTAATGACGAAACGTGACGAGACATTGACAATGGACCAACAAAGGGCAGAGGAGAACATGGGGTATAAATGCAGACAGACAGACACAGGTGTAGCACATCAGGGCGGGGAAAACAATCAACAGACAGGAAGTAAAACTAAAAGTAACAAGCTGACCAGAAATGTCAAAATAAAACACTGAGGACACAAAGGAATAAAATACACACAATATGAAATGACAGCCAAAAAAACCATGAACCATGACAGTACCCCCCTCTCAAGGGACGGCTCCCAGACGTCCCCAAGAGCCACAATGAACTCGGGAGGGCGGAGGGGGCCTGGAGGAGGGACAAGAGATCTGAAAACAGTCAGAATGGTCTGGGGTCATGAAGGCAAGGGCAGTTCACAATGGAGATGGCAGTGAAGTTAGGTGGGATGTCTGGAGCTTAACTTGGATGAGGGGCAGGGCTGAGATCTGGTGGCAAGCTCCCTGGACGGAGAGCGATGTCCAGCGAAGCTACCGCAGGGGCTTGGGAGAACCACCCCAGACGGAGATGTGTCCAGCGGTGGCTCAGGAACAGAAGCAGGTAAGCTCCCTGGACGGAGAACTTTGTCCAGCGAAGCTGCTGCAGGGGCTCAGGAGAACGACCACCCTGGACGGAGAGATGTGTCCAGCGGTGGCTCAGGAACAGAAGCAGGTAAGCTCCCTGGACGGAGAACTTTGTCCAGCGAAGCTGCTGCAGGGGCTCGGGAGAACGACCACCCCAGACGGAGAGATGTGTCCAGCGGTGGCTCAGGAACAGAAGCAGGTAAGCTCCCTGGACGGAGAACTTTGTCCAGCGAAGCTGCTGCACGGGCTCAGGAGAACGACCACCCTGGACGGAGAGATGTGTCCAGCGGTGGCTCAGGAACAGAAGCAGATAAGCTCCCTGGACGGAGAACTTTGTCCAGCGAAGCTGCTGCAGGGGCTCAGGAGAACGACCACCCCGGACGGAGAGATGTGTCCAGCGGTGGCTCAGGAACAGAAGCAGGCAAGTCGAGGTCAGGAATCTCCAAAAAAAAGCTCCAGCAAAATAGAATTCAGGGATGGTGGGCAGTCTGTAATGGCACTGGGCACCAGTGACTCTTGAGAAGGAGGTGGGAGCTGAAGTGGAGGAAGGAGGGCTTAACAAGCAGGGCTGGGCTACCATCTGCAAGCCCCATGTCTCCTCCTTGTGACTCTTCTGGAGGTAGCAGACTCATTGCAGGCATAGTCCCGGGCCTGCTGCAGAGCAGCTGCAGGAGACAATCCACTTCCCACACATTAACAAAAAAATAAAATAAAAAAGGAGAGTAGTCTGCTTGGGTCTGATCTGGTTGGTCCATTCTGTCACGGGGAAACAGGAGGGATGACCCAAAATGCAGGACTACTGTTTAAGTACTTTAATAACAAACAAAGAACTGACCAAAAATCCAAAGACGCAAGACATGACTACTAATGACGAAACGTGACGAGACATTGACAATGGACCAACAAAGGGCAGAGGAGAACATGGGGTATAAATGCAGACAGACAGACACAGGTGTAGCACATCAGGGCGGGGAAAACAATCAACAGACAGGAAGTAAAACTAAAAGTAACAAGCTGACCAGAAATGTCAAAAATAAAACACTGAGGACACAAAGGAATAAAATACACACAATATGAAATGACAGCCAAAAAAACCATGAACCATGACAGGAGACATTTGTCACAGTGAGGGACAGGAGGACACTGGACAAACTGCTCTCCATCATGGACACTCCTGCTCACTCACTGGACCAGACCATAGAGGGACAGAGGAGCTCATTCTCCAACAGGCTCCTACAGCTCCGCTCAAACAGTGAGAGATACAGGACGACATTCATACCATACTCCATACAAGTGTACAACAACTCACCTTATGTCACAGATAATACTCCCTACAACTGTACAACAACTCACCCTTATGTAACAGATAATACTCCCTACACCTGTACACAGCTGCTACTGAACATCATATTTGATACTGTATTTTATATTGGACTACTACTTTTCTATTTAAATCTGATTGTACATATATTACCATTATCTTGTGTATATAATTGTGTCTCATCTGACACAGGTCTATTGCTCTTTGGTTGCCATGCCATCTATTTTTCTTCTTGTTCTTTCACCCCCTGTTTTTATATTGTATATTTTATTTGATGAGTGAGCTACCGTACCCAAAACAATTTCCTTTGTGGATCAATAAAGTTTGCCTAAGTCTAAGTCTAAGTCTAACTATAAGACCACTTGTAATTGAATAAATGTAAGATAGATCTGTTTAATGTCATACTGTTCAAAAGTTACATAGTGCATAGTCCTTTAATGTCCTGTAACCATGGAGACAAGCAGGTACCATTAATCAAAAAAGTTATCCAATGCAATTTTTTCTTGCAGTTATTGTAAGGCTGCCAATCTGCACCATCGGCCCCTCTGACCACCACCATCACTCACCACACAGCACTTTCATAGTACACAATGTGGGTCAAGTGTCTTGCCTAAGGACAAAACAACAGTTTTGCCACCTGGTTTTCTCAGGGGACTCCCATCCAAGTACTAACCGGGGCCAGCCTTACTGAGCTTCTGAGATCTGACGGGATCAGACTATGACAAGCTGAAACATGGTAGAAACATGTGCCTTGTTAAGCAGGGGGACCATGCGAGCACTGCAGGATTTTAATCCATTGCGTAAAGTGTTAACAATGGTTTTCTTAGTGACTGTGGTCCCAGCTGCCTTGCGGTCATTGACGTGTAGTTCTAAGCTGATTTCTCACTGTTCTCATGATCATTGTAACCCCATGAGGTGAGATGTTGTGTGGAACCTCAGACCGAGGTCGATTGTTGGTCATTATGTATTTCTCAAATTTTCAAACAACTGCACCAACAGTTGTCTCCTTAACACCCAGCTTCTTGCTTATGGTTTTGTAGCCCATTCCAGCCCTGTGCGGATCTACAGTCTTGTCCCTGACATCCTTTGGCAGCTCTTTGGTCCGACTGATCTGACTGGACAGGAGTCTTTTATACCGGTGACTAGTTAAAACATGCATCTAATTCAGTTGATTAAGTTCTGTGGGAGCCAGAACTCTTAATGGTCGGTAGGGGATCAAATACTTATTTCACACAATGAAATGCAAATGCAATATATTTTCTATAATGTGATTTTCTATTTGATATTCTATCTCTTAATGTTAAAATAAACCTACCATTAAAATGATACACTGTTCATTTTTTTTGTCAGTGGGCAAACCTACAAAATCAACAAAGGATCAGATACTTATTTTCTCCACTGTAGCACACACTCCATTTTGGTCTGATCATTTTGAAGAATTGACTGAGCTACAACAACTCTTCTGATCAATCTGGAAAATGGGAGTTTCAGATTCATGCTTTTCATGGCTCCACCGATTCTATTGACAGAGTAATTTTGCGCACAACTCAACAACCTTGAAAATGTTAGCTAGCGTGCAGTAGCTATTTTGAGTCTTGTTAGTTGTCATAAGTCACAAGTCCGCTCACAGTCAGAATGCCTGTTTTTATAGATATTCAACTCTTCTAAGCTTTAAAGGGACAGTGTGTAAGATTTTTACCCGTTAATTACCTAAATTGAAGATACCCATTCAAAAATACATTGTTTTCCAAGCCTTTTCACTTCCATCATGAAATCAAAGTATTCTTTTGGACTTAGATATAGTCACATAAAAGGGGGATCTTCCCCATGCAGAGGCAGCCATTTTGAATACGAGAGCCGCAGAAGGACATTTGGGCTCCGCCTTCGCCTTCGGCAAGGCTTGTGGTTTTGGGTAAACAACGACAAGCATGTCCCGGATCAGACGTCGTAATGGATCTAACACGTGTTTTGGACTAAATTGTTTTCCTGGATTTTATTCGCTGGATCCTTACGGACAAATTGAGAGCAAGTTTATGGTGAAATACTGAGTTTGACCTGTGCAAAGCATTCTAAGGTAAGCTAACCTCATTTTGTGCTTTTCCATATAAAAGCCCCATGTGCTCGGGGAGTGTTTGTTTTGCAGGGAAATGAATTGCATAGTCAAAAAGAGGAGACTGTAAGGTTTCATTTGATGTGTAGAGTGTCATGGTACATGATCGGGAATGTGTGTTTTCATGAGAAAAGAAAAAAAATTAAATAAACGGGACCGCGTTTTATTTATACAGTAGCGGCGCGCGGCTCGTGCATGCGCCCGGGTGACCCTCGAGGTCTGCCGTAGCTAAAACAGAAAGTGCAATAGCACCATCCACCTATGCGCCACGAATCCTACACACTGGGGCTTTAAAGGTGCACTATGTAACTTTTTGGTTGGGGGTCCATCACCTGCTATGGATATGTCACCGCTCTGGTTAGAATGTTCCACATGTTAAACAGCTCTACATTACATCTATTCAATAACAGGTGGTTTTATAGCTCAAAAATACCTCGAAAAACAGGCATTCGCTTCTCCACAGATCTGACCTGTAACTTGGTCTGGTTTGGTCTCCATGAAGATAGAAAGGTTTAACATCATACTGTGAAACATTCCAGACAAAGCAATAACATCTCCATGAAAAGCAGAAAAGCATTTGACGGACCCTCCACTAGAAAAGTTACACAATGCACCTTTAAATCTGAATACGGTAAGAATTCAGGAATAGCTAGCTCATAATTTTTCAATGGAAAAATAAGGCACGCACCAACAGCGGTAGAGGCCTTGAGCTAATGTGAGTCATTTTACAAAGTGTGGCTGCTCATTTCAAGGTAGCAAAAATGAAACACTGTTCACAAGAGCATTTTTTCATCAGTAAAAGTGCACATCTGTTGAAATGATTACAAATTTGTGTAGCCAACTTCGCATCTGTACTCATTTATAATCTCAGCCCTGAAAATGTTCGCAGGCACACTCACAGTAGCCATTTCGAGTCTCAGGCGTCATAAGTCAACGGAAAAGCTTGGATGGCGAAGTTTGAGCTATTTGAATAACATTTGAAAAAAGCGTGGATTTTCAACTGTGCTCACAGGAGTAGAAAAAACGCTAAAAAGCCATAGCAGCCTTCTGAACATTTCTGAATAGCACCTTGAACGCCTCACTCTGAAAGATTAGATATTTGAATGCGTCAAGAGAGGAGTTCATTTTGGATTTATCGGAGCATGTTGGAGGTGTCCTGAAATGACCAGACCGGCAGACAGAAGCAAGGAGCTGTAGAAATTTACACTGGAAGACAGAGAACAAGTCAGGGGTAAACTGATAAAAGTGTATTATTGCATGGACAGTAGGCAATGCATTTTGTAGCATAGAATGTGGTCAGTGTGCTTAAGAGCAAGGTTAAAGGAGAATTAACTTTTTTTTTTTTACAATCTGAGCCTTATTTCGGTAATAAAACAAGTTGTTTTACTCACCAATAGCACTTTGGTGTCATATGGAGCACTTTCGGAGAGGTTTTAGATTTGCGATATCCATAACGCGAGTTCTCGGGGCATTTAATATATACCCGGTGCGGTCTCCAAATAACACAAACTTTAGCACTTTTCAAATCATAGAAGCTCAATGTCTTAGTCTACGCTTTCGTTTGAGCCAGCCTTTCCCTGGCTAAGATCTGAACCTCACTGTCCTCAAATGAATGGCCCGTGGCTTCTAGGTGGAGATGTACGGCAGATGACGGTCCACTCTGGCACGCCCATCTGTGTTGGTACATCCTCTTGTGAAGTGGCTGTTTTGTTTCTCCAGTGTAGCGCTCACTGCAGTCTTCACTACACTGAATGAAGTAGACCACATTGCTTTGTTTGTGTCTTAGTGTTTTCTAGACGAAGCAATAACATGTCCATGGAGACAAGCAGGTGGTGGGCCTTCAAATATAGTCAGAACTTAGGAATGGCAAACTTATTTATTTATTTTGTTACATGTTTAAAGAGATAATACAAATAATAATACAGTGGCAGAGGCCTTGAGCTAATGTGAGTCATTTTAGAAAGAAATCTGTACACACTCACATCATGGGGCCCTGTCTTTCTTATGAGAGAAAGATGTAAATCATGTATTATTAGATCAACAACATGACATAAAATTCAAACATGCCTTGAAATAGGTTAAAAGTTCTATATTACACAGAACTGACTCTTGTGAACATTATGCCATGTTATGTTATCTCCTCAAAAACAGACCTGGAGTTGTGTTTTGTTTCATTCACACGTTTGAGCAATTGTTTATTACAGGGATAACAAGGCCAATTACAGGCCAATCATGAAAAAAGCGGAAAGTCACGGATTTCTATATGCTATATGTTAGCAATAAAGTAAAACTGTACATAAAAGTACAAAAAAACCCACATTTTATTAACTGGTAGGCCTACTAGTAGTATATATTGGATTTGTTTTTGCTTTGCACTTCGTCTAATCAGAGGCATTGAGGAGGAGCTTATGCGCGCTAAAAGGCGCAGGTGAAAAAGCGAGGAGCGACGTGTTAAGTGAGGCACGGGCAGGTAGGATGAGGTATATATGATGTTTTATAAAGTTTAACCTGTGTACACACTGTTGCGAAAGAGCTGCGCTCGCTCGCTCGGTCAGCGGCTCCAGACATGGGCTCACGTGTTTAATACGAACAGTTTAATACGAAGTTTAATACGAGATGCACGTACTTTTGTTCTGAATACAGGACGATTCTGTTTTTCAGGGGAAGGTTGGCGACCCTAAACACAACTATGCATATATATATATATATATATATATATATATACACCCAAAATCTTTCTCAACGAATTTGCACAGATATTTAAAAAAAAAAATTACCCTGCGGCTGAAAAAAAAAAGCGGAGATCCGCTAAAAAACGGAACTCTTTCATCCCTGTTATTATTAGTCTGTCTACATCTCCAAAGCTCAAAATGCTCTGTTCCACCTTGTGATGTTATATAGTGGTAGTTTTTAAGTTAATATCTGCCTTTTTTTTCTACATTCTCTTATTTACTTATTTTATTATTATTACTTATCTTGTCTGCATGCACTTTTTTGTTCTTTCTTTTGCACTAAACTGCCTGGAGCTAATGTGGCAAGTGAATTTCTCCAGTGTGAGATCAATAAAGTCTTATCTTATCTTTTACCTTTTGTTTAGTAGGGATTGGCAATTCCAGGACTGAAATTATTCACATGATTCTAGTGAAGGTGCACTGGAGCACTTCCTATATTACCACATGACATTACAAGGTGGAAAACACAACTCCAGGTTTGTGATGAGTAAACAACATAACATAGATCAGAAAATAACGTAATATGGGCCCTTTAAGTAACCCTTTAGTTCAGTGGAGATCGGCAACGTCAGAGCTGAAATTATCCATATGATACCAGTGTGTGGAGTTTAAAAACACAATGGAGCGGTTCCTTTGCTTTGAAGAAATAGCAGCTGTATTTATTGATCATTTTGCCATTTTTTCAAATCTGTTTATATAATTGTAAAGCATAAGACAAGACCAGACTGCCTGTGTTTGTGTTCAAATATAACATTGTCCTCCTAATGTCACCCCATCCAGCGCAGGTGTAACCCAAGACGTCAGTGATCGCCGGGCCGAGCGGGGTCGTCGCCGTGGAAACGGTCTGACCCCGCCCGGCGTCTATTAGCAGCAGCAGTACACGCCTGATCCACTAAGAGGCTCAGGGGATTGGAGCAGCGTGCAAGATTTGACCTTTCGCTCCATTGGGAAGTGAGATGAGGAGACGCAAGAAAGATTTTCAACTAAGAATTCATAAAGGTCCTACAATACACTCCTGATCTGTGTTATGATGTTGTTTTCTCATCAAACATACCTGGAGTTGTGGTTTGTTTCATTCACAGGTTTAAAACTGCATATTTAGGCTGAGTTATTCTCTTAAGCAGAAAACACTCTGTTCCACCTTGAAATGTCATAAGGTAATAAAGGAAGAGCTCCATAGTGTTTTTAAACTTCATATACCTTCACTAGAATCATTTGGATCACTTCAGCTCTGGAATTGCCCATCTCTACTGAACAAAAGGTAAAAGGTAGCTGCTAACGTGAAAACTACCGCTTCATGACATCACAAGGTGGAACAGAAAATTTTTGAGAATAATTATAAAGGGTTACTCAAACATGTGTGAATGAAACAAAACCGAACTCCCGCTATTTTTGAGGAGGTAATAACATAACATGGCTTAAAGCTCACAAGAGTCAGTTTTGCGTAATACAGTAATCCCTCGTTTATCGCGGGGGTTAGGTTCCAGAAATAACCCGCAATAAGAGAAATCCGTGAAGTAGGACAACTTTATATTTTACAATTATTCTACATGTTTTAAGGCTGTAAATGCCTCACCACACACATTATACGCTTTTCTCAGACTGGAATTAACCTTTTCTCACATTTCTCTCTCGTTTAAACACTCAAACTTTCATAGATTTTCAACAAAATGTATTAATAGTGAACCGTGGGGGGAGACACGGCCCCTGAAGCCCCGCCGGACGTGCGAGGAGCACTGCCACGTCCCGGGACGCGATGCGCACCAACCCCTTGGAGAAGTGCGCGACACGTGCACCCCTCATCGTGGACAAATCCGTGACAAAGCAGTGTGACCGGCGCGAGGTCGCGCGTACACCGGGGCTGCGAGCACGAGATCGAACCGCGGCGCCCGCAGCCTGAGCCAACCGCACGAAACCAGCAAAGAGTGGTTTAATCCTGGTTTAGACCTGGTCTAGTCCCGGTTTAGTCCAGGTCTAGACCTGGTCCAGTCCTGGTTTAGTCCAGGGCCAGTCCAAGTTTAGACCTGGTTTAGACCTGGTCTAGACCTGGTTTAGTTCTGGTCTAGACCTGGTTTATTCCACGTTTAGTCCTGGTCTAGTCTCTTAGCCAATCAGGACGCAGAACACAGTGTTACACTATAAAAAAAAAGTTATATATAAAAAAAAAAAAATCAGCGAAACAGCGAGGCCGCGAACAGTGAACCGCGATAGAGCAAGGGACCACTAGCCTGGGAATTCCCAGGCCGCTTCCGTTCGTTTCGAACTGGAAGGCGGCCTGGAAACTCGTCCAAGCGAGAGTCCCAGATTTAGGGCCCCAATCAGAGAGCGGGGGAGGTGTGGCAAGACGGTGACGCGTACCACATGACAAACGGAAGCTTGTAGTTTGAACTGACAACTGACATGATTGGCTATGGACTTACGTATACGCTCAATGATAGACATTCATAACGCCCAATAAACGGCCGTTGGCAATCGCTAACCACACCTCCGCTACGGGATTTTTCGAAGCGAGTTTCCAGACCCATATCTCACTTGTGATATGGTCAGGTGTTAACCAGACTAAGGGACCACTAGAATAGAAAAGGAAATATTAATTATAACTATGATTAATGACTCACATAATTAGTACTAGTTTCTGGTGCAACTCTGGAGCTGCTTTTTCAGATTTTCAGCTCTAATTGATTATAAAGTTTAAGGCCAATATGATTTAAGTTACTCTTTGTCTGACCTTTTCCATGTATGCCCTTTTGACAAGTTCATTCTTTGGCAAAAATGACACACAAATAAATGCATCAAATACTATTAATACAGATAGACTAGACGCATACATACATAAAAAATAAAGTCAAGTATCCATTTAGCTCATTCATACATTTCATCACACAATAAAACAAAGATCCTACATTACACAAAATTGACTCTTATGAGCTTTAAGCTATAAGAAAATAATAATTTCAAGTTACTACAAAGTCAAATATTGTCCATAGGCTGATATACAACACTTAAAAAAGTACCAATATCGACCCAGTTATACATATCTCTAAAAGGTGCAGGTGCATTGTGTAATTTTTCTGCTGGAGGACCCGTCAAACACTTTTCTCCATGGAGATGTTTCTTTGTCTGGAATGTTTCACAGTATGACATTAAACCTTTCTATCTTCACGGAGACCAAACCAGACCAAGTTACAGGTCAGATCTGTGGAGATTCAACCCCGCTCACAGAATGCCTTTTTTTTTTAGGTATTTTTGAGCTATAAAACCACCTGTAATTGACTAAATGTATGGAAGAGCGGTTTTTCATATATTTATTTGGTTTTCACTTTTTCAACAGAGAAAAAAAAAACAACACACAAACACTGCCAGTACACACAATATGTACAATAAAAACACAGCAATGTATAAAGATTTACAATAAGAAATTAGTCCTTCGATGTTTGAGGTTGAATCCTGTTTCATATAATCTATAAAAGGTCCCCAAATTTTTTGTGAAATTTTTGTGCTGATCTGACAGATTATACTGAATCTCTTCAAGATACAGACAAGACATATTGTGAGTGAAGAGTCCCTCAGTCGTCCAGGTAGAATCCATGATAAAAGGAGAAATTCAATTTGTCAACTGGACAAAGTTTGTTTGGTCGAAACAAACTTGGACGCCAGAGAAATTTGAAATACAAAGAGAGAGATTAGTTGATAGTTTCAGAGCTATTTCAGTGTATTGAGCGCCTCCTAGGGCTTATAGATATGCTAATACTAGACACCAGAGGAATTCGTAAAACAAAAGAGACAGAGTAGCTGGGATAGTTTTCAGAGCTTTTTTTCAGTGTAGGTTGCTCCTCCCTGCAGCTAGATATAAACAGGGTCTAACCAACATGAGAACCAGAGCTGACGAAGCCTCTCGGATGAGCGGCGAAACATTTTCGACCAAACAAACTTTGTCCAGTTGACAAATTGAATTTCTCCTTTTATCATCGACAAGACATATTGTTTAACCATTTATGAAAACAGGGAGGTCTTGTGGCCTTCCATTCCCTCAGAATAGTCGTCTTTGCAGTAATCATGCTGGTTTGCTGAATTGCCTGGGAGTGTGTCAGTGTTTGATCTGAATACCCAAGCACCACAGTCAGAACATCACGCAGTATCATTTTCTCATATATGGTACTGTATAAATGAAAAATCTCACACCAGAAGTTTGTGAGTACTGTTTAAAATCATACTGTGGAACATTCCAGGCAGAGCAATTACATATCTATAGCAACAAGCAGGTGACAGACCTCCCTCATACCATGTGTCTACAGTATACAACTGACTAAGACAAGACAACAGCTTGTCCCTTCTGGGCTTCTGTAGCGAATCCAACTTTCCATTCTTCATTTCAGTCTATACTAGCTTTAGACGCTGCCAAAGGTTACACACTGCCTCCTTTCCTCAAACAGGTGTGAGTCAGGCCTAAATTCAATCTCGAAAAGTTAAATTACTTTTTTAAAAACTCATTTCCTTGAAGCCGCTGCATGTGTACCTGAATTTTCCACGCGTCTAAAAATATCACATCAATGAGATGGAGTCGGGTATAAAAAGCATGTCCTCGCATCACCAGTACACTCATGCACACACAAACACACACACGCTTTCTATAGGCTCCTATACATATCCCTTGCATTTACAACTGCTAGTGCAACTAATGGTACTACTTCTACAATTACTACATAGATAGAGAGAGAGAGAGAGAGAGACAGATAGAGAGAGAGAGAGAGAGAGAGAAAGAGAGAAAGACACAAACATAACATGTTTTCTATTAAGCCTGTATACAAGAATGAAAAAACACCCAATATGCAAAATTGTCGATATAAAAAACACATTTTAGCAACAATATTTCTTTGTTAAATCACTGCCTGTGCTAAGTTAACATGGAATACATCTATTTTAATTATTAAAACGGACAAATTGTCAAAATTGAAACTTTTTTTTTATTAATGCTTGCGCCAAACATTTAAAAGAAAAAGTACACACACACACAAAAAGAAAATAACAGAACAGTGCATAAACAGTGGTTTCTTCTTGTAAAATGAGTATGAAAGTAAGAATTAGACTGAAAAGAACTTTGGTAATAAACAGGAAGAGATGAAGGAAGTCAAATGACTTTAAACATAAGAACTCGTTTGGTACTTGTTCACTTCATATATTGTGAGCAGATGCAGTTGAGAGAATAAAGGTTTGCTTGGGGCTAAATAAGAGGAATTAGTAGCAATTCTTACAAAGGTTTTCTGAATTCTATGGATGGCTTGTAAATAAGAAGGATAAAGGCTGGTCCAGATTATATTACAGTAGGAGATACAAGGATAAATGAAACTATAATATAAAGTTAATAGAGTGCTAGTTTTAGATAGAGTTTAACCCTTTTTATAATACCCAGAGATTTTGAAACCTTTTTAGAAACAAATTCATAATGCTTTTTCAAACATAGCTTATCATCAAGCATGACACCTAAAAACTTCGTCAATGACACTTGTACAAGTTTCTTGTCATCGATGTAGACTTTGTATTTGTCTAAACTACAATATTTGTTCTTAATCCTACAAATAATAAAATTGGATTTATTTACATTGATTTAGCTGAAACCAATAAGCCAACTGAGTGAGCCCATGATTAGCTTTATCCATGACTGAATCTAAATTCTTATCCATGACAAAGAGATTTGTGTCGTCAGCGAAGAGTATAGGTGACAATAAAGTTGTTGCTTTTGCAAAGTCATTTACATATATTAACAACAACAAGGGACCTAATATGTACCCTTGAGGAACCCCACATCTAAGCTCAGCTAGCTGTGAACAACTACCAAAAACAACAAATTGTTCTCTGTTGCTTAGGTAATTTTCTAACCATTTTAAACCTGTTTTTTTTTTTAAAACCATAATATGACATTTTTGAAAACAGGATTTCATGATTTACCATATCAAAAGCCATAGATAAGTCTAAAAAATGCCTCAGGTATATTCAGAGCAGCTATAATATTTTCTCTAAAATGCAAAAGAGCCATATATGCAGAATATTTTTTTCTAAAACCATATTGATGTTCAAATAAAATATTGTTTGCATCTACATATTTCAAAATTCTTTTGTATACCGGCTTCTCAAGAATTTTTGAGAAACAGGGTAATAAGGATAATGGGACGGTAGTTTGAAGAAACTGATGGATCATCAGCTTTAAATAGAGGAATGAACTTGGCAGCTTTACAGTAAAGGCAGCTGGAATAGTGCCTGATTCAAGAGACATAGAAAAGATGAATGATAAAGGATCGATAATTAGGGATGCAATCTGTTTGCTAAGAAAGGGAGTGATTTCATCAGAACCTGGAGAAGAATTTTTAAGGTTTGCAATAATATCAAGTACTTCGGAAATCTTTACAGGCTCAAAAACATTTAAGGGAACATACTCTTCATTTATATAATCAATGGGAGAACCATCAACGTTGACAATTTGTTTTGCAAGGCATGGCCCCACATTGACAAAATTCAGGGCTCTCAAGTTTTGAGCGGGGTCGTGCGTGAGACTGTGTAATTTCCGAGGAGGGGGGCGGGGGGTGCGAGTGAACAATTTTTCCCGAGGAGCGGGGGGGTCTTGAATTGCGTGAGAAACGCCGTGTGAACGTGTGAACGCGTCGAATTGTCTCTCTCAATGCGTGAGACTTGAGAGCCCTGCTGTAAATGTTTGTCTAAAGTGCAAACTTAAAGGCAAAGTAACGTTATTTTACAATCTGAGCCTTCTTTCGGTAATAAAACAAGTAGTTTTACTCACCCATAGCATTTTTCTGTCAATTGGAGCAGTATCGCAGAACTTATGTTGAGCCGTTCTGTTCTAGTAATGATCCCGTATCTGTTAACATGGTGCTGTATCATTTGCTCGGGGCATTACTTTGCGGTCTCCAAATAACACAAACTTTAGCACTTTTCAAATCATAGAAGCCCGATGTCTTAATGAAAAATTTCGTTTGAAGCAAAAGTGGCCTGTAATCCGAGATTTAGCCATAGTTTCGAGTAGATGAGGACGCCAGTGCGCATGCGCGGAGTGCTCCAGGGACCCCAAATAGGAAACGCAAAGCTGAAAACTATGGATAAACCTCGGATTACAGGCCACTTTTGCTTCAAACGAAATTTTTCATTAAGACATCGGGCTTCTATGATTTGAAAAGTGCTAAAGTTTGTGTTATTTGGAGACCGCAAAGTAATGCCCCGAATACAAATGCTAACAAATGCTAACAGAAACGCAACAACGTAACTTTCTTCAAACAGCTCCAAATGACACGAACGTGATATGGGTGAGTCAAACGACTTGTTTTATTACCGAAAGAAGGCTCAGATTGTAAAATAACGTTACTTTTCCTTTAAAGGGATATGCCACCCCCAGGTCAAACTTGGGCATCTCCCCACAGCCCAGAGACTAAAATAAGTGGTGGAAAGCGTTTTTCTGGTGACGCAGCCATTGTCCGAGTCTGTCAGCACTGACCGCCGCGGTATCTGCAGCTACTCCGCGTTAGACTGGAGTCTAACGTCGCCAGAGAAAGATTTCGGCCAAAAGGAATTAATTTGCTCGATGCGTTTCCCAATTACTTTCTGTGTAGTGCGCATTCATATCAAGTGCAAATAAATGTGCAAATCAACACGGAGAGCTTGACTTGGTCATTTTGGGTGGGAACTATTTTTCAGTGTGGAAAAAGACAGCCGAAGCACACACCACGCTGCGTAACAGGGGAATCCCAGTTACGCACCAGGAAGGCAGTTCCCCTGTTACGCAACGTGGTGTGTGCTTCGGCTGTGTTTTTCCGCACTGAAAAAGTAATTATAAGCAGTGTTTACATTGGGCGCCTCATAAATTTCTTTCCAGGACAATTTTCCCAACCCATCTCTAAAGTTGTTTGTTTTGTCATTATTGTGTTATTGAGCAGCATAGAGAATTGAAAAACAGGCAGATGATCTGAAATATCTCTATAAAGAATGCCAGATTTTAAAATATTGAATGCATTAGTCAGGACTTGTCAGTCAGTCAACTTGTTGGTTATTCTTGTAGGCCTGCTAGTTAAAGGGAAAAAATAATATGAGGACAGAATATTTATGAAATCATCTATGTGATGTTTGATTTCTTCATTTAAAAAAATCGATATTGAAATCCCTTAGTAGGTAACACAGTTTGTCTCCTTATCAGTATTTTCAAGCACACCTAATAAACCTTCTTTGAACTTATTGATAGCGGTTAGGGCTGGGTGGTATGCTGGGTCATACCAAATACCGGTGTGTTTTTTTTTTTTTTTTTCGCCTTGATGTATCTTCTGCCATGGCTACCAGTGTCCACAGACACAGGCGAGGTGGGGTTAAGTGTCTTGCCCACTCCCACAGACGGCAGCGCTCATCTGTGGGAGCTGAGATCACACGCGGTCCACCCGTCAAGAGCGGGATTCGAACCGCCAACCCCTGCATCACCAGGCAAGCTCTCTACCAACTGAGCTACTGCCGCCCCAGACATGCTGCTAACGCTAATGCTAACAACACACACCACGCAGATTATGCACACGGATCAATAACCCTCAAACTGGGACACGGCTACAGTGTGTGTTGAGTGGGCAACAACATGGATGGAGAAAATGTTACAGACACAGAGGAACTTATACCGAAAAGAGGAGCCGTGTCAGCTGTGTGGAAATACTTTGGCTTTAAAAAATCTGGTGCTGATCAAACAACTGTATTCTGTAAATGTTGTCAGGCTAAAGTTGTAGCTGCAGGAGGCAACACAAGCAATTTGCTTCACCACATCAGTCACAAACATGTCCTGGAATATGAAGAATGCACAAAACTAAGATCTGCATCCTCTTCCATGTCTGCAGGGAATGTTCAAGTTGGCACTGCAACACAAAACACCACTCAGACGTCACTCAAAGACGCGTTTGCTAAGGGGACTGCCTACGACAAGAGAAGCAAACGGTGGAACGATATTTCCAACGCTATTACTGTCCACTTCGCCAAAGTCATGGAACCACTTACGACATGAAAAAAAAATACCATCAAATACCGTGACACCGCTATAATTTTGAAAAATACCGTGATATCAATTTTTAGTCATACCGCCCAGCTCTAATATCAGTATTGGGATGATATATACATCCTACAATGACTCTTTTTGTTACATTCAGTGCAACAAGTTGAAAGAGAAAAACATATTCACTATTACAATTTTGAAAGATTGATTCAAGATCAGGTCTTTGTTTGAATTCATGTCCCTTTAGAACATAGAAAGAAACTCCTCCACCTCGAATTCCTTAACATCTGCTACTCGTAATTATCATTTCGAATAGCGAATTCATATCTTCTGTCAGCCAAGTTTAATGCAATAACTGAAAAGGCACGGTTCAACGAAGAGAAAAAAAACGAAGAGAAAAAAAAAATATAATTTTTGGGAAGACTTCTTATGTTTAGATGTAGGGTAGAAAAGACGCAGATGTCATTATAGATTTCAGTAAAAGAGTTAAACTGATTTTCAGAAAAATTATCACATGAAGCTGAATTATGAACATGGCCTTGCCAATCCCTGTTTACATTATTTTGAGATAAAAATAAATCAATATATAATAATTAGTATATTCCTTATCATTATTGTTTCTTTAGTTCTAATGACATTATCAGAAATTATATTTGACTGGGCATTTCCAATAGACAAATTACAGTATGGAATATTATCACCGTCAACATATAAAAATTGAGCTTGGCTAGACATAGTGCTGACACAACAACAAAAAAAGCTAAAAGATACAAACAAAAATACTCTGGGCGATATATCGATACAGCAGCTAACAATAACTACTACTACTACTACATCTGTCCTGCTTCTACTACTTGTATACTACTACTACTGCTACTTCTGTACTACTACTACTACTGTTACTACATCTGTCTTACTACTACAGTTTCTGTACTACTACTTCTGTCCTACTACTAATTCTGTTTCACTACTACTTCTTTACTACTACTACTACATCTGTCCTACTACTACATCTGTCCTGCTTCTACTACTTGTGTACTACTACTGCTACTAATATCATCGAATGTAAAGTGTCACTTACCTTTGAGATATTGCTGGACCTGCTCGCCGAGTGACCCAGCTGCTTTTCATTCTGCAAAAACACATAAAAAACACAAGAGTTAGTGGGGACATTCAGAGATACAGAGGAAATAAAGTGCTGACTGACAGTTACACTGGATTCCGTCATTTGTAGTGATGGGATGAGAGCTCGTGCCACAAGATCTCGGGAGACTGTGGGCCAGATTTCCCTATTTAATGCCATTGTATTTTACCATGACATTTTTTTATTTATATATTTTTTTCCTCTGGCAGCACGGTGGCTGAGTGGCTAGCACTCACAGCAAGAAGGTTCGGGTCGCCCGGGCCTTTCTGTGTGGAGACTGCATGTTCTCCCCGTGTCTGGGTGGGTTTCCTCCGGGCACTCCGGTTTCCCCCACCAACCCAAAACATGCACCAGGTAAAATCCTCCAGCTCAGGGCCTGACCAAGCCTAAATAACAAAACAAAATCATGGGGATGGTCCCCGGGACAAATATAGAAACAACTTCTCCTGTGCGAGATCAATAAAGGTCAATCTTCTAATCCTTGACCACTGTAAGGCGCTTTGTGCTACAATTTTGAATGAAAAGCGCTTTATAAATATTGTTTGATTGATTGATCCAAAAGGTAAATTCACAAATGTTGAATCTGGCCTTTTCAATTATTGACTAAACGCAGAACTCACTGTATTACAACATAATTTTGCATTTTAACAATATTCATGTTAATTGCCCCTCATTTGTATTCATTAAAGATCCCATGACATGGTACTTCTTGATGTTTTTATATGGCTCCTTAATGGTTCCCTAATACTGTAAATGAATCCTTCTTCAAAATCAACACTCAGTGCATGAGAAACAGAGATAAGATGAGAAAGAGTAATTTTTCTCACTCTGAACAGGCCATTATGGGCGTTGTTGCTTGAATGCAAATGAGGAGAAAAGAGCTGGCCTATAGTAGAGGGTGGGGGCGTGGCCAAACTCTCCGCTCTCCGCTGTCAGCTCTCAGCTGATCCATTTCCGTGTTTTTGCACGGGGGGAGAGATTTGAAGCATTCCATTGAAAAATAAACACATTTCCACAGAAAATAAAACTAAACCACTGCTGTTCAAAGGTCCGGAGGCTCAGATAAAGGACTTCCGAGCCTAGAAACACTCGGACGTGCCTCCAGGCAAATAAAAAAAACGCATTTCGCATTGCCTTGCGCATTCGCAGTCCAAACTCTCTGGGCGTGATTTACAGAGACGCTGAGTACAGACAGACGGGGGTGGAACTGCATTTGCATTTCTTTTTTCGATCTGACGTCAATAAGTTTCCTTGTTCAAAATCGCCCGTTTGAGCTCTGATTTTTTCTAACGCAGAAAAGGATCGCAAATGCTCAGTTTAGACATTTCGCAACTTTTAACCATGGGGGGGGGGGGGGGGGGGGGTAAACAGGGTAGGGGAGCTCACATTAACGTTCAAAAACCTCAGAAAGTGAAAATTTCATGCCATGGGACCTTTAACAATATTCATGTTAATTGCCCCTCATTTGTATTCATTAATATTGGCCTATACAATGTTGTGATGTCATCTGAAACCCTGCAATTGATTACACTGTACTTTACCATGAAATATGCAAAAGATAAATCCACAAATGTTGAACCCGATCATTTTTATTAGTGACTAGACATAAGAATTCACTGTATTACAACAAAAATCTGCATTCCAACTATATAAATTGCACTTTCCCCCATTTGAATGAAATAACATTGGTCTATAGCATGTTGTGATGTCTTCTTAAAACCCAACGGCCATGAGAAGTCTGAATCAAAACCAAGATGGAGAAGCAGGAGACGTTTGTTGATTTGACTTGGAACCTACAGTATCGTGCAATCATAATAACACTGTGGGCTGAACCAACACAACCTGTTTCGCATCACAAAACATAATGTTTGTCTGTTGTATGAAAACATTTAGCCACCCTGCCACAGTGCATCATGGGAGATTAGTGTTTTGTTGCCCATTGAAAAGAGAAGTTTTCATTTTCATTTCATGAGGCCAAACCTGAGCTATGTACACAGGGATTCTAATTTTGCAGAGCTATAAAATTATCTTGCAAAGGCTATCACACATTTCATAACACTATTCCAAACAAAAACAGGTGAAAATGTGTCTCAAAAATGTGAAAAACAAAACAAGTCCAAAAGTTATTCCTCAATTTTCTTATGAATTCAGAACATTATTCAATCGCACTGAGCACTTTTGACCACTTTGAGAGACCAGAGCAGAGTTTTGTTGTCACGGTAAATCTAATAACAGCTAGTAAGATAACACACACTTCCTGATTATTGGACAATACAAAGCTTTATAATCAGATGCACATATGCCACTGCTTGTTTTGGATTCAGGAGCTGTTTTTGTTGCTCAAATGCATGGTGTAGTAGTATTGCATCTGTTTTATGCTTAAATAAATATGCAAAAAATGTCAGTGAGGGCATCTGATTTAAAAAGATATGCCAAATGCAAACCTCTTATGTTGTCTTGTTAAATTATACTTTAACTGCCCACATTTTGTTTTTGTTGAAGTCATTGTAATCTTATGTAATTTACAGATCTCTGTCCACTAACTCTTTAGCTGTTTCTATGTGACAGGCATGGAATTTCACTTGGAATTATTTGATCGTCATACTTCCTGTCTCGTTCTGTTTAAGCAACCAATCAGAGAAGAGGACCATGACCAAAACATTGTCAAACAAGTCCATTCATATTAGCTGAGTGTAGCATATTATACTTAAAGGGCCCATACTACACTATTTTCTGATGTTCTAATGTTGTTTCCTCATCATACTTCACACTTGTTTAACTTGTTTTTAATGTACCTCGAGTTTTAACTGAGTTAGGAAAAACTGCCTTCTCCTATTCAGCACCCTGGGGATGGAATAACCTACAGAAAGACCTTAAACTAGAAACTCTCATCTCCATAAATGAATTTAAAACTTCCATAAGAAAAATGGTAACAAACACATGTGCTTGTTTTTCTTGAGACGTTTTTAACATACTGTATTTATTTATTTATAATGAAAATGTAAAGTATAGCATTAATATGTATGTAAGTATGTTGTAACTATTGTATGTATGTAACTATGTGGATTGGCTACTAACTTGGCCAGGTCTCTCTTGGAAATGAGATTTTGAATCTCAATGGGACTTCCTGGTTAAATAAAGGTAATAATAAAAAAACACACAAACCCTGCATATTTAGGCTTAGTTTAGGCTTAGTTCTTCTCCCGGGTGGTAATACAGGAAATGTTCCACTGTGTTTTTAAAACTCCATGCACCTTCAATTAGACCTGCGCGATTAATCGATTAAATCGGTTAATTCGACTTTACAGTTCAGGACGATGTGTTTTTATGAAAATCGATTTTTTAGTTATTTTTTACATGCGAGCGGAACTAATGCGCGGCCACATTCTACACGGGTAAGTTAGCGGGGCGTACCCAAACATTGTACGAGCTAGCACAGCTAGCAAGTGAAGGAAAGCCGGAGCTTGTACCAAATAAAGGTGTTTACATCTGTGATATGGAACTGGTTCGGTTTTCTTGAGTCGGACTTAGAACATACGAGTGCTCGCTGTAAGGTCTGTTCAAAAGCTGTTGCAGCACGACAAATGTATCCTAGCGCCGAAAGCTGTTGCACGCAGCAGAATGGGAGAAGTGCAAGTCCGAACGATATGAAAATAACCACCGTCCAGTCCCTAAAACATTTTTGAACTGTTTGCAGTATGATAAGCACGGCTCACGACGGAAGGCAATCACACATGCTGTTGTATGTTTTACCAAAAACATGATGTATGTTGTAAAAGACATGGTGCCCATATATACTGTGGAAAAGCCCGGATTCATTAACATGGTGAAAGTTTTGGACCTGAAGTATGTGCTACCAAGACACAAATATTTTTCTTGTGTTGCCACAGCTGTATACAGACTGCACAAGCTAACATACATGAACACAGACAGTGACTCCCTCTTTTCTGCATCACTCGAGGAAAAACTAAAACTAAAACACAACACTACCCACTCCAGTCCATCTTTCCCACAATCAGGGAATAATTTAGCTCCATAAAATGCTTCTTTATAAAAGAAAGATATTTATATAACTGATATATTTAAAAAAAACAAAACAATAACAGCTTAATTGATGCAAGGTGTAATGTATTTGTTTTATAAAAGAACGTGGCATTGTTTTGAGCCATTTGTCATCTGTTATTTGTTTTTGAGTAGGGCAGAGAAAAATCAATTAAAATCGGAAATCTGATTTTTTTTTTTAAACCGGAGATTTTATTTTTAGGCCATATCGGCCAGCTCTACCTTCAATAGAAACATTTGTAAGAGTTTAGCCCTGGAATGCCAATCTTTACTGAACCAAATGTAAAAGGTAGTTGTTAACTTGAACTAAACTACCACTACATGACATCACAAGGTGGAACAGAACATTTTGAGCTTTGGAGATGCAGACAGACTAATAATAAAGGGTTACTCAAAGCTGTGAATAAAACAAAACACAACTTGAGATATGTTAAACCACTTTCCTTATGCATTCAGAGCATCCTAATTATTCACCATGATGAGTTTATAAGTGCTTTGGACAACTTTCTGGGCAGAGGCGGTTCTTGGGGGGGGCGAGTGGGGCAATTGCCCAGGGCGCAACTTCGTGAGGGGCGCCGTGCCGAGCGCTTGAAAAAAAAAAATTATCTATCATATCACTGTGTAGGAAATTGGCAAATTGGTGCCCCCTCTGGCTGTAAGCGCCCGCGCAATACATTCCCTTCCACGCGGGCCAATGCACAGCGCAGAGACCTGCTGGAGCCTACAGTGGCGCGAGAGGAAAAGGAAGAGAGAAAGAAAGAGAAGATAGAGAGAGGATTCACCCCCTCTCTCTCTGCGGCCGGCTTCGAGTCGAGCTCACACTACCACGATTTGATCAATGTCACGGCACTAGTTGCTACCAGGAATTGACCAATGATAGCTCCTACTAGCTCCTACCAAGAACGCACACGCTCGCATCGGGAACACGGAAACTACTCTACTACTAGAGTAGTAGAGTAGTTTCTACTAAAACTACACGGAAAGACAATAGTAAACGAAGTTAGTATAACGCAACATTTAATCACTTTTAAATCGATCGTTCACCCTCCGTGGTATTTACTATGAATACAACGTACAAAGACACACTTTACATGGGGGGGGGGTTCTCGCCCAGGGAGTAATTCAATGTAGAACCGCCACTGTTTCTGGGGTCAGACAAAGTTTTACTAGGACAATGCCATTATTGCCAGCAGAGTCAAATTCAGATTCAGGTCAAATAAAGTCAATTTTTATTGGTCCTTTAAAAGTTCACTCAGTCTATTGTATTCCACTACACATCCAACAATCTAAATGCCACAGCAGCACACAGATATTCAGATCATTGCTGTTTTCAATTCTGTGGACTTCTCTAACAAGATTAGCTATAACTGGATCAGTTCTGATAAAAGTTGATTTGATGGAATTTTTAAAAAGCCTTTCTGACCCATCAGAACAGAGCCAGGGCAGTTAAAGTTCATAGTTTACTTTTAAAGTTAGATTTTATTATGTAGTAATAGAACAGTTTCCATGATATACCAGCCTATTACCGTGTGTCAGATGTAAATAAAGTAGTGTAGTAAAGTGATATATTAAAGTGTGAGAACTATGACAAAAAAGGAAACTGACCAGCTGTGTATTGTTAGTGGGTACATAATTTTAATTTCATTATGTTGTTTTTAACAACACTGGACCAGCTCTATACTCTCCATCGGGTGCTCGAGGGTGCATGGGAGTTTGCCCAACCAGTCCACATGTGCTTTGTGGATCTGGAGAAGGCATTCGACCGTGTCCCTCGTGGGGTCCTGTGGAGGGTACTCTGGGAGTACGGGGTTCGGGGCCCTTTGCTAAGGGCTGTTCGGTCCCTGTATGACCGGAGCAGGAGCTGTGTTCGCATTGCCGGTAGTAAGTCGGACCTGTTCCCGGTGCATGTTGGACTCCGCCAGGGCTGCCCTTTGTCACCGGTTCTGTTCATTATATTTATGGACAGAATTTCTAGGCGCAGTCAGGGGCCGGAGGGGATCCGGTTTGGGAACCACAGGATCTCATCTCTGCTGTTTGCAGATGATGTTATCCTGATGGCTTCATCAAACCGGGACCTCCAATGTGCACTGGGGCGGTTTGCAGCCGAGTGTGAAGCGGCTGGGATGAGGATCAGCTCTTCCAAATCCAAGGCCATGGTTCTCGACCGGAAAAAGGTGGCTTGCCCTCTCCGGGTGGGTGGGGAGTCCTTGCCTCAAGTGGAGGAGTTCAAGTATCTCTGGGTCTTGTTCACGAGTGAGAAGAGGATGGAGCGTGAGATTGACAGGCGGATTGGTGCAGCGTCGGCAGTGATGCGGTCGTTGTACCGGACCGTTGTGGTGAAGAAGGAGCTGAGCCGAAAGGCGAAGCTCTCAATTTACCGGTCAATCTACGTTCCTCCCCTCACCTATGGTCATGAGCTCTGGGTAATGACCGAAAGGACGAAATTGCGGATACAAGCGGCCGAAATGAGTTTCCTCCGCAGAGTGGCTGGGCGCACCCTTAGAGATAGGGTGAGGAGCTCAGTCACACGGGAGGAGCTCGGAGTAGAGCCGCTGCTTCTCCACGTCGAGAGGAGCCAGCTGAGGCGGCTCGGGCATCTGTTCCGGATGCCTTCTGGACGCCTCCCTCGGGAGGTGTTCCGGGCATGTCCCACCGGGAGGAGGCCCCGGGGAAGATCCAGGACACGCTGGAGGGACATGTCTCCCGGCTGGCCTGGGAACGCCTTGGGGTCCCCCCGGAGGAGCTGGAGGAAGTGTCCGGGGTGAAGAAGGTCTGGGAGTCCCTGCTTAGACTGTTGCCCCCGCGACCCGGCCCCGGATAAGCGGAAGAAAATGGATGGATGGATGGATGGATGTTTTTAATCATGTTTGTTGGGAGTAAATATGAAATGAACAAATAGGCTAAAAGACACTAAAAATACACAAGATATAACTGGATCCCTGGTTAAAGGCTGTATGTTTTATTATTTTTTTAATATTATTGTTTATTTCAATAGGGACAGCTACAATAACACAGATCAACAATTCAGAACTCTGATGCAGCCATTACTGTGTTTATATCAGAGACTAATTCACACCATCACCACCATGGAGCTTGGAACTGAACCGTGTTACCAGTGTCTTTACCTGCAAATAAAAGACACATCCAAGTTTGTCTCATTCTCAATATGTGGACAGGCCTCATGTGAAAGTTGAGAGCCTCCAGAATTCCCTCCCTGAGCTGCAGAGGCTGCCCTACCACTGACGGTTTAGGTAGAGACCATTTAGAGAGAAGCATTTTAGGTTTAAGCCAACTGGAGCAACTTTCAGCATTAGATCAGATTAGATTAGGACTTTATTGATCTCACACACAGTGACACACAGGAGAAATTCACTTCTGCATCTGACCCAAGTGGGCTGCAGTGGGCAGCTCGTCTTTTCGGCGCCCGGGGGTAGTACCGTGAAGGGTCTTGCCCAAGGACTCACACTGGCTTGCTCATTGCTGGGGGGGATTTGAACCCAGGTCCCCCGGGTGAAAGTCAAGTGACTTACCAGTTGAGCTAGCCAGCTGGCAGCCTCAGCCTCCCGGCAGCTTGGATTACAGGCGCACGCCACCGCACCCGGCAATTGAAACTGGCAACTCAAATGAGAGACTAATGTAATGCCCAGTCTGCTTTCTGATGACTTGAGAACCAAAACATTAAATAAGAACACCACATAAGAAACTTAGTCATCATTTCCAATGTTTTTTTTAATTAAGCATAAATCAGCATCATGATTATTATCAGTAAAAGTTATCTGTGTCCTTGTATATGAGGACACAGTACGGTAAAGTTTGTGGAATTTAAAATACAAATTCTTACATACACTTCCTTGAAAGGCAAGGCTTGGTGGATAAAGTTGTTTCTATATTAATTAATAACTCATTAATAACTAAGCAATTTAAGTAATAAGTTTAAGTAATTGGAGTAATAACTTGAAGTAATATGTTGATCTCAAGCTTGTGGTCATGTTCTTTTCCCTCATCTACATTTTGCTCTATCTGTTGTGTTTATGAGCTCCTATTTCTCCGTGTTCCTCCCGGTTTGTCTTGGTTTCTCCCAGTTTCTCCCGGATTCTCCCTGTTTCTCTCAGTTTCTCCCTTCTTCTTCTCCTTGTTCCTCCCTGTTCCTCCCTGTTCCTCCTTGTTCCTCCTTGTTCCTTCGGGTTTCTCCCTGTTCGGTGGTACCACCACAGCCTCCCATCATCATTAGCAGTCAGACAGTAGAGACAGTGGACACTTTCAAATATCTCGGGGTCGCACTAGACAATGCACTTACATTTGATCAACATATCAGGGACATTTCCAAAAAAAGCTATCAACGATTGTCAATAATCAGAAAACTTAAAGGACTCTGTTTCTCCACATCATTACTGTTGTATCAATCCATCATCCAGTCTATTCTGTTGTATTGTTCTACCTGCTTTTCAATATGCTCACTGTTAAAACTGGTTTAAACTCACAGAGGTAACTCACACAGCTGCTAAAATTATAGGGCTCCCCACACCCAACCTTGCAGATCTCAACAACAGGGTTATTGGACGCTTTGCGTTCAATAGAACAGGACCCCACTCACCCACTACAGAAGCACCTCACCCCTCTGCCCTCAGGACGGAGGTACAGGACACTCAGGTGCAGGAGGGCCCGCTTTGGCAGAAGCCTGATCCCTTCAGCCATCACATTTTTGAAAAACAGGCCCCGCTGAGTGTGCTGTAACGCTTATTGTATGTGTTTGTGTTTGTTGGGTTGTTGCTGTATGTGTCACACAGGCTCTGTGTGCGTGAAAATAAATTTCCCCTTGTGGACAATAAAGTCTAAGTATATGGTGTGAAGCTGGACTCATTCATGACAGTTCTACTAATGAGGCTAAAACTAAAGCTCTGGGGCTCTGGCATCTTAAGTCCGTCCCTCTGGCTCTAGACCAGCCCAGTGTTACACAACAGCTCCTCCAGGGCCTCTCCAAACTGTCACAATGTTTGGAGCATTAAACAGACTTAAGAGCAGCTTAAAGGAGCAGCTTAAAGGAGCACCAAAAGCACCAAGAGTGGTTCTTCAAAAGTTCCATTAGAGTTTCTGATTTCTACATTAAGGCATTTTTGTCACTGTTTGCTAATGTGTGCATTGTGTCACCATGGTAACAGTTGAACATTCCGCCAATAGAGGTGCATGCAGAACACCCCCAGCATGATGGCACTCCTGGAACATATCGCTAAATATTATGTAAGCCATGTTTGTTCTGAGAAAATTAAGTATCTTGAAAGTTAAATTAAATAAATCCATAATATCTAAATTCTATACCATCATGACTACTAATGCTTAGTGTTGTCCTGATACTAACATTTCAACTCTACTAAGGTATAGACTTGATACTCAATACTGAATAGAATGTAATTTTCAAGCAAGTATCAATAGTAAAAAAGTCATATTATTCACAGGACAGAAATGAACCATTCCTGAGTAGCTTTAGCATGATCAGAACAAATATAAGACCACACAGACTAGTATACGCCCATGGATCACTATGGACCCGATACATGATAACACACATATAAGACAACATGGTAATATAAAAAAGTACTATGATTACCATTGTGGCATCGGAATCTGCATTCAGTATCAAGTCTATTGCATAGTATCCAAATCAAGTTAATCTAGCATGGTGACAGAGCTCCGATTTTTCCACATCTACTATTGCAATCATAACCAAATCCCAATAAAATTTCAAGATTTTAAATTCCAAATAAGCAACAACTAGCACTCCAGGACAAAGCAGCCACTGAAAAGGCTTAAGCCCCATTGAGATGCAGCCTGTAGCGCTCCCTGTGTGGGCCGTATAATGAGTAATCAATCAGGGTTATATAATGGGCAGTGCATGTGTATGTGAGTCAGACAGGGCCTCAGTGTAGTGGAAAAAAACGCATCCGGACTTATAGGGCTGGGAAACACCGGGTCCGGGTCCGGGTTCATTATAGGATATTATTTCGATATGGCGATACATGTGATAATCGACATATTACGCATGATTCTCTGTGATATGCTCCTGTTTATGAAGAACTTTGCACAAATGGTAGTTTAACAAAGAAATATTGTTGCTAAAATGTGCCAAGTTATTATGAAATACATCTATTTTAATCATCAAAACAGTGAATATGTCAGGAGTACTGCATAAAAAGTTTGCTTCCACTAAATAAGCAAACAAAATTATCACGCAGGCAACTTGGACTCAAATGCAACACATAAGGATGCAAAGGCCTTGGTTCAGTTCAACAGGAAGTGTCCTTCAATGGGTAAAGCTTAAAGGGACAGTGTGTAAGATTTTTACCCGTTAATTATTGAAATTGAAGATACCCATTCAAAAATACATTGTTTTCCAAGCCTTTTCACTTCCATCATGAAATCAAAGTATTCTTTTGGACTTAGATATAGTCACATAAAAGGGGGATCTTCCCCATGCAGAGGCAGCCATTTTGAATACGAGAGCCGCAGAAGGACATTTGGGCTTCGCCTTCGGCAAGGCTTGTGGTTTTGGGTAAACAACACAAGCATGCTGCCGTATCACACGTCGTAATGGATCTAACACGTGTTTTGGACTAAATTGTTTTACTGGATTTTATTTGCTGGATCCTTACGGACAAATTGAGAGCAAGTTTATGGTGAAATACAGAGTTTGACCTGTGCAAAGCATTCTAAGGTAAGCTAACCTCGTTTTGTGCTTTTCCGTATAAAAGCCCCATGTGCTCGGGGAGTGTTTGTTGTGCAGGGAAATGAATTGCATAGTCAAAAAGAGGAGACTGTAAGGTTTCATTTGATGTGTAGAGTGTCATGGTACACGATCGGGAATGTGTGTTTTCATGAGAAAAGAAAAAAAAACAAAAAACAGGACCGCGTTTTATTTATACAGTAGCGGCGCACGGTTCGTGCGCGGGTACGCGAGCTGTCCGCGTTACGGCACGCCCAGGTGACCCTCGAGGTCTGCCGTAGCTAAAACAGAAAGTGCAATAGCACCATCCACCTATGTGCCACGAATCCTACACAATGGGGCTTTAATATGACAAATCAGGCTGATAAACAGCAAAGGGAGATAAGATATTATAATGTGAACTAAAATATCCTCCAAAACTGGGAAATACTCTAATTAGAGAACGGGCTGGGAATAAACTCAGAAACAGATTCTTCAAACAGGGAATAATGCAGAATTGCACAAACTGCAAACAGCAGATATCAGATTCAGAGTTTCAAATACAGAGCTTGAGTCTCTTGACTCGTCGACAATCTAGCCAGAACTGACTGGGCAGAGGGAGTTTATATAGACGACCCTGCGATGACTGGGGAATGACTGGAAGCTGCAGGAAAAACAGGGATGAAGCAAAAGATGGAGTGGATCAGGCAAAAAAAGAATGGAGCTAGGCTGGGGATAACATGTAAACAATAGGCAAAACTGTGAGAAAAATTGTAGTGCGGTCACAAAAATAATTGCTAAAAGACACCAAAAAAACTCTTGCTGATACAGTGATACAGCAGCCCACGATAACGATGCTGTATCACCAAATTTAGTATCGCAATATATCGATATTCAATATTCTTACACACCACTACTGGCAAAAGTGGAGTTGAAAAGCTCAGTGGGAGTTTGAAGGAGGCTAACGGCAGAGAAGGACAGAGATATAGCGCAGGCACGTTGTTGAGTGTATAGTGTGTTTTGTTCCTCTCGATAAGAAGTGACTTTATTGATCTCACACAGGAGAAATTCTTCTCTGCATTTAAAGGGATATGCCACCCCCAGGTCAAACTTGGGCATCTCCCCACAGTCCAGAGACTAAAATACACAAGATATAACTGGAAAATAATTCCCACCCAAAATGACCAAGTCAAGCTCTCCGTGTTGATTTGCACATTTATTTGCACTCGATATGAATGCGCACTACACAGAAAGTAATTGGGGAAAAGCATCGAGCAAATTAATTCCTTTTGGCCGAAATCTTTCTCTGGCGACGTTAGACTCCAGTCTAACGCGGAGTAGCTGCAGATACCGCGGCGGTCAGTGCTGACAGACTCGGACAATGGCTGCGTCACCAGAAAAACGCTTTCCACCACTTATTTTAGTCTCTGGACTGTGGGGAGATGCCCAAGTTTGACCTGGGGGTGGCATATCCCTTTAACCCATCCTGTTATTAGGATGATGATCCATGATCTTCTTGCTTCGGTTTGGTCAGGACCTCAGCTGGAGGATTTTTACCTATGGTGCATGTTTTGGGTTGATGGGGGAAACCGGAGTGCCCGGAGGAAACCCACCCAGACACGGGGAGAACATGCAAAACTCGAACCCGGAACCTTCTTGCTGTGAAGCATGAGCGTTAGGAGCTCAGCCACTGTTATGGTATGGTGTTATGGTATGGTGTTATGGTATGGTGTTATGGTATTAACACACAACACACAAATTACAATGATTCTTGTGTAATAACTATATCAGTTAGCTAATATGACATCAAGCCCTCGTGTAACATTGACAGACATTTCATAGTTGGACTTTGAGACTTTTATGAGTAGCAATGGTCTGATATTGATTTTTTTTTTGAGCCGATACAATAACTGATAATGGCTGATAACTGGTATTAAGCTTTTAAAATCTATAGTACAAACAAAATTTATGTTAACATATCGAGAAGTTTACAACTAACTTTGTAAAAATAACAACAAAATGTATTTATCTGGGATAGAAATACATTATTTACAGACCAGATAGCTACATCTTACTGTTATGGTGCCATTTTGCAGTGGGCCATTCAAAAGATATATTTTATTTTGAATTCTTAATTACTACAGGAACTGTCCCGACTTTTCGTCATTCATCTGAAATCCATGTTTTTAAACCAGAGACTGTATAAAGAAGTGGACTAAGGGAGTGTGACGTCACCCAAAGCAGTCAGCTCCAGTCAAATGAAGCTCACGGGGTTATAGGGGCAAATATGGAGCCAGTTTAAAATAGTGAAATAAAAAACACCGGGATCATGTAGAGCGGGTTAATACAAACATTGCAGCTGTAAAAGAGAGAGGGGTGATAATTTTACAATGTTACGTCAATTGGAACCAGAGTTGGTGGAGCCGGAAGTAACCCCATGCTCACTTCCCATTTGGAACGCGACAGCTAGCGGGTTACCTATGTCCATTTATATATATATAGCTCTGGGAAAAAATAAGCACACCACTGCATTTTTTTCTGAAATGAGCATCACTACATGTATTACAGCCACTCCATTTTAAATTTGTCGTTTTTTTGGCATAAATTTGGGCCTTTGAACGGCAAGTTTATTTATAAAAAGAACGAAAATGGGACAAGAATGCACTGATTTGGAGCTTTTGTCAAAAAGAATTTTCCGATCACCAAAGCTGCTCCAGCCTGATGGATCATTTGAACGATAAACACGTCCGGACAAGTTCCATTGTTACCGGTGAGAGAGCGCACTTCACCAAACCACCAAACCACGCTCACAGAATTTCAAAAATGAATGAGTAAAACGACCGCATGAAAACTGACAAACTGAATCGCAAAGTGGGTTTGTTTGTTCGCTGACAGCACTTATTTTGACTATTTGTCATTTTCTGCAAATAAATGCTCTAAACAATAATTTTTTAGGGACCCCCCCCATGGCTAAAAGTTGCGAAATGTGTAAATTGAGCATTTGCGATCCTTTTCCACGTTTGAAAAAAAGAGAGCCCAAATGGGCGATTCTGAAGAAGGGAAGTTTCTGACGTCACATTCAAGAAAAAATGCAAATGCAGTTCCACCGCCTGTCTGGATGTTTCTGTAAATCACGCCCAGAGAACTTGGACTGCAAACGAGCTACGCAATGCAAGATGCGTTTTTTTATTTGCCTGGAGACACGTGAGAGTGTTTCCAGGCTCGGATGTCCTTTATCCGAGCCTCCGAACCTCTGACACAGCAGTGGTTTAATTTAATTTTCTGTGGAAATGTGTTTATTTTTCAATGGAAATCGTCTCATATTTTCCTCTCGCTAAAAGGCGGAAGTGGGGCCAGCGCACATCGCACCGCTAAAGAGGAAAGAGCGAGTGGGGTTTAGCCACACCCCACTTACTGCACTGGCCTGTCTCTGTCCTCCTCATTTGCATTCAAGCAACAACGCCCAGAATAAAGTGTTCCAGAGATATATTTTTGACTCTGACTGTGTTCACGAGGCTTTCTCATGCATACAGTATTAGGGAACTATTAAGGCGCCATATAAAAGCATCAAGAAGTACCATGTCATGGGATCTTTGAGCAAAAATGTTCCTTTTGCCCAAACACACAGCTATACGTAGTAAAATCAGAAAAACTGATAATTTTGCAGTGGTCTCTTATTTTTTTCTTACCATTTAAACCCATAAATTGGACACACTCTTGTCTTAATCACAGCCGTCTCCTCACTGTGTCCTATCTGAGTCTGTTGTCATGGCGACAAAGGGAAGTATACGTCCACAGCAGAAACAGTACTTTCTAATCTCCATACTCAGACCTGATTAAATGCATGACCTTTACATTGCTGCTGTTTGCTCTGAACATGGAGGAAATTGTATTTATGCAGTACAGTGGTACCTCACCTTACGAAATTAATTCATTCCAGAAGTGGTTTCGTAAGTTGAGTAGCTATTTCAATGGAAAAGGCCTGATTCGTTCCAAGTTTTTTTTTTTTATAGTGTAACACTGTGTCGTGTGTAGAGACTGTAGACCCAGGACTAAACGTGGACTATACCAGGTCTAGACCAAGGTCTAAACCTGGACTAGACCAGGTCTGGACCTGGACTAGACCAGGTCTGGACCTGGACTAGACCAGGACTGGACCAGGACTGGGCCTGGACTAGACCAGGTGGATTAAAGCGCCGCATGCGGGTCTATTTCCTGGTTTAGTTTCGAGTCACGGCTGAGGCGAGCAGCGAGGACTCCCCTCGGGACCGCACGCAGTCTGAGCGCATGAACGAGCGCATGCTAGAGCACTTGGTCTGATCCTGGTTTGGACCTGGTTCGGACCTGGTTTAGACCTGGCACGGTTTGAGCACGGGTCTCGTACTCGCAGCCCCGCACACGTGTCCGCGCGCACACACACCGCCCTCCCCCTTCCCCCCCACACTTCACTATTAATACATTTTGTTGAAAATCTATGAAAGTTTGAGTGTTTAAATGAGAGACAAATGTGAGAAAAGTTTAAATCCAGTCTGAGAAAAGCGTATTTTTGAATTTTTGAGATTTCGTGTTTCGTAACTTGAATTTTCTTTCGTATCTAGAGACCAAAATTTAACGTGAAGGCGTTTCATAACTTGAAATTTTCGTTTGTTGGGTCTTTCATAAGCTGAGGTACCACTGTATTCAAATTCCAGAGAAATATGCAAACTGTGTTCAAGTGACTGTACCAGCGAGCGCACAAAGAAAACAGGTAGTTCTATTGTGCTAACTTTAACAGGGCCAAAGATGAAGGTTGTAGGTTCAGTTCCTCCATGTTATGTTAGAGTTTATGTTAGAATCAAAGACATTTATTGTGCAACGTTCCTGTGCCTTTTAACCTTCCAGTGTTGTGTTTTTTAGTTGATTGTACATACTTATTATTATTATTATTTATCATAATTTTGATGCATGCTCATATTTTCCTACTGTTTCTTAAACTTGCATTGTGACACTGCAATTTCCCCATTGTGGGACAAATAAAGGATTATCTTATCTTATCTCACCTCTAGTGTCTGTGTCACTGGTGTATGAATGCGTGTGTGAGAATAAGTGTCTTTTTTGTTTGTTTGTTTGTTTGGTTATGTAAAGCACTTCTGGCCTTGATGGTGAAAAAGTGCTGTATAAAAATGTGGCCATTGACCATTTACTTTGACTTTTCTAAGCGTCTAGAGATGATGATTTTTAATTTTTATTTTATTTTATTATTTTTAGGTGATAGGTTTTATTGGCCAGGACAGATTAAATGTGAAATGAGGTTGAAGAGGGGGGAGGGACATTAATTACATTGTCGGGAATAGATAAAGATAGCGCTTCTCATTTAATTTTTCTGGTAGAGGGTTGTTTTCATCTGCATGGATCTGCTTGTCTCCATGGAGATATTTTTGCTTTCCCTGGAATGTTCCATGGTCTGACTTTTAAATATTTCCATCAAGCATTTATTCATGTTTCTTTTGCTCAAAAATAACTTAATTCCTTCAGTGAATAGGGCCGACTCTCCACAGATCTGAACTGTAATGGAGCGTAGTGCTGTAATCTGCATTCTAGACAAAGCAATAACATTTCCATGGAGATTGTCATTTTACAGAGCAGAGTGGGCACGTTCACACTATTATTATATTATTATTATGTTAAACTATGGCATGTATGTTATCAGCCATGGGTTATGTAACTTCCTAAAAAACCTAGACTGTTATTTCCACATTTCTATATTTATGTCGGGATCAAGAGGCTTCCTATTGCAATTACGTGCTGTGCTGGCCTCACACTGCCAGCTCAGTCCTAGTTATCTTGGCCTTATCTTGACGAGGTACAATACTCTCTAAAATAGAACCATGGACTGGACTAGACTGGAATGGACAACGCTCTCACAATGTCTTGAGGTTTATGTCCTGCCTATGCTTACAACAATTGTTCTACAACAATTATATGGTATTTTCAAAAGTAATATCTTAAAACAGTGCTTCTCAAATAGTGGGGCCGGGGGGAGGGGGGGGCGCACGTGACCCTGGGAAACATGCTTTTTTGCCGTACTGTACTAGAACTAAGTGTAATTGCACATCAACAACAGTAGTTGACAGTGGCGCTCTCGTTGTCGCTCTGGGGCTCAGAGCGACAACGAGAGCGAGTGTATGGGTCTTTAGCTTTGAGCAAATGAATTGTAGAAAACCCCTCACGAAAAAAGGACAAATTTCTAACAGGGACGAAGAGAAATGCGGAGAGAGAGAGAGATAATGCAAAAGAAAGTCATCCGAAAGCTAAGTTGAGGAAATACGACGAAGCCTATTTAGCGTTCGGCTTCACTGTGACTACGCCGGTGGGAGACGAGGAAAGACCAGTTTGTTTACTATGTCTAAAAACGTTGGCAGCGGACAGTATGAAGCTAAATAAATTAATGCATCATTTAAAGGTCCCATGGCATGAAATTTTCACTTTCTGAGGTTTTTGAACGTTAATGTGAGCTCCCCTACCCTGTTTAGCCCCCCCCCCATGGCTAAAAGTTGCGAAATGTCTAAACTGAGCATTTGCGATCCTTTTCTGTGTTAGAAAAAAACACAGCTCAAACGGGCGATTCTCAACAAGGCACCTTATTGACGTCAGCTCAAAAATGCAGCTCCATCCCCGTCTGTGTCTACTCAGCGTCTCTGTAAATCACGCCCAAAGAGTTTGGACCGCGAATGCGCTAGGTAATGCGAAATGCGTTTTTTTATTTGCCTGGAGGCACGTCCGAGTGTTTCTAGGCTGGGAAGTCCTTTATCTGAGCCTCTGGACCTTTGAACAGCAGTGGTTTAATTTTATTTTCTGTGGAAATGTGTTTATTTTTCAATGGAACGCTTCTAATCTCTTCTCCGTGCAAAAACGCGGAAATGGATCAGAGCGGACAGCTGAGAGCTGAGAGCGGAGAGTTTGGCCACACCCCCACCCTCTACTATAGGCCATCTCTTTTCTCCTCATTTGCATTCAAGCAACAACGCCCATAATGGAGTGTTCAGAGAGAGAAAAAATACTTTCTCATCTTATCTCTGTTTCTCAGGCACTGAGTGTTGATTTTGAAGAAGGATTCATTTACAGTATTAGGGAACCATTAAGGAGCCATATAAAAGCATCAAGAAGTACCATGTCATGGGACCTTTAAAGACATTACACCCTAGTCACGCTGATAAGCCGCTGGAGTTTTTTCAGTGTAAACATGCCGAATATCGCCAACAATCATCCCGCTTTGTGAAAGCCACTTCATTAAACCAGCGAGCACTGTTGTCATATAAGGTAGGTTTCTTTTTTTGTTTTTAATGTAAATAAAGGATACAATGTTATGCAGAAGTGTTAAGGCGGGTCATGAAAATTTTTCTTCTTCCTAGGGGGGGCGCCACAGAAAATAATTGAGAAGCACTGTCTTAAAAGGTGCATCGTGTAGCTTTTCTGGTGGAGGGCCGGTCATATGCTTTTCTCCATGGAGATGCTATTGCTTTGTCTGAAGTGTTTCAGTAAAACTTTCATCATCATGATGGAGACCAAATCAAGTCAAGTTACATGTCAGATCTGTGGAGAGGTGATCCCGCTCAGTCTGAATGCCTGGTTTTCTAGGTACTTTTGAGCAATAAAACTACATATAAAAGAATAAATGTAAGATTGATCTGTTTAATGTCATATTGTGGAACATTCAAAGCAGAGCAATGATATATCCATAGAAACAGGAAGGTGACGGGCCCCCAATCATTTAAGTGTTCAACCAAATCTATCACTTAACATATTGAAAAACAGGTGTGTTTATATATTTTTTCTGAATTTCTGAACTTTTATTATGCTGCAAAGTGAAATATTTTGAATTTAGAATGATTTTTTCTGCCGTAGTGTTGACTATGTTGCTATTGGTCACTTAGCAAAAGTAAGAAGTATTTAAAAGTTTTGCAAAAAATATATATGGAAATGGTCAATGTGTGGTCAACATAACCTGGATGGAAGACCACAGTGAGACGTGGCAAAAAAAAGAACTGTTGTTGTGTCCTTAAGCAAAACACTTCACCCACATTACCTATGGTGTAGATTGGAAGCCTTACCACCAACAAGTAATACATAATACATAATATATGAAATTAAAAATTGTCTTTTAGCGTCTGAAAAAGAGCTATCTATATAAGACTAATGCATTTTTATGATTATAAACATGAGCTGAGAAACACCTTACTTCAAATGTTCAACAGCTAACTTGGAAAGACAGACAAAAATGATTGCTTGTTTTTCCTAATAATTTTCCAAGAATAAACTGATATACGCATGTTGAAAAGGAGCACTATGTGAGGCCACAGCAGACAGAAGAATAATAAACACAATTTAGAGTGTGAACAAGTTTAATGGAAAACTGTGCCAAATCAGACTAGGTTGCCAAATTGGGCAATGTCATGGACCATTAGCCTCATGCTACATGATGTTCTGTTTTGGTTAGCATCACTCTCAGTGGCTACCTTTGACAGCTGCATTTTGTATGTCTGCTGGAGATGCAGGCTATAGAAACTCTCACAAACCTCTTGGCAAATCACGCAACAATTATTTACGAGCACAGGTTCTTCAGACAGAAAAGTGCAGCAGGTTGGACCATCCTTGAATAACCAATCAGCTCTTATCCGAAAGTGTCATATAGTGACTCACATGGCTCAAGTTTGCAATAAATACAATGATGAAGATGAAATGTGTGATTTTTGTCTCTTAGAGTACATTCTCTGAGGGGGAAATTGATTTCATTCAATTATGAGAAAAAAGTTTGTTCAGATTTTCCCATGTTTCATGTATCTGAGTAACATTTGCTTTGCCCCAGATATACTGTATAAACAGCTCTTGCCTGTGTTGACAGTATTGAATCATAAAACATTTTATTGCATGTTAGCATGCTAGTTGCTGTTAGCTTCACCATCACAGCAAACCTTCACTCTGAGATGCTCAGAATGCAGAAGGTAAGTGAGAAATAACTTTGGACCACTGCAAATCATTTCAACTGAACTACTGTTCGCGGCCTCGCTGTTTCGCAGATTTTTTTTCAATTTTTATTTTATTTTATTTAATTTTTTTATAGTGTAACATTTTTTTATAGTGTAACATTGTGTTCTGCGTCCTGATTGGCTAAGAGATTGTAGACCTTTGCCGACTGATAGATGGGGGACGCGGGGTGGACCGGGACCAGACTGGAACTAGACCAGGACTTGTAGACCATGACTAAATGTGGACTAAACCAGGTCTAGACCAGAACTAAACCAGGTCTAAACCTGGACTGGACCTGGACTAAACCAGGACTGGACCAGGTCTAGACCTGGACTAAACCGGGACTAGACCAGGTCTAAACCAGGAATAAACCACCACGTGCCGCTCTTTGCTGGTTTCGTGCGGCTCTTGCGTTCGTTTGTGCGTGTTTGGTTTGTGGCTCGGGCTGAGAGGTCCGGGCGCCATGGTTCAATCTCGTGCTCGCAGCCCCGGAGTACGCGCGGCCTCGCGTCGGTCGTGCTGCTCTGTCACGGATTTGACCACGATGAGGGATGCACGTGTCGCGCACTTCTCCAAGGGGTTGGTGCGTCCCGGGACGTGGCAGTGCCGTTGGATGAGCGCGGTGCTTCCTGCGGATCCAGTGACTCATGTCTCCGCTCCCCTTGCGCGTCCGGCAGGGCTTCCGGAGCCGTGTCTTCCCCCACGCTTCCCTATTAATACATTTTGTTGAAAAGCTATGAAAGTTTGAGTGTTTAAATGAGAGAGAAATGTGAGAAAAGGTTAATTCCAGTCTGAGAAAAGCGTATAATGTGTGTGGTGAGGCATTTACAGCCTTAAAACATGTAGAATAATTGTAAAATATAAAGTTGTCCTACTTCGCCAATTTCTCTTATTGCGGGTTATTTCTGGAACCTAACCCCTGCGATAAACGAGGGAATACTGTAATTAATTTTGTGTGTGTGTGTGTGCGTGTGTGTGTGTTTGAGGCAGTAAAAATCAGATACAGCTCCTTTAGCAAAACATATGAAAGATTTAAAAAAAAAACATGAATACACAAAAACACTGGCTCACAATGTTTGCCAATGCCTATATAGCCAGTACAAGTTGTATTATATTCAAAATAAAGAATAGTTTATTCTGAATTCATTGGTCTCTGTTAATCCTCTCCCAACCAACACTAACAACATCCCTGGAGGAGTTCTGTTCTCAAAGGAACTAACTAACTTCCTGTGCGAGATCAATAAAGGTCAATCTTCTAATCCTTGACCACTGTAAGGCGCTTTGTGCTACAATTTTGTATGAAAAGCGCCTTATAAATGTTTGATTGATTGATTGATTGAACCCAAACCAGATCGAGAGTCATTCTAACAAAGACACTTCAGCCGTTCCCACATTTTCCAACAGCCCTTTCTTCCTTATACTGACATCTTTTTTCTATATTCCAGTCCCGTTGGCGCTGACTACAAGTTCAGGGAGTCACCTTGGCCACAGCTACAAAAGTCTTCATGCATTATTCTGACAGGACATGGGTCTCGTTTCACAGTCCACAGTGCCTGCCCGCCCCTGCCCGCTCCTGCCCGCCCCTGCCCGCTCCTGCCCGCTCCTGTGGCAGTCTTAGTGGGTTGCTTTTTGAGCAGGGGCCGAAGAGGTGTTCCGGTGTGTAGCTTTAGCACAGAGAATAACTAGAGGAGGGCATGTGAGATGAAGGGAGGATGGTGAGGTTGTGAAGGTCTATAGGGATGAGGGGTTTAAATAAAAAGAAGTAAAAAGAGTTAGAGAGAGTGGGTTTTGAGAGTGGTAGTTTCAACATATGCTAAATTTGCGTCTTTAACAACAGTACAACGTTTTTTTATCAAAAACATACATGTATTTTTTTTTCAAACACTGATCCAATTTGGTAGTAATAATAATAATAATAATAATAATAATAATAATAATAATAAGAATAATAATAGCACTAAAAAGTTAACTAAGGGAGTGTGTCCAGTCAAATGAAGCTCACTGAGGCTGGCAATTATAGGAGCAAATTTGGAGCCGAGTTTGATATCAGGAATAAGAATTTATTTATGCACAAAACAGCAAAATAAAAACAAAGCAAGAACAGCTCCATGGAAGCAAGCAGGTAGCGGAGCCTCCACCAGAAAAGTAGCGCATTCCACCTATAAACTGAACTTTCCAAATTTTTGCTTCTAAAATGCCCTTACAATCATATTGAAACCTGAATAATCATCTCTGTAGCTCATTCTCCACAGACAATGCTTTCTGAAAATGTTTTTACATTTCCAGCCTTTCTAGTTTATACCACAAATCGTTTTATCAGGCCAGGAAGAGAGTGAACTTGTAAAGTAAATTGTGCACACTCTCACTTTGATCCATAAAATTCTATGATCCCACTTATCTGTGTGCACCAGAGGCTCCTGTAGCAACTCTGAACCTGGACCTGTGTGTTTTGGTATTCAAAGGAGTGATAGTGTTACTGTGTAAGTGCCCACTCTTCACTAACACTGGATCATACTCACTGTGGCACATGTTTACTCTATGAGACGCAGGGCCTGAGGGAAAGTGACCTTACTGAAGCAAGAACAATAAAGGATGGAAAGTAAATAGCAGTCTCAAGAAGGTCATAGATTACAGAGATGTTTTTTTAAGGCTCTTGACTCCTTTAGCGAAAACCTATGCTAAAAACATAGACTGTATATGAATGGACATAGCCAGTGCATTCCAGATAGTGAGTATGGGGGTGCCTCCAGGCTCCATCGACTTTTTAAGACTTTTATTGATCTCACACACAGTGACACACAGGAGAAATTCACTTCTGCATTTGACCCAAGTGGGCTGCAGTGGGCAGCTCGTCTTTCCGGCCAGGGGACAGTACCGTGAAGGGTCTTGCCCAAGGACTTACACTGGCTTGCTCATTGCCGGGGGGGATTTGAACCCAGGTTCCCCAGGTGAATTCACATTAACCCACTCTACATGATCCTGGTGTTTTTATTTTGCTGTTTTGTTCGTTAATAAATGTCCATTTCTAAATTCGCCCCAACAGCAAGCCTTGGTGAGCTTGATATGACTAGATGTGTGATTAGATGTGATTTCTTGCATTCTAGTCCATTTTAGAATGACCTGTTAGTCATGGCAAATATGGGCTTTTGGAGTGAGATTCAATCCAATCTCACTCCGCTCCTGAATTATTCAAACAGGAAGTTGAAACAGAGTAACACTCTAACATAAATTTAGATTAGTTTTTGCTTTGCACTTAATCTTGCACTTCTAATCAGAGCGCATTGAGGAGCTCATAGCGCACACAGGACGAGAGCGTGAAAAGGCGAGGAGTGGCGCGCTGACGTGAGGCGGATGGACAGGTAGGATGTTTTATAAAGTTTAACCTGCTCTGTTTTACACGCTGGTACGCAAAGGTACACGCTGTTGCGAACAAGCTGTGTGCGCTGGGGGCGCGGTGTCCACGGCTCCAGACAAGCACACAGGCTGCAGTGAGAAGCACAGGCTGCAGTGAGAAGCCCTGCGCAGGCCCGCACACCAGTAAAAGTTTATTGCTGACTGCAGCAGCCGTAATGAAATATGATCGCACTCATCTCGAGACCAAGACCGGTGTCGAGTACTACGCCACTGCGATCTACCCACACTACCTTGGCAATCGACTGGGAGATCGCGATCGACGTGTGGGGCACCCCTGCTATAGGTGATGTCACACTCCCTTAGGTCATTTCTTTATGCAGTCTGTGGTTAAAACATGAACTGTAAACAAGAGCTGTGGAACTTCCTGATAAGCTGCTGGATCACTACTGATAAATTGATCACACTGTAGAGTCTTAATACTTTGTAACGAACACCAAGGTTAGTCTTAAACATCTTAAAAGAATAGATAATACTCCCTACAACTGTATATAGCTGTGACTGGATATTTTATTTGATATTGTATTTTATATTTTATTACTTATTTTTCTATTTTATTCTGATTTGTACATATACATTTATCTTTATTTTTTATTTTTATAATTATGTCTCATTTGACACTGGTCTATTGTTATCTTTTTTTTTTTTTGCTATTCCATCTATTTTTTTGTCACCTTCTGTTATATTATATTTGATGAGTGAGCTACCCAAATAATTTCCCTTGTGGATCAATCAAGTTTGTCTAAGTCTAAGAATGAGAGCTTTGCACATTCATTTCTTGAGACGGGTACGTTGGAGGAGAGGGAACAGCCTTAATATGTTCTAATAAATCTCCATCCATCCATTTTCTTGCGCTTATCCAAGGCCGGGTTGCGGGGGCAACAGTCTAAGCAGGGACTCCCACACTTCCTTCACCCCGGACACTTCCTCCAGCTCCTCCGGGACGACCCCAAGGAGTTCCCAGGCCAACCGGGAGACAAAGTCCCTCCAGCGTGTCCTGGGTCTTCCCCGGGGCCTCCTCCCGGTGGGACATGCCCGGAACACCTCCCGAGGGAGGCATCCAGGAGGCATCCGGAACAGATGCCCGCGCCACCTCAGCTGGTTCCTCTCAGGCTAATAAATCTCACATTTTGCAAGTAAGATGGCGTGCGAGTCTTAAACATCTTCAAATCTCCACTGATGTGACATTAGGCTAACTGAAAATATTATGAAGTATGATTACACAATTTTGATCTCTATCCCGTGGCATTAAATCCCTACAAAGTGCTACTTTGCCGGGGAGTGGTGCATGTATGTGTATGGTGGAATGTCCAGCAGTTACCATGGTGATACATGCACAAATTAGCAAACATTCCCCCAAAAAACTGCCAAACTCAAGAAAAAATATAAAATGGATTGAAGTAGCACATTTTCAGTAGTCTGATCAATACAAGCGTTCATGGTCCTGTTTAGGAGATTGATTTTCAAATAAAAAGGTGTGATTGACTAACTGAAACTGTTGGCTAATGCTAAATAGCTTGTGACTGTAACATGTCGTAGTTCCAGCCAAGTCAGTTCTTTCTAGTCAGATTGCGTTAAATCAAAGAGCAGCTTAAAGCCCAACTTGAGCAACAGAGCCCGCAGTTAGGAAAGGAATGTGGATGACATGAGCTGCAAAGTATCAATTGACCAAAGAATAACTGAAGTAGCACACGTTTCCACTGTAAATTAGCATAGTTTGTCTTACAGCACTGACAGAAGGCCTTCAGCCAACATTAGCTTATGGACCCACTGTGATCTGGCTCGTAGCCAAGGACACAAGCAGCACAGTTTCCTCTCGCTTATATCTCATCCTACTGTTTTGAGCAGACATGTTTGTGCTGTAAATGAGTTACAGAAATAACATGGTGTGAGATTTTTAAAGGGCTCATATTACATTATTTTTTGATCCAATGTATATTGTTTCCTCATCAAAAACCTATCTGGAGTTGTGTTTTGTTTATTTCACACATGTTTAACCGACAAACTGCATATTTATGCTGAGTTCTTCTCTCAGACAGAAAACCCTCTGTTCCACCTTGGGATGTCATGTGCTAATACAGAAAGTGCCTCATTATGTTTTTAAACTCCACACACCTTCACTAGAATCATTTGGATCATTTCAGCTCTAGAACTGCCGATCTCGATTGAAAAGAAAGGGTAAGGGTCATGACATCACAAGGTGGAACAGAGCATTTTGAGCTTTGGAGATGTAGACAGATGAATAATAAAGGGATACTCAAGATGTATGAATGAAACAAAACAAAACACAACTCCAGGAATGTTTTTGAGGAGGTACCAACATTCTAAAATGGCTAAAAGCTCACAAGAGTCAATTTTGTGTCATATAGGACATTAAATACTAAATACCTGAAAAAAGCTTAAAGGTACACTGTGTAGGATGGTGGAGCATTGGTGGATGGTGGGTATTGCAATTCGGGTTCTAGCTACGGCAGACTTCGAGGGTCACCCGGGCGCGACGTAACGCGGACAGCTCGGCGTACCCGGAGGTGGGTTCACCGGCAGCCGCGGCCAAACCGCGCGCACGTGTGAAGCGCACCCGGCGCTGTGCGTGGGTGGGGGGAATCCGGAACCGGACCGCGGAGGGTGGAGATCGGTCTGCACTTGGGGGGACGAAGGCGGAACCCGGGGTGCGGGCCCGCGCTGCGACAAAGCCCCAGCCGCGGTAGGTACTATGTCCTTCTTCTTTTCCTCTTAGATGAAGGTGCTTGCTCCTGCGATGTATGTGCAGCGTAAGTGTGATCCGGCAACATGCTTGTCGTTGTTTATCCAAACGCGTACTATCTCGTTGTGTGAAATCCACACTATAAATAAAACGCCGAACACGGAGCCCAAAATACAGTATGTCCTTCTGCAGCTCTCATAATCAAAATGGCTGCCGCTACATGGGGAAGATCCCCCTTTTATGTGACTGTATCTAAGTCCAAAAGAATACTTTGATTTCATGATGGAAGTGAAAAGGCTTGGAAAACAATTTATTTTTGAATGGGTATCTTCAATTTTGGTAATTAACAGGTAAAAATCTTACACAGTGTACCTTTAACATGTCTCCTTTAAACAGTGTGCCCCTGAACGCAGCATGGAGATTGTGGAAAAGACTTGTGCTGTGTGACCGTTAGTGGAGCAGTCCATCATCTTTACACAGCGCTCCACAATGAGCTAACAGCTAAGCAATAGAGAGGGAAATCGCAGCAGCAGGACTATAGAAACTATAGAAATATAATGATTTTGGTGAATAATACAGTATTCTACTCTAAAGCTAACAGTCATTGACCCTGTGAGTGGATTCAAACAGGAATTTGTTTTAACCTCATAACAAGGCCGTGTGGGTCAGCAAAGGGACTCAATGGATTTTTGTTTAGTGGAGAAAATTGTCATTGTTGGGATGGAAACAATCTATAATATTACAAAGAAGAAAGGAGAATAGAAACATCAGCTAAAGTGGCAGTCAATGTTCTCATCCAAAATCCTAAATAGGCTTTGACATAACGTAATGCTTGAATTTAATTTTAGTTTTTTATGTACTGGCCATTTTACTGTTTACAATTTGAACTATAAAGCTGACCAACTGCTGAAGTGTAAACCTGATGAAGTAAGTGCTGTAAAAGTGGGTTGGGAACATTAGCACAAGACTCAGTGCAAGCTATAAAACAAAATGGGAATAGTTTGTTGAAATAATTGATGTACGTACCATTTAAACGTATTTAAAATGTTTTATATTACATGAAATTGACTCTTGTGAGCTTTAAGCCGTGTTACAATGTTTTTACTTCAGCAAAAAAAATACCTGGAGATGTTTTTTGTTTCATTCACACGTTTATCTACATCCCCAAAGCTCAAAATGCTCTGTTCGATCTTGTGATTTCATGAAGTGGTTCCATAGACATCGGCAATTCCAGGGCTGAAAACATCCAAGGAGTTTAAAAACAAAATGGAACACTTCCTGTATTACCACATGACATCACAAGGTGGAACAGAATGTTTTCAGTTTGAGAGAAAAACTAAAGATGCAAGGGTTGTGTGTTAAAGGGATATGCCACCCCCAGGTCAAACTTGGGCATCTCCCCACAGTCCAGAGACTAAAATAAGTGGTGGAAAGCGTTTTTCTGGTGACGCAGCCATTGTCCAAGTCTGTCAGCACTGACCGCCGCGGTATCTGCAGCTACTCCGCGTTAGACTGGAGTCTAACGTCGCCAGAGAAAGATTTCGGCCAAAAGGAATTAATTTGCTCGATGCGTTTCCCAATTACTTTCTGTGTAGTGCGCATTCATATCGAGTGCAAATAAATGTACAAATCAACACGGAGAGCTTGACTTGGTCATTTTGGGTGGGAACTATTTTTCAGTGCGGAAAAACACAGCCGAAGCACACACCACGCTGACAGGGGAATCCCTGTTACGCACCAGGAAGGGAGTTCCCCTGTTACGCAGCGTGGTGTGTGCTTCGGCTCTGTTTTTCCGCACTGAAAAATAGTTCCCACCCAAAATGACCAAGTCAAGCTCTCCGTGTTGATTTGTACATTTATTTGCACTCGATATGAATGCGCACTACACAGAAAGTAATACCGCGGCGGTCAGTGCTGACAGACCTGGACAATGGCTGCGTCACCAGAAAAACGCTTTCCACCACTTATTTTAGTCTCTGGACTGTGGGGAGGTGCCCAAGTTTGACCTGGGGGTGGCATATCCCTTTAAACGTGTAAATGAAACAAACACAACTCCAGGTGTTTGTGATGAGGAAACAGTATTATAACATAGATCAGAAAATAGCGTAATAGATTTCAAGATTTCAAGATTGTTTATTTGTCATATGCAGAATCAACACAGGGTCAACAATGCAATGAAATGCTTAGGATCAGAAGAACCGTTGACTCGCTAAGATAGTCAGAAGTACTAATAACATGCAATAATAGTACATGGTAAAAAAGTGTTGCAAAAGTGCAGGGGAAGAAGTAAACAATATAATAAACAATATAATAAAATATGTAATAAAATGTAATAAAAATACAAGGTACAATGTACAAAGGTGCAGGTAGGATTAAATCAAAGATCAAATAAGGTGTAAGTAGAGTAAATATAGATCCTTTTAGACATTTTTGTCATGTTTGCATAACTCAGACACAGTTGGTTGCATTTGTCATCACAGCGTTTCTACTCAGTCATCCTAAAGTCCCTCTCTCTCTCTGTGCGCTCTGAGTGGGACACAAGAGGACCATGTTACGCACTTCTCTGCATGAGCGGCTCCACCACGCCTGTGAGCTGTACCGTCAGGCTAACTGCGCAGAGCCCGATTCACACGACAACACAGAAAACTCAACCATTTATTCTGATTGTGGGCGGGGTCGCCTCTCCGCAGATCTGACCTGTAACTTGGTTTGGTTTGGTCAAAATGAAGATAGAAAGTTTTAAAGGAGAATTAACGTTTTTTACAATCTTATTTCGGTAATAAAACAAGTTGTTTTACTCACCCATAGCACTTTGGTGTCATATGGAGCACTTCCAAAGATGTTTTAGATTAGCGATAGCCGTAACGTGAGTTCTCGGAGCATATAATATATGCCCCGAGCGGTCTCCAAATAACACAAACTTTAGCACTTTTCAAATCATAGAAGCTCAATGTCTACACTTTAGTTTGAGTCAAAAGTGGCCTGTAATTCGAGATTTATCCATAGTTTCGAGTAGATGAGGACGCCAGTGCACATGTGCGGAGTCACAGCTTATTTCACTCTCAGCTCCCGGGACCCAAACATGAAACGTAAAGCTGTAAATTATGGATAAATCTTGGTTTACAGGCCACTTTTGACTCAAACGAAAGTGTAGACTAAGACATCGAGCTTCTATGATTTGAAAAGTGCTAAAGTTTGTGTTATTTGGAGACCGCTCGGGACATATATTATATGCCCTGAGAACTCGCGCTATCGCTAATCTAAAACATCTCCGGAAGTGCTCCATATGACACCAAAGTGTTATGGGTGAGTAAAACAACTTGTTTTATTACCGAAATAAGGCTCAGATTGTAAAAAACGCTAATTCTCCTTTAATGCCATACTGTGAAACATTCCAGGCAAAGCAACAACATCAACATGAAGAAAAGCATTTGACAGGCAGACAAACAAATCAGCCTTTCCGGACACTGCGCAGGAAGTGGTCTTTTGTGGTTTCCTGTGAGCAGAGGGCAGCCGGTCAGAAAGGCACCAGACAAAAAAATCAAACACAACAAATACAATACCAACAACAATGCCCCGAACAGTCATCTGAATGAGAGAAAGAAAGTGGCCATTTTGGAAACGCCAGCTCAGAGATTTTGGCGGAAAGGCAGGATAAACATGGGTTTCCTACAGGAGGAGGTTCAAAGGCTTCCAGGAGAATAGATCTTATTTGATGGTTGAAAATGCATTGTCTGTATGTTTTTAAATGCACGCAGGTCAGGATAAGAGAGGTGCAGAAGAATTGGCTCTGGGTCATTCGCTGTCAAATAATACAAAAGTTGATGTTGTTGAAACTGCTTCCGTTTTTTCATACTTAAGTGGAAGTGGGATTTTTACACATGCTGCAGCCCTGTGGTGTAGTGTCTTACTCAAGGACACAATGACAAAACATGTGTGAATGAAACAAAACCAATATCCAGGTACGTTTTTGAGGAAGAAAATAGCATAATATGGGCCCTTTAAAGGTGCATTGTGTAACTTTGGTCTGGTTTGATCTCCATGAAGATAGAAAGGTTTAATACCATACTCTGAAATATTCCAGACAAAGCAATAACATCTCTATGGAGAAAAGCGTTTGATGGACGCTCCACCAGAAAAGTGTCACTGCATCTTTAATGTAGTTGCCAACCCTCCCTAAACATACCATCTCTTCACTCTTCTTCTCTCCTCTCCCCCTCCCTCTCTCCATCCTTTAGTGCACCATCTATCTTCATCTGTGCTAATTACATCTGTGCATCCAAACAGGAAACAGCCATCCAGAGGCACGACCGGTTACGTTAGCAACAACACGACTTCATCAGCGGGAGGAAGTCTAGACCAGCCCTTTGTTTGGAAAAACTATTATGATTATAATTGCACAGAGGGTCATTGAAAAGTAGAAGTGTTATTAAGTAATGACGTGTGCGTCACTTCAGATGGATATGGGTAATTATGATGGGAGTTAAAGGTGATTTGTTCTGTCAAAGTCCATTAGCGCAGGTATAGTCATCTCAAGTATTGTTTGATAGAAGAATTAGTAGGTGTTTCTGAAGGGAGGTTTGTAGAGAATTACTTATAGACATGACTGAAATGAAATATTAAATCACTCAGCATATTATAAAATGTTTGCCTCGGATTCACAATACACATTTCTCAAATACGTAATAGGCTCAAACCAGGACAATGGGATAAAACACACTGAAGTAAATGTCATCATTGGTAAAATGAAGACTCTATACGCATGTGCTGTTTGGAGTCATCTTGAATTTCGCTTCCTCGTCTCTTAAAGATCCCATGACATGGTACTTCTTGATGCTTTTATATGGCTCCTTAATGGTTCCCTAATACTGTAAATGAATCCTTCTTCAAAATCAACACTCACTGCATGAGATATGACTCTGACAGTCTTCATGAGGCTAGATATGTGTCTAAAATGCTTTATTCTGGGTGTTGCTGCTTCAATGCAAATGAGAAGGACAGAGAGATTGGCTAAGGAGCGGGGGGGGGGGTTTCCCCCGCTGGAAGCGCAGCTCTGCACCGCTGTCTGCTCGCTTCCGTGTTTAACACAGGAAGACAGATGGGAGACTTTGCAATGAAAAAAAGCATATTTACACAGAAAATAAAATTAAACCACTGGTATTTCAGAGGTCCAGAGGGTCGGGTAAGGGACTTGCGAGCCTAGAAACACTCGGACGTGCCTCCAGGCAAATAAAAAAACGCATTTCGCATTGTAGCGCATTCACAGTCCAAACTCTATGGGTGGGATATACAGGGACGCTGAGCGGAGACAGAGGGAGGGGCTGGAGCTGCATTTGCCGATCTGACGTCAAAAAGGTGCCTTGTCCGAACTCGCCCGTTTCAACACTGGTTTTGTGTAACGCAGAAAAGGACCGCAAATGCTCAGTTTAGACATTTTGCAACTTTTAGCCATGGGAGGGGGGCCTAAACAGGGTAGGGGAGCTCACATTAACGTTCAAAAACCTCAGAAAGTGAAAATTTCATGCCATGGGACCTTTAAAATCCCATGTACCCAGTGCACTCAGAGCAGAGGTGAGGACTCGAGTTATGTGACTTCGACTCGAGTCAGACTCGAGTCACGAATTTGATAACTTTAGACTCGACTCGACAAAATGTACAAACACTTGCAACTCGACTTGGACTTCAATATCAATAACTCGTGACTTCACTTGGACTTAGGCCTTTTGACTTGTGATGACTTGCTACGTCCAATGAAAAAAAAACCTCTAAAAGTATGTTGATAAGGACCGCACTCGTACTTGTGAATCTGCGAAAATGTATGCAAAGAGCATGTGCGCGCGGCTTGCACAACATCCAATCACAGTAGATCTACGTTGCTTTCATTCGACCGCATCCAAGGCAAATTGCCAGATCTTGCAGACATTATATGATTTGTAGAAATTGTATTTCTTTGTAAAGGGGACTCGAAATGACTCGAAACTAAAATGCTAGGACTTTGGACTCGACTTGAGACTTGTGAGCTTTGACTTCGGACTTGACTCGGCACTTGGATACTCTTGACTCGGGACTTCACTCGGACTTGAGTGCAAAAGACTTAGACTTACTTGGGACTTGCCCAGCAATGACTTTGTCCCACCTCTGCCTCAGAGTTGTGTGTCAGTGGGGAAATAATAAAAAATGAGGTATGGTTGTGACTGTTGATTAGTCAAACATAACGGAAAGCTACAATGACGTGTACATTAAGAAAACTGGGCCATTTTCTCATTTTTCCCAAATTTTGTAAGACTTACTACCGTGAACAGAGGCCGCCACAAGTTGTCATTGCATGTTTCCAACCGTCTTCCTGGTTTGTGACACAAGCGTAAATAGAGCCTATGAAGATGTGAGTCTGGTCGTCTATGAATCTCATTTTTCAAATGGGCATGATTGACAGGTATATTGGGGGGAAAAAAGTAAAACACATATCTGTATCACAAGAAACATAGAAAAGAAAAACATAACAGATTTCTGTAGAATCAGCGAGTGAAACTCCACTCGTGAGTGTTGATCTGAGGTGAGAGGAATTGACTTTATTTGGAAATTATAGGAGACCAGTGAGCTCCTGTTTTCACATGTGTCACTGAAAAAAGCCAAATCTGATGGAGTGGAGAGTTGGGACCAGATGGAGAACCATTTGCATAAAAATACAGAGGCAGATCAATCTGGACTTACAAAAGGCAAATAAAAAGATGCATGTCCATGTAATTATACAGGAAAGGTATTATCCACCATATGAAAAAGCTAAATATTTAGTTAACTTTCAATTTAAAGCCACAGTATGTTTTTTTAAAAGCAAAAAATAGATTAAAATGAATACTGGTATATGTGCTTTTATATTTGTTCTGATATGTGAAGAGTCCCTCAGTCGTCCAGGTAGAATCCATGGTAAAAGGAGAAATTCAATTTGTCAACTGGACAAAGTTTATTTGGTCAGTTCTGAACTGTCGAAGCCTCTCGGATGAGCTGCGAAACGTTTTCGACCAAATAAACTTTGTCCAGTTGACAAATTGAATTTCTCCTTTTACCATTTGTTCTGATACAACTCAAGATCATTTTAAAGCTATTCAGGAAAGGTTCATTTCTGTCCTGTGAATGTGACTTTTTCAGGATCAATACCTGCTGTTTGTTATCAATCAAAGTTTTGTTATCAATCAAAGTATTTGATTTTCGATACTTTTTATAACCCTAATTGTAAAGTGTTAATAACCAGATATTAACCAATGCTAAGTCTAGATACTCAAAGACACTCAAATATAATAGTGTGGTGCAAAAACCTGTACCAGTTTTGAGCATCAAGTCTTTTCATTAGAAACAAAACTGAATCTTTTCATTACAGGAAGTTTTAGAATCATGACAACACTGTATTATTCATTCACAAAATCATTCATTCTTGGATTAGAAAGTAGCTTTGAGAGTGTGCAATTGGGGACATTTCATATGAGAATCTAACAAAAGCCAGACAAGAGAGCCCCACTGTGTGCTTTAGTGGACTCCTGATCAGCAGCTGCTCTGACGCACGCTAATACAGGTCACTCAGGTTGGACAGACAGTGACTCACTCTAAATCAATTTGTCCAATAATCAGGCAGAGCACAAGAGATCGGGGACAAAACCTGCACAAAACTATTTTGTTAGTGTACTTGTGTAAAGACATAATAATACAAATAAAATAACAAAACAAAACAATTTATGTGTTAAAAAAAACATGTTAATGCACAAATCCTGCATATTTAGGCTGAGTTCTTCTCTCAAACAGAAAACACTCTGATCTGTACAACTACAACTGTACAACACCTCAATCTTAAAGGAAAAGTAACATTTTTTTACAATCTGAGCCTTCTTTCGGCAATAAAACAAGTAGTTTTACTCACCCATAGCAGTTTGGTGTCAATTGGAGCAGTATAGCAGAACTTATGTTGGAGCCGTTCTGTTCTACTAATGATCCCGTATCCGTTAGCATGAGTGCTCGGGGCATTACTTTGCGGTGTCCAAATAACACAAACTTTAGCACTTTTCAAATCACAGAAGATCGCTATGTCAGCATAGACTTTTAGTGGATTCCAAAACGGCCTGAAACCCGATATCCAGCGATAGTTTCATTTGATGACGTCATCAGAGAGGACAGCGCGCATGATGGAAGTGAAAAGGCTTGGAAAACAATGTATTTTTGAATGGGTATCTTCAATTTCAGTAATTAACGGGTAAAAATCTTACACACTGTCCCTTTAAAGGGATATGCCACCCCCAGGTCAAATTTGGGCATCTCCCCACAGTCCAGAGACTAAAATAAGTGGTGGAAAGCGTTTTCCTGCTCACCCAGCCATTGTCCGAGTCTGTCGCCACTGACCGCCGCGGTATCTGGTGCTCCTCCGCCTTAGACTGGAGTCTAACGTCGCCAGAGAAAGATTTCGGCCAAAAGGAATTAATTTGCTCGATGCGTTTCCCAATTACTTTGTGTGTAGTGCGCATTCATATCGAGTGCAAATAAATGTGCAAATCAACACGGAGAGCTTGCCTTGGTCATTTTGGGTGGGAACTATTTTCCAGTGCGTAAGAATAAAGCCGTATCACGCAGTACGCTACCAGGGGAATCCCAGTTACGCACCGGGAAGGGAGTTCCCCTGTTGCACAACGTGGTGCGTGATACGACTGTATTCTTACGCACTGGAAAATAGTTCCCACCCAAAATGACCAAGGCAAGCTCTCCGTGTTGATTTGCACATTTATTTGCACTCGATATGAATGCGCACTACACACAAAGTAATTGGGAAACGCATCGAGCAAATTAATTCCTTTTGGCCGAAATCTTTCTCTGGCTACGTTAGACTCCAGTCTAAGGCGGAGGAGCACCAGTTACCGCGGCGGTCAGTGGCGACAGACTCGGACAATGGCTGGGTGAGCAGGAAAACGCTTTCCACCACTTATTTTAGTCTCTGGACTGTGGGGAGATGCCCAAATTTGACCTGGGGGTGGCATATCCCTTTAAGTCATGGTATAATATTGTTACCTCCTCAAAAACAGCTGGAGTTGTGTTTTGTTTCATCCACACGTTTGAGTAATCCTTTATTATTAGTCTGTCTACATCTCCAAAGCCAAAAAAATCCTATTCCACCTTGTGATGTTGCAGAAGTTTTCACAGCTACATTTTACCTTTAGTTCAATAATATGGTAGTATGGCAATTCCAGAATTCGTGAAACCCAAATAATTCTAGTGAAGGTGTATGGAGTTCAAAAACACAGTGGAGCACGCCCTGTATTAAGCATTGTAAGCTGATACTGGAGTAACACTTTTCTACTACAATTCTACCACACAGAGAGCGAGATGTCCTGATATACGTTCAAACAATTCCAATTAAAATCTGCTCCGCGCTCATTAGCATCTCCTGGGGTCTTCGTCTTCTGAGTCACACCACACATTATTTATGACTGGTGCGAAAAAGTTAATCTATGGCTAATTAGCTTTCCGCTGTGTCATTGCTAATTAGCCGTGTTATTACCGCGTAAAACCGCCGTGTTCCTATGATGTTCTAGAAAATGTATAAATTAAGCTCTTGGGGTGATAAACAACTTCCAGAATGTAGCAATAGTTTTGAAGGACTTTCGAGAGGAACTGGCTAACCACACCGGAGCATGAAAGCAGAGAAGCAATTCCGAACATTTTTTTATTAGCGAAAGAAAATAGCTGAAGGAACAAAACTGCGCTCAAAGTCTTATTGGTCATATAGGACGTGAGGTTTTTTTAAAATGCGCACGATGTAACTTTTTGGATGGAGGTCTGTCACCTGCTTGGAGATCTCATCGCTCTGCCTGGAATGTTCCACCATATGACACTAACAGCTTTACCTTACATTTTTTTTCAATTACAGGTGATTTTATAGCTCAAAAATATCTAGAAAAACAAACAATCTGACTCTGAGCAGGGATGACTCTCCTCAGATCTGACCTGTAACTCTGGTCACGACAGGCCTAACTCATGATTATACAAGCCTATTCATATTTTCACCAACTCCAAACCCTTCTATGTTTTCACTTTTTAGTATCTTAGCAGCAGATTTAGCAGCAGATATTGATTCATAACCAACATTTAGGGGAAGTAAATGAAACTAAAAAAAAAAGCAGCCTATGTGCTAGCCGTCACACATGCAAAGACATTTCTGGTAAACTGAATCAGGCCTAAATCTTTCCAGTAATCCCTCGGGCGGTTAGGTTCCAGAAATAAGCCGTAATAAGAGAAATCCGCGAAGTAGGACAACTTTATATTTTACAATTATTCTACATGTTTTAAGGCAGTAAATGCCTCACCACACACATTATACGCGTTTCTCAGACTGGAATTAACATTTTCTCACATTTATCTCTCACTTTCATAGATTTTCAGCAAAATGTATAACTAGTGAAGCGTGGAGGGAGACACGGCCCCTGAAGCCCCGCCGGACGCGCGAGGAGCACTGCCACATTCCGGGACACGACGCGCACCAACCCCTTGGAGAAGTGGGCGACACGTGCACCCCTCATTGTGGTCAAATCCGTGACAGAGCAACATGACTGGCGCGAGGCCGCGCGTACACCGGGGCTGCGAGCACGAGATCGAACCGCGGCGCCAGGACCGCGTCCTCTCAGCCCGAGCCACAAACCGAACACGCACAAACGAATGCAAGAGCCGCACGAAACCAGCAAAGAGCCGCACGGAGTGATTTAATCCTGGTTTAGACCAGGGCCAGTCCAGGTTTAGACCTGGTTTAGTTCTGGTCTAGACCTGGTTTAGTCCACGTTTAGTCCTGGTCTAGTCTCTTAGCCAATCGGGACGCAGAACACAATGTTACACTATTAAAAAAAAGTTACACTATAAAAAAATGTTACACTATAAAAAAATTGAAAAAAAAATTTAAAAATCCCCGAAACACCGAGGCCGCGAACAGTGAACCGTGATAGAGCGAGGGACCACTGTATTGCAATTATTATTGTTGTACCCAGCCAACCCCATGATAGCAATAATGTTACTTAAATTAGCTGTAATTTCCCACCACTGTCTGAAATGTGGCTTTTTAAACAAGAAACATTTTGGTTTTGTTGGCTGAAGATTGTAACACAGCCGAAGCACACACCACGCTGACGGGAATCCCAGTTACGCACCACGTTGGGAGTTCCCCTGTTACGCATCGTGCTGTGTGCTTCGGCTGTGCTTTTCCGCACTGAAAAATAGTTCCCACCCAAAATGACCAAGTCAAGCTCTCCGTGTTGATTTGCACATTTATTTGCACTCGATATGAATGCGCACTACACAGAAAGTAATTGGGAAACGCATCGAGCAAATTAATTCCTTTTGGCCGAAATCTTTCTCTGGCGACGTTAGACTCCAGTCTAAGGCGGAGGAGCTGCAGATACCGCGGCGGTCAGTGCTGACAGACCTGGACAATGGCTGGGTGACCAGGAAAACGCTTTCCACCACTTATTTTAGTCTCTGGACTGTGGGGAGATGCCCAAGTTTGACCTGGGGGTGGCATATCTCTTTAAGACATGTTAGAATGTTGTTACCTCCTCAAAAATCTTTATACCTGGAGTTGTGCTTTGTTCGATTCACATGATTGAGTAACCCTTTATTATTAGTCTGTCTGCATCTCCATCTCAAAATGCTCTGTTCCACCTTGTGATGTCATGAGGTTGTAGTTTCAAGTTAACAGCTACCTTTTTCCTTTTGTTTCAGCAGAGATGGGCAATTCCAGAGTTGAAATTATCCAAATGAAGGAGTATGGAGTTTAAAAAGTTTCCAAGAACAGGATTCTTGGAACATGACATCAGTGTTTTCTGTTTGAGAGAAGAACACAGCCTAAATATGCAGGGTTTGTGTGTTAAATGTGTGTGAATAAAACAAAACACAATGCAACAGCATGCTTTTGATGAGGAAACAACTTTATAATATGCTACTATATCAGAACATAGTGAAATATGGGACATTTATAGATAGGCTATTTAGGTATTTCCTTTTGTATCATAGGTTATTGTGATACATAGGTTATTGTACTTAAAAAAAGGACGAAACTTGACACCAAAAACTAGTGTGAATACAGATATAACACGTGTATTTAGCTGAGTCATATTCCAGGTCATTAGTTCCTCATTCTTTTACATTCTTACACAAATACGGAAGCTATGACATGCAAATAAGCATCTTGAAGTTCATTTTAATCTAAGGCAATCTCACCTGAGGCTGGTGCTTAAGATTGAGTACTCCCTCAAATATATGAGATGATTTTCAATACAAAATACTGTGTGTGGCATGTCTGTAACCTGTTTGGGCGGTACAGTGCAGCTGATCATACAAATAATTACGCAACAGCATGAACAGAAATGTCCCTTTAACTAAAACTAACTTGTAAATAAACTAGAATTTGTATAAATATCAAAGGTCCACCATGCAACTTTTCTGGTGGAGGGTCTGATACCTACTTGTTTCCATGCCTACTTGTTTAATGCTTTGCCTGAAATGTTCCATGGTATGACATTAAACACATCCGTCTAGCAGTGAGTCATTATGGGTGTTTCTACTGCTCTAAAGTAGAATAATTCCTTCTTTGAATAGGAGAGACTCTCCACAGATCTGACTTGTAATGTAGCATCGTGCTGTAAAATGCTTGTCTCCCTTGTGTTAGGTTTTGATCAACCCATGCACTCACATTAGATGTACTGACCAGTGGCCGTGTTTAAAAACTTTTTCTGAAATGGTAAAGCTGATATACAGTATGCATTGATACTATCTAAGCTGAGGGTGTTCTACATGTAGGTCTGTGGCCATATGTGTACCATATATGCCATGGTGACACAATGCACATACTACAGGGCTCTCAAGTCTCACGCATTGAGAGTGTGACACACGCAATTCGACGTGTTCACACGCTCACACGCCACACATGGCTCAGTTTATGCAGGCACCGCGCGTTTTCAGCGAAAAAAACTCCCCCCTCCTCCCCGCCCCGCTCCCCGGAAAAAAATCTCAGTTTCAGCCAATCAGAAAATAGATTGTTCTGTTGTTGGGCAGACTAGTTTCAGCTGCTAAGCGCACACAGCGACTGACAGTGATGATAAAACAAACTGAGAACCATCAGGTAATAACTTCATTTATATAACTCTCATTTATATAACTCTCATTAGTTGCTTTGTAGTTTAAGTTTGCTCTTTCGACAAATTCAACGCAATTCGACGGCATTTCTCATTTCTCACTCGCCCTGTACTAGCAAATACTGTCAAAAATGAAAATGCTAAATGGATTTTAAGAACACATTTTCAGATGCCTGTGATCAAAACAAGCATCTATAATGGTCCTGTTTAGAATTTGATTTTAAACAAAAATTATGAGAGCGACCAACTGAAAAACTCTTGGCTAACGCTCGCTATCCTGTGACTCACTTCACGAGACTTGTTTACCAGCACAAAGCAGCTCATCTGATGTAGCTCCAGATAAGTCCATTCTTTCTGGTCAGATTGTGTTCAAATAAACGGTGAGATTAAGTCTAAATTGAGGAACAGAGCTTCAGACAGAGCTTTGCCTACAGTTAGCATCACACCCCCAGGGAATATTGATAACATCAGCTGCAAAGTATCAAATGACAAGCAATAAAGGGAAAAACATGGCTAGTTTTTGATAAACACCCGCCTGACCCTCTCATATTGCACAAAAGAAAATCTAACATCGTCTATTACCACATCTCTTCGAGCCTATTGCCAAATCAGCAACAGCCAAAACCTTTGTTTACATTCTACTACCAAGCTAGCAATGCTAACCGTGCCCCTCCAAGGCATTTCCTCTTCTCCTTCTTCTGTCCATTCTTCTTTCTTTTCAACCCTATCCTCCCCCATGTCAGTTTTAAGCCCTGTTAGACCATGTGACATCTTTAATCTGGTTTCCTCACCCATCGCCTCCTCCCCTGGACGCAGCTGTAGGTTTGCCACAAAGCCCGGCGATTTGACACTTCTGTCCATGATCTTATTGGCTAAGCTCCGAGGATTAACAGATAGGGGGAAAAAAAAGTAAAACAAGCAACTCTTTTTGAAGGTGCATTGTGTAGCTTTTCGGGTGGAGAGTCCGTCAAATGCTTTTTTTTTTAAATCATGGAGATGTTATTGTTTTGTCTGGGATGTTTCATAGTATGGTGGTACTAAACCTTTCAATCTTTATGGAGACCAAATCAGGCAAAGTTACAAGTCAGATCTGGGGTCAGAATTCCAATTTTTCTAGGTATTTTTGAGCTATAAAACCACTTGTAACTGAATAAATGTAAGGTAGATCTGTTTAATGTCATACTGTGGAACATTCCATACAGAGCAATGATATCGCCTGGGAAACAAAACAGCGATGAACCCCTAACCGAAAAGTTACACCGCGCACCTTTTTGCACCAAACCAGATCGTTATTTTCACCTAAGAAGGCTATGTCAGTTCATGAGAATCCAGTAGAGGAAATTCATTCTAGTTACAAAGCTGTAGTTGTAAATAAAATTATAACAACAGACAAACAGCCAGAGAAAGCCAAAAAGAAAAGATTTATAGCAAGTTCAAGTTCATGTTTACATTCCCTGTTTATGCTGGAACAAAGGCTAAAAATCATAAGAGAAACTGGGTCAGCTTTGGAGCGATGGAAGCTACATGTGCACAAATATAACAAAGCGCAAATCTGCTGTGCTCTTGGGAGATACGAACCCATAACCATAACAGAGAAGCGCGATAAATAATTCTTCTACTGTTCCTTTCCTTGCAGCATCGAAGAGCACGCCTCGCCATCACCACGGCGACAAGGAGGCCTCCCCATAACAACCAATGAATGAAAACAACAAGCTTGACAATGGCAATTCAAGAGCTACTATTCTCAGCATCCAAGCACTGAGATGCTGCTGAGGCGTTTTATTCCGAGTGACAACTGCAAACAAAAAAACATACCTGGATCTTCATTTTCCAGCAAGAATTCATGATCAGAATTTCGGCTTCCAATCTGTCTCAACACACTCCGAGGGCAGCAGGTGAGATGTAGGTTTTACATGCCAGTTCTGTCAGCTAGAATAAGCCAGCATTGGTAAACACAGAAGAAGTGGAGCTCGCAATGTCCTTAGCTGTCTCTCTGTGGTCCCTCACCACCGCATCTACGCACTGTGGAGAAAGGCAGACCGCTAAATCAACTGGATGGTAGCTGGAGCTGGAGGTGGTAGCAGCAGCTAGCGTGCCCTACATTTTACACATCCAAAGCTAGCCGTGGAACCGCCGCCACTATCTCTATCTCGCTACAGCTACCGTCTGTCTGCTACTCGTCCGGGCTTGCTCTGTTTTCTCTCCCCCAGCTGAAAAAACAAACACACACACACACATGCACGCCCTAGACCAGGCGCAAGCTCTAATCCCATTGGCCGAGCGAGCACTTCCTCCAGCTGATCTTGACGAGAAGTGGGGGGAGGGGCTAGTGAATGATTCATGAGGGAGGGCGGAGAGATAAACGGAGCGGGAGGGGGTGATTTCTCTCTGTCTCTCTCTCTCTCTCTCTCTTCTCTTTCTTTCTCTCTTCCTTTTCGTCTCCAAATAAACTCTCACTAGGAGCTTAAACTGCACCTTTAACCTTTCTTACGGCACGCTCCGAAGATCAGAACTGACTCGGGGAGGAATTAACACCGGCCCGCGGTGAAGGAGGGGGTCGTTACAAGCCCGATGGGGGCATTGTGGAGAGAGGGGGAGGTTTGGGGAAAGAAAAGGGGCGATGGGAGGGAGGGGGGTTGACCTAGAGGGCAATTAATCCTCCCCATCCTCACGTGCGCAGCTGTATTCAAGGACGAATGGTCGGCGTGGCTCGCGTGGATTCTAGCTGGCTCATGCTGCTAATGTAGGTCAGACAGTGGATACAAAACAGCATAATGAATGTTTTAATGACGGAAAACCCACTGTATTTATTAGCAACTAAAGGTCCTATATTACGCAAAATGGACTCTTACGAGCTTTAAGCCATGTTACACTATTTTCTGACCTGTTATAATATTGTTACCTCATTAAAAACATAACTGGAGCGTTTTGTTTCATTCACACATGTTTGAGGAAACCTTTATTATTTTCTGTCTACATCTCCAAAGCTCAAAATGCTCTGTTCCACATTGTGATGTCATGAAGCTGTAGTTTTCAAGTTAAAGGAGAATTAACGTTTTTTACAATCTGAGCCTTATTTCGGTAATAAAACAAGTTGTTTTACTCACCCATAGCACTTTGGTGTCATATGGAGCACTTCCAGAGTTGTTTTAGATTAGCGATAACCGTAATGCGAGTTCTGCGGTCTCCAAATAACACAAACTTTAGCACTTTTCAAATCATAGAAGCTCAATGTCTTAGTCTACACTTTCGTTTAAGTCAAAAGTGACCTGTAATCCAAGATTTATCCATAATTTACATCTTTGCGTTTCATGTTTGGGTCCCGGGAGCTGAGAGTGAAATAAACTGTGACTCTGCACATGCGCACTGGCGTCCTCATCTACTCGAAACTATGGATAAATCTCGGATTACAGGCCACTTTTGACTCAAACGAAAGCGTAGACTAAGACATCGAGCTTCTATGATTTGAAAAGTGCTAAAGTTTGTGTTATTTGGAGACCGCAAACATGTGCCCCGAGAACTCACATTACGGAGATCGCAAATCTAAAACATCTCTGGAAGTGCTCCATATGACACCAAAGTGCTATGGGTGAGTAAAACAACTTGTTTTATTACCGAAATAAGGCTCAGATTGTAAAAAAACATTAATTCTTCTTTAACAGCTATCTTTTAGTTCAGTAGAAATGAGTAATTCTGGGGCTGAAATCATCCAAGTGATTCTAGTGAAGGTGTATGGATTTTAAAAACACAGTGGAGCACTTTCTGTATGTGTGTGAAATTGTTCTTTATCTCACCAACCACTGAGAGCACACAGAAAAGACGAATATGAAGTAGATTTAAAGGCCCGTCCCCGATTTTTCCCATATATTTTCATCCTAGTACAGATATACTGTATAAGCAGCTCTTGAAATAAAAGCATGTTAACTACGTGTCATCGGCATCTAATCACAGAGCATTTTATTGTCCGATAATCAGGAAGTGCGCATTAGCATATTTGTTGTAAGCTTTCCTGCCATGACAAAACTCCGCTCTGGCCTCTGAAAGTTGTGAAAAGTGCTTAAGAACTCATCATGGTGAATAATTAGGAGTAAACTAGTTCTGTTTTTTCCACATTTTGAAATGTCTTAATTCAACTATGTTAACAATTGAGTAGGAAATGTCGGAAATATACACATGTATTCTGACTTGCAGCTCATCTCCTGTGGTTTGTCCATAAAAGGAGCTAAAACTACTTCTCAGGCCAATCCAGTATTTGCAAATATTCATCAAAAATACTCTGTACACTATAAAGAAACCTATATATTTTCTGTAACCTTTATTATATTACATTATATACATTAACACTGCTCATTCAACACCTAAATCTGGAGTCATAAAAATAATAACACTAGAATTTATCAAAACATTAGAGGATAGCAGTTTGCTTGTGTTTTTTTCAGCTAGTGTAAACCAGAAGACAAATCCTTGGGGGAGAATGTGCCGCTGAAATGGTTTTGAGTTTAACGTCACAAAATCAATGAAATCAATAGAGCACAAACACACATCTGTGCTGGGTTAGAAGCAGCCGTTTATATGGGACTATTTCTCAAATAATGTCAAACAAAGCAGCCATTTCCAGTGCCTTTTCATTTGCGCACTGTTTTGCAACACGAGTTTACATTGTTTGGTTCGTATGGGTGCAGCAGAAGCAATAAGCAGGATTTAGCGACATCTGCTGATGGGGCAAAGAATGTCTGCTTATAAATGACAGAACCTTTTTTTTTCCATCGTTATGCCAGAGCTGGTGAGCAATGCATTTGTTTTCATGACCTTTGTTAAGGTTGGTTAGCATACTGGCATAGCATAACAAAACAAAACAAGAGATTTATTAAATGCAAAAAGGATTACACATGTCAACCAAGATGTTAGTACAAATATAAGCAATGGAAATGTATAAACAGGAATAATAAAAGGCGTTTGTGAATAGACTTGACGGCAACAAAACAAGATTAAAGGCACCAAACTGCAAAATAAAAGCAGGAAATCGTATGGCTACAAGTTTTATATCTGATTTAATAATTTTGTTCATTTTAAATACGGTTGTTTTATATATAAAGTTTCACATGGACTTGCTCCTCCTCCGCTGCTGGATTTTATTAAAACAAAGACTGTCAGTGGGATGGGAACAAGGGCCACGGCCCAGGGGAACTGTGAGGTCCACACAGACGCACTACATTTGGACAAACTGTGCTCTCAGTCAGAGGCTCTAAGTTCTGGAACTTTCTCCCATTATCAATAAGAGAGACTCCAACACTGGACACTTTCAAATCATACTTGAAACAGTGGCTAAAGGAAAACCAGACTTGTGGACATTTTTAATGTTTTAATGTTTTAATGTTTTAATGTTTAATGTTTTAATATTTTAATGTTTAATGTTTTAATGTTGGTGTTATTGTCAGTTGTCATTGTTTTTATTGTTTTTGCTGTGGTGTCACCTGCCTAGGGACTACAGATGGAAATGAGCATTCTTGCTATAATCTGGCAATTTACACTGCAATGCTGCAGATGCTCATTAATATGCACTGTCCCTATTAATTAAAGAATAAATAAATAAATAAAAATAAATAAATAAATATTAAATTACCCAGATTATGCAATTTTCTGATCTATGTTCTAATGTTGTTTCCTCATCACAAACAGACCTGGAGTTGTGTTTTGTTTCATTCACACATGTTTAACGCACAAATCCTGCCGATTTAGGCTAAGTTCTTCCCTCAAACAGAAAACACACTGCTCCACCTTGTGATGTCATGTGGTAATACAGGAAGTTCTCCACTGTGTTTTTAAACTCCACACACCTTCACTAGAATCATTTGGATAATTTCAGACCTGGAATTACCAATATCTGCTAAACAAAAGTTAAAAGGAGCTGTTAACTTTAAAACTACCGCTTCATGACATCACAAGGTGGAACAGAGCATTTTGAACTTTGGAGATGTAGCCAGACTGATAATAAAGGGTTATACAAACATGTGAATGAAAACAATTACAACTCCAGGTCTGTTTTTGAGGAGGAAACAACATTGTAACATGGCTTAAAGCTCACTAGAGTGAAGTTTGCATAGTAGTAGTAGTAGTAGTAGTAGTAGTAGTAGTAGTAGTAGTAGTAGTAGTAGTAGTAGTAGTAAAAGTAGTAGCAGTAAAAGTAGTAGGAGTAGTTTATTTTCTCTCTCTCTTGTCATGAACTTAAAGGTGCACTGTGTAACTTTTCGACTAGAGGTCCATCACGTTCTTGTTTCTATGGAAATGTCATTGCTCTGCCTTGAATGTTCCACAGTATGACATTAAACAGCTCTACCTTACATTTATTCAATTACAGTTTGTTTTACAGCTTAAAGAAAAACAGACATTCTGACTGTGGGCGGAGTCGCTTCTCCACAGATCTGACCTGTAACTTGGTCTGGTTTGGTCTCCATGAAGATTGAAAGGTTTAATGCCATACTGTGAAACATTCCACAGTATGGAGAAAAGCATTTGAGGGAACCTCCACCAGAAAAGTCCCACAATGCACCTTTAATAGATTGACACAAAGATTTCACATAAACCTGTGACTGACGGGGTTTAGGCTCTAACTCTGTTTACACACTGTGATGCGGAGATTATGACAAGCAACAACTATTTTAAAAGACACAGAGCTACGCATTCTTTGTTATGTCCTTTGTTAGGGTTTGCAGAGCATAACAAAACAAAACAAGTGAATTATCAAGTATGAAAAAGGATTAGACACGTCAACCAAGATGTCAGAACAAATATAACTGGAATTGTATAGAAATTAATAAAGGAGATTGTGAATAGACAAAGCAAGATGTAAGACACAAACTGCAAAATAATGACAGGAAAATGTATGGGTGCAAGTTTTAGATTTGAATAATGAATAAAACACTGATAAAAGGCGCTCTATCTGGTTTTCTTTAAATTCATAAAGGTGCAGCGTGTCGCTTTTTGGGGGGGGAGTGTCCATCACCTGCTTGTATCCATGGAGAAGTTACTGCTTTGCCTGAAATGTTCCACAGTATTGCATAAAACTTGTATTACAGTAATCCCTCGATAAAAGGAGAAATTCAATTTGTCAACTGGACAAAGTTTGTTTGGTTGAAAACGTTTCGCCGCTCATCCGAGAGGCTTCGTCAGCTCTGGTTCTAGTGCTGGTTAGACCCTGTTTATATCTCGCTGCAGGGAGGAGCTCCCTACACTGAAATAGCTCTGAAACTATCTCCACTAATCTGTTTCTTTTGTTTTCCGAATTTCTCTGCAAAACAGCAAGGCCGCGAACAGTGAACCGCGATAGAGCGAGGGATTACTGCATTATTTCAATTACAGGGGATTTTTTTTTCTTGAAAAACATGCATTCTTACCGAGGGCGGGCTCACTTATCCACAGATCTGACCTGTAAACTGGCTTAGTAGCATCACCTGCTGGATTCCACGGATAGACGTTTAATGCCATAATAACATTACATAACATTTCCGTGTAGACGAGCACGCAACATTCCACCGGAAAAGTTACACAGTGCACCAGTGAAGTCTTAAAAACATCCTAATTATTCACCATAATGACTTTATAAGCACTTTTCACAACTTTCAAAGACCAGAGCAGAGTTTTGCCATCATGGTAAAGCTAACAACAACTAGCTAACAACAATGCAAACTTCCTGATTAGACTTAGACAAACTTTATTGATTCACAAGAGAAATTATTTTAACACAGTAGCTCACATATCACGATATATTATAACAAAGAGCGATGTCAAATATGGCACAATTATACTAATAACTAATAAATATAACATGTATACTACTACTATACTACTACTAACTACTACTACTACTACAAGTCAAAATAAAACATAATATGCATTAGGGGTGTGCAAAATAATCGTCATGACAATGCATCGCGATACTAACTTTCACAATATACTGCATCGATTCTTGAGCCCAAAAATCGATTATTATTAATTAATAATAATATTTAATTATTTAATATTTAATATTAATAAATAAACAAATAAATTATTAGTTTTTTTTAAAATAAATCCTCTGCACTTTTTTCTTTGGGTATTGTTTGTTATGATGGTAGCTACTAGGGATGGGCGATACCAGTTATTTTTGTTTCGATATGATACCAAGTAATACCAGGGTCGCGATATCGATACCGATACTTTCATACATTTTTTTAATACTACAGAAAAACACTAACCTGGCTCTAACTAGATACCTTGGCTTCGCAAAGCTCCACCAGGGGGCTTAGCTCCACACATTCTAACACCAGATATCTGGGAAAAAAATCTCTGATGAAATGAAAAGGGCAAAGCAGACATCAAATGTGATCACTAGACTTTTGTTTGTGCTGCTTGTATTGTATGTTGTGTTTTTATGTATTTGCCTGTCTAGGGAATGCAGATGAAAACTAGCTTTGTAGCTAAAATTCGGCATATTTACATATGTTCATTAATGTGCATTGTCCCTATCAAATAAATAAATAAATAAATAAAATAAAATAAATAAATCTATTGTAAATTGGGCACTTGCAGCTTATGAAAAAAGACAACAAATGAAGTATCACTATTCTCATTCTCACATACATTCTCCTCTCACATACACTACTCTTAGTCTTCTACATGGTTGATGGTTACCTGGATTCTCCCTCTCTCAAACGCCTCGGCAGCTGACCTCTGTCGTACTGCTGTTGCTGCTGTGCTGGAGGGAGCTGCCTGACTCGCCTCCTGTCGTCGTTTGGTCAGTAGCATTTCGTCATGCTGAGGTTTATGATTTATGATCAAGTGTTTATTTAAAATTTGTGGTATTGCCACAATATCGGATCATTTTTTGGCACACACTGCACTTCGCAACATTGTCGTCCACGGTGTGGAAGTAACTCCACACCACACTTCACTTGCGGTCTCCCATGGCTCCCACAGCCCCGCGCCGCTTTGACTGAAATCTCACAGCAGTGAGTGTATCGCGGGATGACGTACTACCCCACGTTTGGTGAGAACGCGGAAGGAAAAGTAGTGCCTGACAAGTGGCAATGGTTGAATAATGAACAAAACACATATAAATTTGAACTAAATAAACTGAAAGTTAAGTCAGTAAGAAAACATGAGTTGGTATTGATATTTTAATACCAGGATCGATCCATATTAAATACCCCATCAGGATCGATATATCGATACTTTGGTATCGATCCGCCCATCACTAGTAGCTACATCCAAAATGGCAAATGTTTGAACATCATTTTTTGTTTTAGAAAAAATCCTATGCAATTTTTTGTTGTTGGTTTGGTTTATTTGTTTTTGTTATTCAATAAATTCAGTTATGAATTGAGTTGCTCAGAGTTCTGTATCAATTGAAGACACTACCCAGATACACAGCCACTGATATTTAAAAGAAAAGTAACGTTTTTTACAATCTGAGCCTTATTTCGGTAATAAAACAAGTTGTTTTACTCACCCATATCACTTTGGTGTCATATGGAGCACTTCCAGAGATATTTTAGATTTCCATCATGTGAGTTCTCGGGGCACATGTTTGCGGTCTCCAAATAACACAAACTTTAGCACTTTTCAAATCATAGAAGCTCGATGTCTTAGCCTACGATTTCGTGTGGTCAAAAGTGGCCTGTAATCCGAGATTTAGCCATAGTTTTGAGTAGATGAGGACGCCAGTGCACATGTGCGGAGTCACAGTTTATTTCACTCTCAGCTCTCGGGACCCAAACATGAAACGCAAAGCTGTAAACTATGCCTAAATCTCGGATTACAGGCCACTTTTGATTCAAACGAATTCGTAGACCAAGACATCGGGCTTCTATGATTTGAAAAGTGCTAAAGTTTGTGCTATTTGGAGCCCGCATGGGGCATTGCTCGGGGAATATATTATATGCCCCGAGCTATGGCTAGAAGTCGCGCTAGGCTAACCACAAATCTAAAACATCTCTGGAAGTGCTCCATATGACACCAAAGTGCTATGGGTGAGTAAAACAACTTGTTTTATTACCGAAATAAGGCTCAGATTGTAAAAAAAAAAAAACGTTACTTTTCCTTTAAGTTATCCTCTCTTTTTTTGGTACATTTTCACTGAAGTATGTCGAATATATTGCAATGCATCGCAATAATCCAAGTATCGTGATGCATCGTGATAGTATCGCATCGTGGCATATGAATCGTGATTCGAATTGAATCGTGACTTCTTTACCAATACCCACCCCTAATATGCATGCAGTACTGGACATACTGTATTTGACCTCAAGAGTTGATTATACAATATATCTGTACTAAAATACACCAACAAAACAAAATCACTACATAAAGTTGGGAAGACAAAATTGACAAAAGTTGCGGGTTAATTGTCTTATTTGTTTATTTTAATCATATATTTCTCATCCTACACAAGCTAAAGTCACTTAACCTGAGAATTATGCATCTGAGCATAATGAGATAATATGGTCCAAGATTTAATTAGCGGTGAGTAGAAAATTAGTGGAAGACTGACAGCGGCCTTTGATCTGTTTTTAATGAGAGATAAACAAACATACATAATTATAGTTTGCAGATAATAATAATAAAATTTGGATTCTGTATTTTGAAGAAGCAGCTTGGATGAGCTGCGAAATGTATTTGACCAAATAAACTTTTTTCCGGTTGACAAATTGAATTTCTCCTTTTCCATATTTTGGTTTAAGTGAATATAATATGGTTCCTGCAAAAGTTATACAGTGAAAACACTTTAAATGTGTACTATGCAACTTTCTGTTTAGGGATCCCTCTTCTTGTTTCTATACAGATGTCATTGCTCTGCCTGGAATGTTCCACAGTATGGCATTAAACAGCTCTACTTTACATGTGTTAAATTACAGGTTGTTTTATAGCTCAAAAGAACCAAGAAAAATCGGCATTGACGGTGAGGGGGTCACCTCTCCACAGATCTGAGCTATAACTTGGTCTGGTTTGGCCTCCATAAAGATAAAAAATAGGTGTAAAGATTAACCGATTTGGATCGGTTATCGGTCTGTGACCTCTGCAATCTGAGTGTACCGATCAGCGGAGCCCAGATCGGTCCACATTCACTACGAAAGGTCCGATGCACCGGATTTACAGCCAAGAATTGGTTTGCTAGCTCCTGAGCGGTCTCTCTCGCGGGGCAGAAGCCGCGCTGTGTGTGTGTCTGCGTTCTTTCGCGAACGGTGGGTGGTTCACTTACCTCGGATTGAAGCTTATTGGCTGGTTAACTGCCAATGATGCGAGGGGCGCGGGCTGTATGCGGAAGCGAGCACAAAATGTTTGCACTGTATAGCCGTGTCCCAATTCGCATTGTGCGGAGGGCGGGTTTCCCGCCGCCTCGTCTCGTCAGGAGATCTACTCTATCGGTAAGCTAAGCTAAGTTTCCTTTTATTGAGCTATGGTTAAATTAATTTGGTGCGCTACCGCTATTTATGGACATGGTTCGTATGCGTGGTTAACTTTTGTGCCAGTGTTGTGTCGCGTTGATATCGGTCTGATGTTTCACTGTCAGCTTGTTTCCATGGCAGCTATAGACCATAACAATTGTATGATACTAGTGTTTTTATTGTCACGGTTAGTGGATTGGGTGATTTATTTACACAACATTCATGTATTGGCAATGTATATTTGATTTGGGCTAAAACTGACTTGGCTAATTTACTTTTGTGTGGAAAATACAATGTATAATCAGAATTGGTGCATTTCTGTATTTAGATACTTATGATTTGTGTGTATAGAAATGTACTTCACACACACAGATGATTTTTCTCTCAATTCAGTGGATTTAACATGCTAGTGTTTTCTGTAACTGCCTAGTAATGGTAGTGGCGGCACGGTAGCTGAGTGGCTAGCGCTCATGCTTCACAGCAAGAAGGTTCCTGGTTCGATCCCCGGGTCGCCCAGACCAGTGTTCTGTGTGGAGTTTGCATGCATGGTCTGGGTTCGATCCCTGGGTTGCCCAAGGCCTTTCTGTGTGGAGTTTGCATGTTCTCCCCGTGTCTGGGTGGGATTCCTCCGGGCACTCCGGTTTCCCCCATCAACCCAAAACATGCACCATAGGTAAATCCTCCAGCTGAGGTCCTGACCAAACTGAAGCAAGAAGATCATGAAGATGGTCCCCGGGCGCAGTAATGTGTCGCCCACTGCTCCTAATAACAGGATGGGTTAAATGCAGAAATGGAATTTCCCCACTGTGGGACTAATAAAGGCATAGCTTTAATATCTATCTTCTTGTCAGTGATATGTTACACTTTTACAGTTACTGAAACTCATGAGTGACTGAAGCACTAATTACTAACTAATTCTGATTCATTCTGATTTTTGCCTTTAATAGGCAACTTGCTTGTTTTATAAGGTCTTTTTTTTATTTTTGATATCTAACCTTATTGTTTTGTGTTGCATGAGGGAAGGTGTATTATATCTTAAGTATGAGCAGAGTTTTGCAAACCGGATTGCCAGTTTTTCAGTAGGCCTGGTGTATTGTCTGTTGGACACTAAATAAACAAAAGGATACTATTTTGAAATTTAATTTCTGTTTCTCTCTTTTTCTTCTCAATAACTTTAAAGCACTTGGGAGTAAAGTTGTCAATTTGTATTGAATCGAAATTAACCGAACCGGATCGGATCGAATCGTATTGAATCGTACCGGATCGTTTACTAATTTTATGAATCGTCCCTGAATCGAATCGTAGCCTGTGAATCGAGATTCGAATCGAACCGTTTTGTGAGTGAAAGATTCACACCCCTAATAAAAAGGTTTATAATACCATACTGTGAAACATTCCAGACAAAGCAATAACATCTCCATGAAGAAAAGTATTTGGCGAACCCTCCACCAGAACAGTTTTAATTCTACTTCGTGGTTGGACAGTGGCAGCATATATGACATGCAGAGGTCATTTTCATAACGTTGGATAATGGATTTTTGGATTGGACAAAAAAGGGTTATGTTGGTGACTCTGCAATAGTTCTAAAAAGCAGTACAAAAATACTAAATCAAATAAATAAAAAAATTCTGAGGCCAAAATTGGACACCGAATCGTTTCTATATTAGGAATTCTTGTCTTGTCGTTCTCATGGACCCAATCTCGTCTCTCGTCTCATGGAAATTCTCATCCCTTTACGAGAAATATTTCCTGTATTTTTGTACTTTTTTCCACAAACTGCCATTTAACTGATGTATGATAAATATAGACCACAGTTACTATACTATGTCCACCAAAGCAAGTCAGAATAGTACACAACAGCACACTAGCCAGCTCGCTATCTCAGAACTGACAGTCACTTTAATTAAAATCGGAAAACATAAAATAAGCAACCAACTAAAATTAAAATTAAAATAAAGACTGACCAATTATTTTTACATATAGATTACTTCATTTTGTGACATTGTTTAAATATTCATCTAGAATCAATCAATTCTTCAAACAATACGCTTCAGAATTAGCATTACTGTTAGCACTGAGACGCACACAACTCTCTTTCTAAACACAGAAAGGTTCTCTGCTGAAGTACTGCTTTTATTTGTGTACTTTTTAACATGTTGTCAGTGACATCCACCCACAGCTCCCCGTCCACGGCCTTATCTTTAAATATTTATTCATTTTAGCACGACTCAGCAAAAACCTCATAGAGCTAAACCTGGACAGGAAGTAGTGACGCCAACAGTGACGTTTGATTTGTTTTCTTTTTCACAAACAGGAATTAGCCATGTCTGTTAAAGTGTCTTGCCCAGTGACTACAGTAGGGTGACCAGACATCCCTACACGGGACAGTCCCAGTTTTGAGCCCTGTGTCCCCTATACCAGTGGATTTATACAAAACACCAGTGATTTGTTCCAGTTTTATACAAGAAATGTTCCAGGTGTCCCTATTTTTAATCAATTTTATACATGCCAACAGTAAGGATGCAAATTATCGATTAATTCATTAATCTATAGTTGATTGACCTTATCGATCGACTTTGATAAGCGGCGTTTTTCACCTGAATTTTAGTGTTTCAATAGGGTCTTTAAGAATATAAGCTATAGTAACATAACACTGAGTCATAAATATATCATAGTATTATTATATTGTATATTCCTCAATTAATTATTCCTTAATAAAAAGCAGACAAATGTATTGATGCTGAATAACAAAATACAGTAATCCCTCGCTCTTTTTATAGTGTAACATTTTTTATAGTGTAAAATTGTGTTCTGCGTCCTGATTGGCTAAGAGACTAAACCAGGACTAAACGTGGACTAAACCAGGTTTAGACCAGAACTAAACCAGGTCTAGACCAGGTCTAAACCAGGTTTAAACCTGGACTGGATCTGGACTAAACCAGGACTGGACCAGGTCTAGACCTGGACTAAACCAGGATTAAACCACCACGTGCCGCTGCTGGTTTCGTGCGGGTGGTTTGTGGCTCGGGCTGAGACTACACATTCCGGGCGCCGCGGTTCGATCTCCTGCTCAGCAGCCCCGGTGTACGCGCGAGGCCCCCGCGTACACCGGGCAGTGCCGTTGAGTGAGCGCGGTGCGCGGTTGCCTTGTTTCGTGACCACGGGGGTGCGCGTGTCCACGATTAGCGATTAATTACAATTAATGCATTTTGTTCGACCAATGTCTTGATCGACAATTAATCGTAAGTCGATTAATTGTTGACATCCCTAGCCGACAGTAAAGAGAGGTATATATTGTCATTTGTTTAGGTAAAATACAAAAAAGCTGCTTTAAAATGACCAAAACACAAAGAAAATGTGACTATACAGACTCACGTTAGGTATGAATAAGTCGTGAATGGGCCGAGTGCAGAACAGTTCTCCTTAATCATGCACTCATTTCACAATTTTATTATTACCAAATGCCCCAAACTGTGGGTGTCGCAGTTTTTGATCCTGAAAATCTAGTCATCCTACCAGGGACACAACCACAGTACTAGGATCAGCAACCCTATTCTAGAGAAAATGTGTCTTGACAGAAATATTGTATAAGCAGCTCTTGAAGTTAAAACAAGACCCCTGTGTACTATCTCCATCTTATTATGTGTCTAATAATCAGGAAGTGCACGTTAGCATGCAAGTTGTCATTAGTTTTATGGTGATGGCAAAACTTTGCGAAAAGCGCTTATACATTAATCACAGTGAATGATTAGGATGCTCTGAGTCCAAGAAAGTGAGGAATAACTGTGGACCACTGCAAATGATTTAAAATGAACCAATTCTGTTTTTCATGTTTTAAGATGGTAAAAATCATATACAGCAGCTTTAAAGGTCCTATATTACACAAAATTGACTCTTGTGAGCGTTAAGCCATGCTATGATGTTGTTACCTCATCAAGAACATACCTGGAGTTGTGTTTTGTGCTTTACTATTTGTCTGTCTACATATTCAAAGCTCAAAATGCTCTGTTCCACCTTGTCATGGAGTGTCTGTTTTCAAGTTAACATCTACCTTTTAACTTTAGTTCTGCAGATATTGGTAATTCCTGGTCTGAAATTATCCAAATGATTCTAGTGAAGGTGTGTGGAGTTTAAAAACACAGCGGAGCACTTCCTGTATTACCACATGACATCACAAGGTTTGAGAGAAGAACGCAGTGTAAAAATGCAGGGTTTGTGTGTTAAACATGTGTGAATGAAACAAAACACAACTCCAGGTGTGTTTTTGACGAGGAAACAACATTAGAACATAGATCAGAAAATGGTGTAATATGGGCCCTTTAAGTACATGCAACACAATAATGCAGTTTGTTGCCTATTCAAACCTGATATTCTAGACTTGAGAATGTGAACGCGTCATTGCCGTAGAGAATAGGCCATAGACAACAGACCGTATAAGTAACAATAATGTAATGGACACAGTAAACGTGATACTTAAATGTCACGTCACAGTTTATGCTACAGTTGTATGTAACCTGAGCTCTGGTTCAATGCGCTGCCCTAGAAAGCAATACAACAACAACAACGTCCAGTGGAGAAGTGGCTGCTTCAGGTTTCATATCACTTACAACTGTAATGTAATATTAGAATTATACAATGCATTCTAATAGTGTAAAAAGTTCCTTCGATTGGTGCGATGTTGGAAGATTTTTCAGTTATCTGCAACTAAAATGCATATTTAGATATAGAAGAATGTGTGTGTGACCTCTATCTACAGGTTAAGTCACTGGCAACACAGGTTCAGTTGTGAAAATTGTACCTTTTTTTTTTTAAACAGTAAGAGTGCAGAGTACATAGGAGCTCCTTGAAGTTCACTACCAAAAATCAACAATACTATGTACAAGTGTCCTTCTACTGTATGCCCCACATGTCCACTCACTGCACTCTCTCTTGCTTTGAGAACACCAAAACACTGATGTTAAAGGTCCCATGACATGGTACTTCTTGATGCTTTTATATGGCGCCTTAATGGTTCCCTAATACTGTAAATGAATCCTTCTTCAAAATCAACACTCAGTGCATGAGAAAGACCCATGAACACAGGCAGAGTCAAAAAATATGTCTCTGAACACCTCATTATGGGCGTTGTTGCTTGAATGCAAATGAGAAGGACAGAGATAGGTCAGAGCAGCGGGTGGGGGGGGGGCCAAACTCTCCGCTGTTTCCTCGTTTTAGCGGTGCGATGTGCGCTGGCCCCACTTCCGTGTTTTAAGCGCAAAGGAAGAAAGGAGAGGCGTTTCAATGAAAAAAACACATTTTCACAGAAAATAAAATTAAACCACTGCTGTTTCAGAGGTCCAGAGGCTCGGATAAAGGACATCCGAGCCTGGAAACACTCTCACGTGCCTCCAGACAAATAAAAAAACGCATTTCGCATTGTGTAGCTCGTTTGCGGTCCAAACTCTGGCCGTGACGGTGAGTAGATATCCAGACGGGAGGTGGAACCGCATTTGCATTTTTTCTTCAATGTGACGTCACATAGTTTCCTTGTTCAGAATCGCCTGTTTGAGCGGTCTTTTTTCAAACGCAGAAAAGGACCGCAAATGCTCAGTTTAGACATTTCGCAACTTTTAGCCATGGGGGGGGGGGCCTAAACAGGGTAGGGGAGCTCACATTAACGTTCAAAAACCTCAGAAAGTGAAAATTTCATGCCATAGGACCTGTAATAGTTTTAGTAAGTCTGCATTCTGCAATTAGACTCAAAACAGTGTCCAGGAACAGGATGTTTTTTAAAACACAGCGCCATAATGATCCCTGAGTGGCGCATGGACCACCTAATCAAACTAATGCAACTCCCAGGACTATTTTTCTTTGTGAACACTAATGTGAGTAAAAACATGTAGCATTACTCAAGCATACATCAGTCAGCTAATGCCGCTAATGTAAAGCTAAAATATGGGCCAATTAACAAGTAAACAGCTCGGTCTGATCAATCAGAGCTAATGGAGGAGTACAGCAGCCTGTCACAGAGGGAGGGGGAAGAAGAGGGTAAACCAAACAGATTTCCTGTGGTTCATGCCAATTTAATAGCCCACTACGTAACATTTCAGCAATAAATGGGCAAAAGTAAAAGCATTATGGATGGAGGCAAGCAAAGTTATAAGGCAGGTCTGTAGAGAGGCAAGCTTACAGTAATTATTTAACTAATTAATAATTGGATTTATATAGCACCTTTTATGAGACCCAAACTGTCATTCATCACTCCACACTCAGAGGCTGCCAATCTGCGCCATCGTCCCCGCCGACCACAACCAATACAGGCCCAGCCCTGCTTAGCTTCAGAGATCTGACAAGACGAGGCTTTGGCAAAGAGGGAAGGCTAGCCACTGTATACCATATAGCCTAGGAAGTGAGCATGAGTACGAAGTGGTTCCTTTGTGGTTCCACTCAGCACGGTGGCTGAGTGGCTAGCACTCATGCTTCACAGCAAGAAGGTTCCGGGTTCGATCCCCGGGTCGCCCAGACCTTTCTGTGTGTGTTCTGTGTGTTCTGTGTTTGCATGCATGGTCTGGGTTCGATCCCCGGGTCAGCCGAGCCTTTCTGTGTGGAGTTTGCATGTTCTCCCCGTGTCTGGGTGGGTTTCCTCCGGGCACTCCGGTTTCCCCCACCAACCCAAAACATGCACCATAGGTACCTCCAGCTTTGGTCCTGACCAAGCCGAGGCAAGAAGATCATGGAGATGGTCCCCGGGTGCAGTAATGTGCTGCTCACTGCTCCTGATAACAGGATGGGTTAAATGCAGAACTGGAATTTCCCCACTGTGGGACTAATAAAGGCATAGCTTTCTTTCTTTCTTTCTTTCTTTTCTTTCTTTGAGGTCTGGTTTCAATTGACAGCTACAGAAAAACCCACACTCCTCTGTCTGTAACTACGGCGATCAGGCTCCTTCACAAACCTGATTTGAACATGATGATTTAACCCTCATCCAAGTTAGCCATGCTGCATTTTTAAATGTAAACAGCTTCACTCAGTGGAGGCAATCTTAATTCTACATTACAAACAGTATTTAAGTTGTAAAACATGCCATTTGAATCATACTATGTGCTATGAATCCACACGGAGAAAGGCCAATCACTTACCCACGAAGGACAGTTCCAGTTGCCATAGTGATTAACAATTTAAACCATGTGTTATAAGGAAGCTGAGTAGCATACATTCTACTCTAAGTGGATGGAACCATGATAAGGAATTCATCAGCAGCCTGCCTTCCCATGATGCACTTCTTTCATCACAATAATAAGCTCATTTTATTTTTGTCAACAGCATTCACTCACCCATCCAAATATCAAAATCAGGTGTTCCAATCACTTCCATGGTCACAGGAAGACTGTTTCTACAAACATTTGTGAAAGAACGGATCGCTCTCAGGAACTCAGTGAAGTCCAGGGTGGTACTGTGATAGAATGCCACCTGTGCAACAAGTCCAGTCGTGAAATTTCCTCGCTCCTAAATATTCCACAGTCAACTGTCAGTGGGATTATAACAAAGTGGAAGCGATTGGGAACGACAGCAACTCAGCCACGAAGTAGTAGGCCACTTAAACTGAGGGCGAGGTCAGTGGATGCTGAGGCACATAGTGCGCAGAGGTTGCCAACTTTCTGCAGAGTCAATCGCTACAGACCTCCAAACTTCATGTGGCCTTCAGATTATCTTAAGAACAGTGCATAGAGAGCTTCATGGAATGAGTTTCCATGGCCAAGCAGCTGCATCCAAGCCATACATCACCAAGTGCAAAGCGTTGGATGCAGTGGTGTAAAGCACCGCCACTGGCTAACTTACCGGAACTACTTTCACGACCTACGGAACCGGAGAAGAACCGGGATCACATCACGCTGTCATGGGTAAGTCAGTGTTCATCTCAGGACACTGTTGAAGGGGAAGCCATACAGATTAACATAAAAAAACCGCACTATCCCTTTAAAACTCATGTTTATCGGTTGGCCTTCCTTTAACTGGTTTTAGCTTGATTTTATTCTTTATTTCTTTTTATTTATTTGTTATAATTACTTGAACTGTTTATGTCTGTTTCTGTGTGCCTTCTGTATGCTATTTTTATGCTTTTTATATTGTTCAGCACTGTACAGCATTGTACAGCTCTTTAAAGGTCCCATGGCATGAAATTTTCACTTTCTGAGGTTTTTGAATGTTAATGTGAGCTCCCCTGCCCTGTTTAGCCCCCCCCCCCCCATGGTTAAAAGTTGCGAAATGTCTAAACTGAGCATTTGCGATCCTTTTCTGCGTTAGAAAAAATCAGAGCTCAAACGGGCGATTTTGAACAAGGCACCTTATTGACGTCAGATCGAAAAAAGAAATGCAAATGCAGTTCCACCCCCGTCTGTCTGTACTCACCTTATTGTAAATCACGTCTCTGTAAATCACGTCTCTGTAAATCACGCCCAGAGAGTTTGGACTGCGGAGGAGCTACGCAATGCGAAATACGTTTTTTTATTTGCCTGGAGGAACTTGCGAGTGTTTCTAGGCTCGGAAGTCCTTTATCTGAGCCTGTGGATATCTGAAACAGCAGTGGTTTAATTTTATTTTCTGTGGAAATGTGTTTATTTTTCAATGGAAGGCTTCTCATCTCTCCCCCCGTGCAAAAACACGGAAGTGGGTCACAGCGGAGCGGAGAGCTTGGCCACGCCCCCACCCCCTACTATAGGCCATCTCTGTCCTCCTCATTTGCATTCAAGCAACAACGCCCATAATGGAGTGTTCCAGAGTGACATTTATGACTCTTTCTCATCTTATCTCTGTTTCTCATGCACTGAGTGTTGATTTTGAAGAAGGATTCATTTACAGTATTAGCGAACCATTAAGGAGCCATATAAAAGCATCAAGAAGTACCATGTCATGGGATCTTTAAAAGAGCTTTATAAATAAACATTTATTATTATTATTTATTTATTATAAATTATTCTAGTAAAGGTGTAAATATGCAGGATTTGTGTGTTAAACATGTGTGAAAGAAACAAAACACAACTCCAGGTCTGTTTGTGATGAGAAAACAGCGTTATAACATGCATCAGATCACAAAATGGTGAAGTAAACCAAAATTGGATCCCGGCTGTGTCCCGGCGTGACTCAGGCTGGAGTTGTAAATAACACTGCAGAGCTTTGAAGTTGCGATTGCTCATTTACATACAGTGAGAGGGGGCTGGTGGTGGAGGAGCTACTGGAGGAGAATAATTTGTCCACAAAAACAGAAAAACTAGGACATGAACGCATCTCCACACTGAAATAGCCCAGTCTATTGATTTTGGCTTGTTTTCAGTCTCCAGGCTGTCACTCACAATCTCACCAGAAGAACCACGACATGAAAATACCAGTGTACAACTTTTATGCAGAAAATGAATAATGTTAGGAAGTGAAGGAAAAGGATCAAGCATGGAGAGAACTTGATCAGAACGTCTTAAAATAGCTGATATATATTTTGCATCACTATATTTCTATCTTTAATTGAATCTATCTTTATAGTCATATTTTTCTGTTTATTATAATTTATTATGATGTATGAGCTACTGTGTCCAAATAATTTCCTTTGTGGATCAATAGACTAACCCAGGGGTTGGCAACCTTTACCACTCAAAGAGCCGTTTGGAGCCGTTTCACACAGTAAAGAAAACACTGGGAGCCACAAAACACTTTTGAAATTTAAAATGAAATAACACTGCATATAACGTTTTTGTTGTTGTTGTTGTTGTTGTTGTTTTTTTACCTTTGCGCCATAGAATTATATTTTGAAAATGAACTAAAATAAAATACATTTAATTAAATACAGTGGTCCCTCACTATATTGCGGTTCACCTTTCGTGGCCTCGCTGTTTCGCAGATTTTGTTATTCCAATTTTTCAACGCGTGTATCAACGCGCATTGTGTTCTGCGTCCTGATTGGCTAAGGGACTGTAGACCTTTGCCAATTTGTCAGTCATTCTCCTCCGTGCTGTGTCTCCTGTACAGGACAGAATGCCAGGACGAAGAGGCTCGGTCAGAGGAAGTGTGAATATGTTTAGGGCCTGAAAACAGGTTTGGATCTTTGGTTTCATTCTATAATACTGTGCTTTTTTTGTTGAAAATCTACAAAAGTTTGAGTGTATAAATGAGAGAGAAATGTGAGAAAACATTAATTCCAGTCTGAGAAAAGTGTAGAATGTGTGTGGTGAGGTGTTTACAGCCTTAAAACATGGAGAATAATTGTAAAATATAAACCTGACGACTTCACAGATTTCGCCTACCGCGTGTTATTTTTAGAACATAACCACGACGATAAACAAGGGACCACTGTACTGAGCCGCATCAGAGGGATAAAAGAGCCGCATGCGGCTTCAGAGCCGTGGGTTACCGACCCCTGGACTAACCAATTCTGTGAAGTGTTCCTCATCAGTGTTAAAAAAGCTTTCCCATTTCAAAATTGGTAGAACTTTTTTTATTTATTTTTTTTTACATAATTTTCAAGTGTATTCCCTGGGCAGAGGCAAAGTGAAAGCAGGTAATCATTAAATTAAAATACAGCTAAAAAACAAAGGCCAACAACACATCACCAGCAGAGAGAGCAGCTCATCAACGCTCCAAATACAAATTTACAAATAAAAATATTTACTAGTCCATCACAAAAGTTTAAAGGTCCCATGGTATGAAATTTTCACTTTCTGAGGTTTCTGAACGTTAATGTGAGCTCCCCTACCCTGTTTAGGGCCCCCCCCCCATGGCTAAAAGATGTGAAATGTGTAAACTGAGCATTTGCGATCCTTTTCCGCATTTGAAAAAAGATTCTGAACAAGGGAACTTTCTGACGTCACACTCAGGGAAAGGTTTCTACCCCCCGTCTGGATGTCCACCCTGTCTCTGGAAATCACGCCCAGAGAATTTGGACCGCAAATGAGCTACGAAATGCGAGATGCGGTTTTTGGGTTTTTATTTGCCTGGAAACACGTGAGAGCCTCTCCAGGCTCGGATGTCCTTTATCCGAGCCTCCGAAGCTCTGAAACAGCAGTGGTTTAATTTTATTTTCTGTGGAAATGTCTTTTTTTAAATGGGACGCGTCTCATATCTTCCTCCGCGCTTAAAACACGGAAGTGGGGCCTGCGCATTTGCCTTCAAGCAACAACGCCCAGAATAAAGCGTTTCAGAGACATATTTATGACTCTGACTGTCTTCATGAGGCTTTCTCATGCACTGAGGCTTGATTTTGAAGAAGGATTCATTTACACTATTAGGAAACCATTAAGGCGCCATATAAAAGCATCAAGAAGTACCATGTCATGGGATCTTTAATATTTTTTGTCACTCATGTGTCACTTAAACATGTGTGAATGAAACAGAACACAACTCTAGGCATGTTTGGGATGAGGAAACATTAGAACAGTGTAAGAAATGGCACAATATGGGAACTTTAAATGAATAAGCGAAAGTGAAACTAAAGCACACAGTGGAACATGCAGCGCTTTATACACAGCACCCTCCTCTGGCATGAGAGAGAGCTGCACACAGACCTCACTACGGGTCGCGAAGTATCACCTGTGGATGGGCACAGCGGGAGTGACAGTGTACAAATAAACTTGAGCTTTGTATTTGTGCTGAAGTCTAAATGTGTGTTTGTACAGGGCTTCATGATCCTCACTTGACCTCACTCTTTCCACCTCAGAAATCTACCAACCGTCTTTGACAGATGAATTACAGTTTAGCAGCTCAAAATCAATGTGACAGATTTGTGCCAGAAACCATAAAAACACAATGCGTGGCTGCAACAAAACTGTGGAATGAGCTGCTTTCTCACATTAAACAAGTCTCTTCTGTACCTGCTTTTATATCTCTTTTTAAAACGCACTTGTTCACTTGGGCTTGGGACACAGCTTGAGTTTTTTTGAATTGTTTTTTTCATAGATTATTTTTATTCTTATGTTGTTTTATTGTTTTTATTACTGTTTTTATTCAAATGTTGTTTTACTTTTTTTTTTTATTAGATTCTGTTTTATTCATATGTTGTTTTATGTTTTTTATTAAATTATATTCTATAGCAATTTGGTCAACCTATCCATCCATTTTCTTCCGCTTATCCAGGGCCGGGTCACGGGGGCAACAGTCTAAGCAGGGACTCCCAGACTTCCTTCACCCGGGACACTTCCTCCAGCTCCTCCGGGAGACCCCAAGGCATTCCCAGGCCAGCCGAGAGACATAATGCCTCCAGCGTGTCCTGGGTCTTCTCCGAGGCCTCCTCCCAGTGGGACATGCCCGGAACACCTCCTGAGGGAGGCGTCCAGGAGGCATCTGGAACAGAACCTCAGCTGTTTCCTCTCAGCGTGGAGGACCAGCAGCTCTACTCTGAGCCCCTCCTGTGTGACTGAGCTCCTCCCCCTATCTCTAAGGGTGCACCCAGCCACTCTGCGGAGGAAACTCATTTCGGCCACTTGTATCCGCGATCTTGTCCTTTCGGTCATTACCCAAAGCTCATGACCATAGGTGAGGGTAGAAATGTAGATTGACCGGTAAATTGAGAGCTTCGCTATTTGGCTCAGCTCCCTCTTCACCACAACGGTCCGGTACAACGACCGCATCACTGCCGACGCTGCACCGATCCGCCTGTCAATCTCACACTCCATCCTCCCCTCACTCGTGAACAAGACCCCGAGATACTTGAACTCCTCCAATTGAGGCAAGGACTTCCCACCCACCCGGAGAGGGCGAGCCACCTTTTTCCGGTCGAGAACCATGGCCTCGGATTTGGAAGAGCTGATCCTCATCCCAGCCGCTTCACACTCGGCTGCAAACCGCCCCAGTGCACATTGGAGGTCCCGGTTTGATGAAGCCATCAGGACAACATCATCTGCAAACAGCAGAGATGAGATCCTGTCTTTTCCAAACCGGATCCCCTCCGGCGCCTGACTGCGCCTAGAAATTCTGTCCATAAATATAATGAACAGAACTGGTGACAAAGGGCAGCCCTGGAGTCCAACATGCACTGGGAACAGGTCCGACTTACTACCGGCAATGTGAAAACAGCTCCTGCTCCCTCCAGTCCCTGTATGACTGGACAACCCTTAGCAAAGAGCTCCAGACCCCATACTCCCAGAGCACCCCCCACAGGACCCCACGAGCGAACCCCAACAGCTGTGGGGCAATAAGCAGGCCCACACCAGCCCTCTGCTACTCCAAGCAGGCAACGCCAGAGAAATGGAGAGTCCAGCCCCCCTCAAGGATTTGGGTTCCAGAGCCCAAGCTGTACGTGGAGATGAGGCCGACTACACTACCTCCCACACGAGCTCGGGCACCTTCCCCCCCAGTGAGGTGACATTCCATGTCCCCAGAGCTAGTCTCCATGTCGTCGCAATTCTTTTGGATCCGCTGGCTTGAAAGAGCTGTTCAAAAGGCTGTCTCTTTTTATTATATTCATTTATATACGACAGAAGCCAATGTGGAAATTCTATTCAAAAACGAACTGTTATTAAGATGCCAGATAGGTTTTTCTGCACAAAGCTCCCGCTCGGGTTGCATACTCTGCCTCTATGCTGATTCTTGTCAGTTCAGTGTAAATCAGGATAAAAATGATACAGAAAAAACTAGACAGAAAAGATCTGGATCAAACTGTTCAAAAGAGCCGAGTCCTTCACACACATCTGACTGTGGGCTGAGCTGTGTGTGTGTGTGTGTCCCTCACTGCAGGAGGGAGAGATGATCCACCTGCTGTAAGAACCAAGAGAAACAGATGAACGAGAGGCAGAGTCCCACAGAGACGCAAACTCCTCACTGTCAATAAAAGATCATTTGTAAAAAACAGACACCAGACCCCAAAGCAAACTCTAATCCTTTTACATTCAGATTAATAAGGCTCATCTCATGAAAAGGTGCCTTGTGTAACTTTTCTGCTGGATGTTCCATCAAATGCTTTTCTCCATGGAGTTATTGCTTTCTCTAGAAGTTTCACACTATGGCATTAAACCTTTCTATCTTCATGGAGACCAACTAGACCAAGCTAAAGGTCAGATCTGTCGAGAGGCGACCCCGCTCACAGTTAGAATGCCTGTTTTTCTAGGTGTTTTTGAGCTCCAGGCAAAGCAATGACAAGCAAGCAGGACCCCCAACCAAAAAGTTACACAGTGTACCTTTAAATGCTCTGTAAAGAATTTTCATCTCCAAATTGTGAAATAAACAATTGCTTTATAATCAGAAAATACTCAATATCCCCATATGCTACAAGGTTAGCTAAAGTGAAGTGGGTGAGGATACTGGGCCATTCTCAAAAGATGTTTACAGTGGCCAAAATGGAGCAGTAATTGCTGGAATTTACGGTAAAATCTTCTGAAATGGGGCTGTGCAAAAGTCAGGAAGTCATGAGGGTTACTAAAGAGGCTAGAGCTAGAGCAATGGGCCAAGGTTTATAAAAAGATGAAAGCTGTGAAAAACAAAACTAAAAACCACACTGTCTTGTAAAATTCTTGCAATAGCAAATTCTAGAGCAAATATATGTACTACTTTATAATATATTTTTTCTAGGGGTTGGACATTAACGCGTTAATTACGATTAATTAATTTGCTTGTCGTTAACTAATCCAAAATATTAACGTATCTTAACGCATCCGTAGTTTGCGCGTCAAACAACCCGGGACGGAACATTTGTCAGTGCACCATGTTCTGGTACGCCAATTGTACTGACGCACACACTTCCTCCGGCTAGGAGACGGAATGGAGACAGAAGCCGTGTCTAAGTTGTCAGAGTGCACAGTTCGGAGCGTGGTTTTAAGGGGGCTCAGACTACGGCTGCTTCCCGTAGTTGCGAGACCTGTCGCATTTCGCCAACGCCCATGCGGTCCGCGGACCGCACTCAGGACTGAGCAAGTATGCACAGTCTTGACTGCAGTCTGAGCCCCCTTAAAACCACGCTCCGAACTGTGCACTCTGAGAATTGAGACACAGCTAAAGACTGTAGACCACTATCAATGGTAGAAGACAAAGGTCTGGAAGATGTGCTACAGATACAGTAGCTGCGTGTGATCCAACGTTTAAAATGCCATGCAGAAAGACAAGAGTTTTGCACAGAGCCTTATATTTGTTTTCTACTTTGACATGCAATTCAATGTATTTTTTCCAGCCATTAAATGAGCTTTAGTTTACAATGTCATCAGGTTGCGCCGCAGAATGGACGCACTGATCAGTCGCTCCGAACCAGGACTGCTTTGAAACAACAGACTGGCAGATGTTTGCAGACGCAGCGGATGGTGACATTAATGCGTACACAGACTCTGTCGTAGGCTACATAGGGAAGTGCATTGAGGACACGGTGCCCAAAATCTCCATCTGCACTTACCCTAATCAGAAATCCTGGGCGGGACCGGAGGTGCGTGTTAAACTGAAAGCTCGCACTGCCGCCTTCAACTCAGGAGACCCCGAAGCCTACAAAGCAGCCAAGTACGACCTCAGAAAGACCATCAGGACTTCCCAGAGGGACTACAGGGAGAGAGTGGAGTCTGCCCAGCAGAGCAATGACCCGAGACGGGTGTGGCATGGGCTACGCTGCATCACTGACTACAAGGGGAGGAGCGGGCCCGTGGAACTGTCCAGCGCATCATTTCCGGACGAACTCAACACCTTCTACGCCCGGTTTGATGCAGTTAACACCACGCCTGTCACCAGACCCCATGTGGACAGTGAAGACGCTGTACTTTGTATAGACACTGCTACAATGAGACGGGCGTTCAAGAGAGTGAATCCCCGCAAAGCACCAGGACCCGACGGCATCCCCGGACGGGTGCTGAGGGCTTGTGCTGACCAACTCGCCGGGGTGTTCACCAACATCTTCAACCTGTCTCTGAGCCAGTCTATCGTGCCCACCATCTTCAAGTCCTCCACTGTAGTCCCCATCCCAAAGACCCCCACAGCATCCTGTCCTAATGACTATCGGCCCATAGCACTCACATCTGTCATCATGAAGTGCTTTGAACGAATCATTAAGAGACACATCTGTGACTCCCTCCCCGACACCCTGGACCCCCTGCAGTTTGCATATAGAGCAAAGAGGTCTACAGACAACGCTATTGCTCTAGCAGTCCACACCTCTCTCAGTCACCTGGAGAGAGGAAACACATATGTGAGAATGCTCTTCATCGACTACAGCTCGGCATTCAACACCATAATCCCCTCCAAACTGGTCTCTAAGCTCACCGCCCTGGGCCTGGGGACGTCCATCTGCTGCTGGATATGGGACTTCCTCACCAACAGGCCACAGGCGGTGAGGATCGGCAGCCACGTCTCCTCCACATGTGTCCTCAGCACTGGGGCACCCCAGGGTTGTGTTCTCAGCCCTCTCCTGTACTCCCTGTTCACCTATGACTGTACCGCCAGGCACAGGTCCAACACCATCCTCAAGTTTGCTGACGACACCACCATCCTAGGCCTCATCACCAACAACGATGAGAGTGCCTACAGAGACGAGGTGAAATCACTGACCAGCTGGTGTCAGGAAAATAACCTCTCTCTGAACGTCAGCAAAACTAAGGAAATGATCGTGGACTTCAGGAGACAGCGTGTAGACCAGCATCCCCCCATCTCCATCAACAACGCTGAGGTGGAGCAGGTCAGCAGTTTTAAGTTCCTTGGGGTACACATCACTGAGGATCTGTCCCGGACACTACATACAGACACTGTGGTTAAGAAAGCCCGACAAAGACTCTACTTCTTGAGGAAGTTGAGGAAGTTTGGTATGAACACCAGCATCCTCACAAACTTCTACAGGTGCACCATCGAGAGCCTGCTGACGGGCTGCATCACAGTGTGGTATGGGAACTGCACCGCTCAGAGCCGCAAAGCACTACAGAGGGTGGTGCGAGCGGCAGAGGACATCACTGGCAGCAGTCTCCCCTCCATCCAGGACATTTACCACAGCAGGGGTCTGCACGCAGCATCAATAAGGACCATACTCATCCGGCACAAGGACTCTTCCGTCTGCTACCCTCTGGTAGACGATACAGGAGCCTGCCAGCACGCACAAAAAGACTCTAAGACAGCTATTACCCCCAAGCTGTCAGACTACTGAACTCTGGGTAATACTGAACTCTCAATAATACTGCACTAAACTACCTTTCATTATGCATAATTATGTTTACTGCTGCTGCTCTATATGAATATATCATGTTTGTCACTACCTCACTGTAAATTACTGTTAGATGTGCAATAATCAGTGCAATAACCCATGTGCAATATTTATATCATACTATGTGCAATACGAAATCCACATGCAACACCTACACCACACCATATTATGTGCAATCTGTGAAATACTTACACCTTATTTGATCTTGATTTAATCCTACCTGCACCTTGTACATTGTACCTTGTTTTTTTTTTTTTATTACATTTTATTACATATTTTATTATATTGTTTATTATATTGTTTATTATATTGTTCACTTCTTCCCCTGCACTTTGCAACACTTTTTTTACCATGTACTATTATTGCATGTTATTAGTACTTCTTGACTATCTTAGCGAGTCAACGGTTCTTCTGATCCTGAGCATTTCATTGCATTGTTGACCTTGTGTTGATTCTGCATATGACAAATAAACAATCTTGAATTCTTGAATTGTCATGTCTGTGTGTATTATTTGATTAAGTCATCCAATGCAATTTATTTGCATAAAATGTTGCTTTTGGGGGAAATGTGGTCATGCGATTAATTTAGATTAATTAATTACAAAGCCTGTGATTAATTAGTTAATTTTTTAAAATCAAGTCCCACCCCTAATTTGTTCATAATTTTGAATATTTTAGTTCAAATCAGTCATTTCAGATTAAAAATCGGTGAAACTTTTCGTACCAGGCCATTTGAGATCAGACAATTTAACACCACTACTGCAATTAGAATGGGCACTTTGTTTTGAAAACCAAGCAACAGAAGAAGTTTACGTGAAGAAAAGAAATTAGCTCAACTAATCAAGAACAAGACTGCAGCGTGACCAGAGCGGCCTCTCCTATTCATCAGAAAAATGCTAATTGTCGCCTTTGGTTTTCAGTCTCCGGGGACCGCGATTGGGAGAGTGTCACTATGGTAACAAAATAATTAAACGATAAATGATTATTTATGAGCAGGTAAGTGCACAATTGAGAGTGTATCCATTTTACAAGAGTTCACGCTTCATAATTAACCTGCAGTAATTCAACAATGTTGCAGGAAAAAATGAAATAGAAATATTTTGAAATACCAGCTTTGCTTTGTTCTGAAAATTATAGGCAAGAGTAGGGCTGGGTACTAAATCTCAGAAAGTACTGGTACAGATATTTGCATCTTTTAGCACAATGGCTAATGGCCTTCAATCTCCAACAGAAAGCGATACATTTTGGGTTGACCTGCTGCCTAAAGAGTACACATAAAGGTTTATTTGAGCATGTCAATGTAATGTAAACATGACTGCACAGCGCGCTTAAAGGTTTGTGGTAAAAAAAAAAGTCTGTGGGTGAGTTCATAGTCTATTTAAATCACATATTTTGGTTCAAATAAAAATCGGCCCTACATATATCGGCCCAAAAACATTGTCAGAGCACAGCTTAAAGGGACAGTGTGTAAGATTTTTACCCGTTAATTACTGAAATTGAAGATACCCATTCAAAAATACATTGTTTTCCAAGCCTTTTCACTTCCATCATGAAATCAAAGTATTCTTTTGGACTTAGATATAGTCACATAAAAGGGGGATCTTCCCCATGCAGAGGCAGCCATTTTGAATACGAGAGCCGCAGAAGGACATTTGGGCTCTGCCTTCGCCTTCGGCAAGGCTCATGGTAGCACCAGAGGCAAAGCAGGCGGAGCGCTCGGCGCGCTCCGCAAGAGAGAAGGAGAGGGGGAGAGAGGTGCGGGTGGGGTGGGGGGAGGCTCGTGGTTTTGGGTAAACAACACAAGCATGCTGCTGTATCACACGTCGTAATGGATCTAACGTGTTTTGGACTAAATTGTTTTACTGGATTTTATTCGCTGGATCCTTACGGACATATTGATACCAAGCTTGTGGTGAAATACAGAGTTTGACCTGTGCAAGGCCTCCTAAGGTAAGCAAAGTAACAAACCTCGTTTTGTGCTTTTCCGTATAAAAGCCCCATGTGCTCGGGGAGTGATTGTTGTGCCGGGAAATGAATTGCATAGTCAAAAAGAGGAGACTGTAAGGTTTCATTTAATATGTAGATTATCATGGTACACGATCGGGAATGTGTGCTTTCATGCGAAAAGAAAAAACAAACAGTGAACGGGAGACCGCGTTTTATTAATACCGTTGTTGTCGGCCGGGTGCGCGGCGGGTGTGCGCGCGGGTACGCGAGCTGTCCGCTACGGTGCGTCCGGGTGACCCTCGAGGTTTGCTGTAGCTAAAACAGGAAGTGCCATAGCCACTATCCACCTATGCGCCACGAATCCTACACACTGGACCTTTAAATGTCTCTCTGGTCTGAATGGTCACTATCTAAACTCCAGCACTCGCATTTCATCATGAATCAGTGCTAGTGCAGCCTCTGAGTTAACAATTTATGTGTTCTCTGTATGTGGGTTAAGGCAGCCCAGGTTCAGTTCCTTTGTTAAAACTAAAAAAGTAAACTAAAAAATTAAAAGAGTGAAAGCTCCATACAGTTCCTTTCAAAGTCTAGCAAGAGTTCATCATCCTGAACAAAGTTCCATGTTGTAATGTGATCCAAACACAAACACTTTTCTACAGGGACTATAGTAATGCCATCCATCCATCCATTTTCTTCCTCTTATCCGGGGCGGGGTCACGGGGGCAACAGTCTAAGCAACAGTCTGAATCGAGAGCTTTGCCATTTGGCTCAGCTCCCTCCTCACCACAACAATCTGGTACAGCAACGGCATCACTGCTGAGGCTGCACTGATCCGCCAGTCAATCTCACGCTCCATCCTCCCCTCACTCGTGAACAAGACCCCGAGATACTTGAAATCTAATAATGCACTGGTCTTATACAGCAATTTTCCAGGCAAACCAGTCAAAGTCGCTTTACACTTTGGTGCATTTATTCATTCACTCCATATACTCTTGGCACCCCACTGTGGCACCTGGTATTCCTAGCGGTCTCCCATCCAAGTACTAAGGCTCAAATACAGACAAAAGTGCATTCAGACAAACAATCCTAAAGGTTTTAGCGCACACCAACCAAACAGAGCACAGCAGCATTCCCCTTCCATAATCATCTCCCATGAATAACTAATTTCATGCATTTTCTCTGTGTTGCGTTCAGGTGTCACTGGATCAAAGAGCGCTGCCTGGAGCTGAAACGTCTCATCAGGAGAAAGGACAAAAGGGCCCAGGGTCAAGCGGATAATTGCTCCATTGACTGATCAGGGATGCTGTGGCCTGAAGCGCCCCAAGGACCTTCACCTGTGATGTGTGCGACGGGCTAATGCTTCAGGCTAACCAGCTACACACCAACACACACACGGACACTCCAGAGATCATCAACCGAACCAAAAGACTATGCAATGGTTTATTTAGAAGTCTGGTGGATGACAATAATGGCCTCCATTTGAGTTTACCTTTTGTTCAGTCGAGATTGGCAATTCCAGGTCTGAAATTATCCAAATGATTCCAGTGAAGGTGTATGGAGTTTAAAAACACAGTGGAGCCCTGTATTACCACATGACATCTGTTTGAGGGAAGAACTCAGCCTAAATATGCCAAAACCAAACACAACTCCAGGTCTGTTTGTGATGAGGAAACAACATTATAAAATAGATCAGAAAACAGCATAATGTGGGCCCTTTAAAGCGAATTAAGTGAGCCCATTTATAGCGAAACCTCCTCGCGTTCAGATACGTCATGTCCCTGGCAGTTCCACACTTGCTCATTTTGTTCACTAATACACCGTACCACTTGCCTGGTTTACACCTGACCATATCACAGTGATATATGGTCTGGAAGCCACCTTCAAAATATCTCGTAGTGGAGGTGTGGTTTACGATCGCCAACGGCCGTTTATTGGGCGTTGTGAATGTCTATCATTTGGCGTATACGTAGCCCATAGCCAATCATGTCAGTTGTCAGTTCAAACTACAAGCTTCCGTTTGTCGCGTAGTACGCGTCACCGTCTTCCCGTCTTCCCGCTATCTACTTGGCTCCCAGAATCGGGAGAGCTCGCTTGCCATAGTCACCAGGCTGTCTTTCAGATCGGAACGAACGAAAGCAGCCTTAGATTTCCCAGGTTACCGTACCACCGCTGTGCTAATATAATCTGTGGGAATCTTTTCATAGTCATCATCTGTTCATTTGCACTCTCCAGGTAGAACACACTGTACAAGTCTAAGTAAGCAAGGTCAATCGGATTTCTTCGTCCTGAACGCTCCATAGTATGGCATTAAACTTATCTATCTCCATGGTGACAAGCATGGCAGAGGAGAGGCAACACCGCTCACAGTTAGAATGTGTGTTTTTCACGGCTGTGATTGAATAACTGTACCATACCAGCCGGATCTTGTCAGATCTCAGAAGCTCAGCAGGACCAGGCCTCATGAGGACTTGGATGGGAGACCACTGGGAAAATCAGGTGCCACAGGGGGGCGCCAGTCGTGTCCTTAGGCAAGGCACTTCACCCACATTGCTTAGTACAGTATGAAAGTGGTGTGTGCGTGAGAGTGTTGGTGGTGGTCGGAGGAGCCGATGGCACAGATTGGCAGCCTCACTTCCGTCTGCCCCAGGGCAGCTGTGGCTACAACAGTAGCTTACACCACTGAGTGTGGAGTGAATGAACAATGAACTGTAAAGCGCTTTGGTTGTCTTGAAAGCCTTCACCAGAATATTTAGAAAGTACTGTGTACGTTTTAATTGTATGAGAGGGTAATATATGGAAGTAATCAATCAAAACTTATAATATTGAAATTTACAAAAATCTTTCAAAAATTCACAAAACTATTAATAATAAATGATTGAAAATGAAATACAGTAATCAATCGTTTATCGCTGGGGTTAGGTTCCAGAAATAGCCCGCAATAAGTGAAATCCGCGAAGTAGGACAATTTTATATTTTACAATTATTATACATGTTTTAAGTAAGTAAAGTAAATGCCTCACCACACACATTATACACTTTTCTCAGACTGGAATTAACCTTTTCTCACATTTGTCTCTAGTCTAAACACTCAAATTTTCATAGATTTTCAACAAAATATTTTAATAGTGAAGCGTGGGGGGAGACACGGCTCCGGGAGCCCCGCCAGACGCACGAGGAGCACTGCCACACCCCTGTACGAGACGCGCACCAACCCCTTGGAGAAGTATGCGACACGTGCTGCTCTGTCACGGATTTGTCCACGATAAACCCCTCATCGTGGACAAATCCCACGCGTCACTATTAATACATTTTGTTGAAAATCTATGAAATTTTGAGTGTTTAAACTAGAGACAAATATTCTCATATTTGTCTAGTTTAAACACTCAAAATTTCATAGATTTTCAAATGCAGCGCGAGGCCGCGTGTACACCGGGGAGATAGAACTGCGGCGCCTGAGCCACAAACCGAACACGCACAAACGAACGCAAAAGCCGCACGGAGTGATTTAATCCTGGTTCAGACCTGGTTTAGTTCTGGTCTAGACCTGGTTTAGTCCACGTTTAGACCTGGTCTAGTCTCTTAGCCAATCAGGACGCAGACCACATTGTTACACTATTAAAAAAAAAAAGTTACACTATTAAAAAAAAAATTAAAAATAAAAAAAAAAAATTAAAAATTAAATCCGCGAAACAGCGAGGCCGCGAAGAGTGAACCGTGATAGAGCGAGGGTTCACTGTACACAAAAGTACTGCAGAAATATATTTTGACAGATGAAATATTTTACAATGTTCAAACCTTACCAAATTATTATTTTTTATTAAGATTTTCACAATTTTTCACAGATATTTGCCAGACACACAAAAAAAGTATCCATCCATCCATTTTCTTGCACTTATCTGGGGCCAGGTCGCGGGGGCAACAGTCTAAGCAGGAAAAGTAATTATTTTGACTATTTTGGCCACAGTGCACATGAATATTTTCAAACTTCATGCAAACTGCTAATGTACTGTGTGATGCAGCATCTTTTCACAGTCATTTTTTGGTCATTTGCAGTAATCAGCCAGAACACAGTGTACAGGCGTAAATAAGAAAGGTCAATGAGCTACTATAGCATCAAAGGCCCGTTTAACCTGCAGGAAATCAGCATGTCAGTCTATTTTCATCACAAACATACAAGTTCATACTTTGTGATGCCACGTGGTAATACAGGAAGTGCTCCACTGTGTTTTTAATCTCCATACACCTTCACTAGAATCATTTAAATACTTTTAGCGCTGGAATTGCCACTCTCTACTGTTCAAAAGGTAAAAGGCAGCTGTTTACGTTTGAGCTTTGGAGATGTAGAAAGATTAATAATAAAGGGCTGCTCAAACACAGCTCCAGGTCTGTTTTTGTGGAGGAAACAGCATTATAACATGGCTTAAAGCTCACAAGAGTCTATTTTGTGTAATACAGGGCCATTATATTCACTTAGAATTTATTCATTTATTATTTGTTTATATAAAAAGAAGAAGGCCGTTTTGGGCTGTCTCGCACACACTTCATGTCAAAATAATTTTCAAATGTGTTTCAAATGTGTGTTGAAATGGAAATGACTGACAAATCCACAAGAAATTTGAGTTGTCAAAAGGTGCATTATCAGATTTCTTTGCTCTGAATGTTCCACAGTATGGTCTTGTATGGTCAAGTTACTGGGCAGATCTGTGGAGAGATGGCACCGCTCGGAGTTAGAATGTGTTTTTCAAGGCAATAAAATATCTGTAATTAAATAAATGCAAGAAGAAAAGTCATACTGTGTAACCTTCTAGCCAACACTCACCCATTCATACATGCACTCATATACCAGGGTACGCAGACACTGGGGGCGAGGTGAGTTAAGTGTCTTGCTCAAAGACACAACACTCCACCTTGTCATGTCATGCGCTCCACTCCATGCACCTTCACTAGAATCATTTGGATGATTTCGATCTCTACTGAACTAAAGGTAAAGGGTAGCTGTTTAGAGTCAGCAGAAGTTCTCTGATGACTCCACCATCATTGGTCTCATCACAGATGATGATGACGCAGAGTACAGAGGACTAACGCAGGACTTTGTGGACTGGTGTCAGCGGAATCACCTTCTCATCAACGCGGGGAAGACCAAGGAGATGGTGGTGGACTTCCGCAGACGCCATTCTACTGCCCCCTCAGTGAATATCCAGGGAAGGGACATTGAGAGAGTGGACTCTTACAAGTACCTGGGTGTTCATCTGAACAACAAACTGGACTGGACTCACAACACAGATGCACAGAAGGGCCAGAGTCGGCTCTATCTCCTGAGGAGACTTTTGGAGTGAGAGGGCCACTCCTGAGGACCTTCTATGACTCTGTGGTGGCATCAGCCATCCTGTACGGTGTGGTCTGCTGGAGCAGTAGCGTCTCAGAGAGGGAGAAGAAGAAACTGGACAAGGTCATCAAGAAGTCCAGCTCAGTCCTGGGCTGTCCTCTGGACTCGGTGCAGCAGGTGGGGACAAGAGGGTCCTGGCTAAACTCATGTCTATGCTGGACCATGAGTGTCGCCCCCTGCAGGACGCTCTGTCGGCTCTGGAGAGCAGCTTCAGTGACAGACTGATTCACCCTCGCTGTGTTAAAGAGAGATTTTGCAGATCTTTCCTTCCTGCTGCTGTCAGACTGTACAATGATCAATGCTAGTCATATTCATCTCCATAGCAACCATGTGTCATCTCCATAGTAATAATTACATGTGCAATATTATTTAGTGTCACTTTACCTGCTACTTATTTATTTAACCACCACTGTCCATCCCTGCACTGTACACAATCATCTGAGTCACTTTATTGTAGTGATATTATATATGACTGAACTGGAGTCACTTTAGCTGCTGTTTGTTCACTGCTCAGAATCAAAGACATTTATTGTGCAGCGTTCCTGTGCCTTTAACCTTCCAGTGTTGTGTTTTTTAGTTGATTGTACATACTTATTATTATTATTTATCTTAATTTTAATGTATGCTCTTTTTCCAACTGTTTCTGAAACTTGCGTTGTGACACTGCAATTTCCCCATTGTGGGACAAATAAAGGATTATCTTATCTTATCTTTATTTTGTATTTATTTCTTTATTTAAAACAAGGACAGTGTACAGAAAACATTAATCTCAGTAAGAAAAGATCCTCTGTGCCAGATTTAGGGGAGGGGAGCAGTATTGTGGAGAATTCTATGGAGCAGCCGCATCTCAGAATAAAAAAAAAATCATATTGTCAAATTTTAACAGGTTGTATCTGTTCAGTATGTTACAATAATGACTACTAACCCTAACCCTAACCCTAACCCTAAGGTCCCATGGCATGAAATTTTCACTTTCTGAGATTTTTGAACGTTAATGTGAGCTCCCCTACCCTGTTTAGCCCCCCCCATGGCTAAAAGTTGCGAAATGTCTAAACTGAGCATTTGCGATCCTTTTCTGCGTTAGAAAAAAACACAGCTCAAACGGGCGATTCTCAACAAGGCACCTTATTGACGTCAGATCAAAAAATGCAGCTCCACCCCCCATCTGTCTGTACTCAGCGTCTCTGTAAATCACGCCCAGAGAGTTTGGACTGCGAATGCGCTAGGCAATGCGAAATGCGTTTTTTTATTTGCCTGGAGGCACGTCCGAGTGTTTCTAGGCTCAGAAGTCCTTTATCTGAACCTCTGGACCTTTGAACAGCAGTGGTTTAATTTTATTTTCTGTGGAAATGTGTTTATTTTTCAATGGAACTCTTCTCATCTCTTCTCCGCGCAAAAATGCGGAAATGGATCAGAGCGCACAGCTGAGAGCTGAGAGCGGAGAGTTTGGCCACGCCCCCACCCTCTACTATAGGCCATCTCTGTCCTCCTCATTTGCATTCAAGCAACAACGCCCATAATGGACTGTTCAGAGAGAGAGAAATTACTCTTTCTCATCTTATCTCTGTTTCTCATGCACTGAGTGTTGATTTTGAAGAAGGATTCATTTACAGTATTAGGGAACCATTAAGGAGCCATATAAAAGCATCAAGAAGTACCATGTCATGGGACCTTTAAGGTCTTTCCAGATTAAGCAATAATATAGGTGAGAATCAATAAATTTTGTCTAAGTAAGTCTAGGAAAAAAAATCATGGCATTAAGAAAAGTCTTTGATGCCTGAGTGTTTATGGAGTTTTGAATAACTTACCGTTATCTTGAAACCTATCACTTCATGACATCACAAGGTGGAACAGAGCATTTTGGGCTTTGGAGATGTAGACAGACTAACAATAAATGGTTACGCAAACGTGTGTGTGTGTGTTTTTCCTCATTTTTTTCCTCATTTCCATCTACTTCTTTTCCTTTTTTTCCTTTTTACCCTCTGTTATATATGATATTTGATGAGTGAGCTACTGTACCCAAAAACAATTTCCCTTGTGGATCAATAAAGTTTGTCTAAGTCTAAGTGTGAAAGAAACAAAACATAACTCCAGGTATATTTTGGAAGAGGTAACAACATTCTAACATGACTTAAACATGACTTAACTTGACTTAACTTGGCTCAATTTTTGTAATATAGGACCTTTAAAATATAATAGTTTTGTTCTTTGTTTTTAAGACAGTAAAAATCCAAAAGAGTGCCTTTAAATGATTATGCTCTGATGTTTTATAATTCTGTACAGCAGCCATACGATCTCTTCCTGATAACTCAACTTAATACACTATTGATGATACTCCACAGTCCATTGTCAAACTCTATTGAATTAGCGTTAGTAGCAGTAGCTGATGTCTTGCAGTCTGGGCTAAAGCTGGCTTGAATCAGAGCATTGATTCTCCACAGCACAGAGTGGCTCCTGTGATCACCGTCTGAGGACGCTAATTAGAAGCTCATGTATTTTTCACTCACACCATTACCCTGTAGTGTGTGTGCGTGTTCTGAGCAGTGCTGGGGTCCCAGGGGTCAGTATTGATTAATTATTAAAGCCCCAGTGTGTAGGATTCGTGGCGCATAGGTGGATAGTCGCTATTGCACTTTCTGTTTTAGCTACGGCAGACCTCGAGGGACCCGCGCGGTCCCGTTTTTTTTTTTTTTTTACTCATGAAAACACACATTCCCGATCATGTACCATGACACTCTACACATCAAATGAAACCTTACAGTCTCCTCTTTTTGACTATGCAATTCATTTCCCTGCACAACACTCACTCCCCGAGCACATGGGGCTTTTATACGGAAAAGCACAAAACGAGGTTAGTTTACCTTAGAATGCTTTGCACAGGTCAAACTCTGTATTTCACCATAAACTTGCTCTCAATTTGTCCGTAAGGATCCAGCGAATAAAATCCAGTAAAACAATTTAGTCCAAAACACGTGTTAGATCCATTACGACGTCTGATCCGGCAGCATGCTTGTGTTGTTTACCCAAAACCACGAGGCGGAGCCCAAATGTCCTTCTGCAGCTCTCGTATTCAAAATGGCTGCCTCTGCATGGGGAAGATCCCCCTTTTATGTGACTATATCTAAGTCCAAAAGAATACTTTGATTTCATGATGGAAGTGAAAAGGCTTGGAAAACAATGTATTTTTGAATGGGTATCTTCAATTTCAGTAATTAACGGTTAAAAATCTTACACACTGTCCCTTTAAGGAGAGGTAGTAGTAGTAGTAGTAGTAGTAGTAGTAGTAGTAGTAGTATACACCGCATTCCAAATTATAATGTTAATTGTGTTTAAGGGTCCTAAAGGTCAAATTCATGAAAAGTTAAAAAAATTCATGCACAGCATCCAGGTGCTGGTAACAACAGGAACATTGAATAATTCCAGAAAAAAAGAAGTTCACTACTCGGGCGAACCTGCTGACGCTGTAGAAGCGAAACGCTTTGTTCGCTCTTACCTCATAAAGGAATAATCGGAAAGTCAAACAAGTGTGCGGTCAAATTCATGAAACTCATGGATGGTCTTGTGTCTGTTAAATCAATCTCACACACCTGTGAAAAAGGATCTCTCTAGTGCCGAAAAGTGTGAAATAGTTGAATACCTTAGACAAGGTATGAAAACCTTAAATATGTTACCAAAACTTAAGCATGAAATTTGTAGCTGATTCAGAGCACACACGGATTTGTGCAGATAAAGGCACAATGAGGAAGGTTTCTGCCAGACAAATACATCAAATTACAAGAGCAGCTGCTAAAATGTCTTTACAAAGCAGCAAACAGGTATTTGAAACTGCTGGTGCCTCTGGAGTCCAGCGAACATCAAGGTGTAGGATCCTCCAAAGGCAGTTCTGCATAAACCTTCTATTTGGCCACCCATGGCATGAAATTTTCACTTTCTGAGGTTTTTGAACGTTAATGTGAGCTCCCCTACCCTGTTTAGCCCCCCCATGGCTAAAAGTTGCGAAATGTGTAAACTGACCATTTGCAATCTTTTTCCGGGTTTGAAAAAAAGACAGCCCAAACGGGCGATTCTGAACAAGGGAAGTTTCTGACGTCACACGCACGGAAAGGTTTCCACCCCCCTCTGGATGTCCACCCACCGTCTCTGGAAATCATGCCCAGAGAACTTGGACCGCAAACGAGCTACGAAATGAGAAATGCATTTTTTTATTTGCCTGGAGACACGGGAGAGTGTTTCCAGGCTCGGATGTTGTTTATCCGAGCCTTCGAACCTCTGAAACAGCAGTGGTTTAATTTTATTTTCTGTGGAAATGTGTTTTTTTAATGCAACTCCTCTCATATCTTCCTCTGCGCTTACACACACGGAAGTGGGTGACAGCGCACATCGCACCGCTAAACGAGGAACCAGCGGTGCATTTGGCCACACCCCCACCCGCTGCACTGGCCTGTCTCTGTCCTCATTTGCATTCAAGCAACAACGCCCAGAATAAAACCTTTTAGAGACATATTTAGCCTCATGAAGACAGTCAGAGTCATATCTCATGCACTGAGGCTTGATTTTGAAGAAGGATTAATTTACAGTATTAGGGAACCATTAAGGCGCCATATAAAAGCATCAAGAAGTACCATGTCATGGGATCTTTAAACAAAGCTCATGAGCAGAAACGGCTCCAGTGGGCCCAGAAATACATGAAAACTCATTTTCAAACAGTCTTGTTCACTGATGAGTGCTGTGCAACCCTGGATGGTCCAGATGGATGGAGTGGTGGATGGAGTGGTGGACGGTCACCATGTCCTAACACGGCTGCAATGGTGGAGTCATGTTTTGAGCTGAAATCATAGGGAGAGAGCTGGTCGGCCCCTTTAGGGTCCCTGAAGGTGTGAAAATGACCTCTGTAAAGTATGTGGAGTTCCTGACTCACTACTTTCTTCCATGATAAAAAAGAACAACCGAGCTTTCTGTAGCAAAATCATCTTCGTGCATGACAACGCTCAATCTCATGCTGCAAGAAATACCTCTGCATCATTGGCTGCTATAAAAGAAGAGAAACTCATGGTGTGGCCCCATCCTCCCCTGACCTCAACCCTATTGAGAATCTTTGGAGCTCCTCAAGTGAAAGATCTATGAGGGCTGGATGCAGTTCACCTCCAAACAACAGCTGTGGGAGGATATTCTGACATCCTGTAAAGAAATTCAAACAGAATCTCTCCAGAAACCCACAAGTTCAATGGATGCAAGAATTGTGAAGTTCCTATCAAATAAGGGGTCCTATGTTAAACTGTAACTTGACCTGTTAAGATGTTTTGATTGAAATAGCTTTTGATTTCAGTAATATGCTAATGTTTCTAATTGAAAAATCTACAAATGATCATTTTCAGTTCTTTACAACAATAACATGTTTTGAAACTCTGTTGTGCATAATTATTTGGAACCGTGCATTTTAAGTTTTTATTTTTGCAAAAAATTGTAAATTGTAAATTGTACTCTAAAGGTTGATGACTTGAAAATGATGATGTCATTTATATTGACAATTTGGCCAAATCAGAGAAAAATGGAACACAAAAAATTAGAACGCAGTGTATTGGCGCTCTTCAAAAATGGTACGCACAGTTTATTATTTCAAAGCATAACTGTATAACCTTTTAGCCAAAAATAAAAACCTAATTTCTCGAGCACAGGCCGATATTTAGTTTTACGTTTTATCTGAGTGCTTTTGTGTGCATGAGGGCACTGCACAAAATGTGACAAGGCTGCTCTCTTATACACTAAAACAGAGGTCTTCAATAGGGGGGTCGTGACCCCTAGGGGGGTCGCGGAGGTACTGCAGGGGGGGTCGCGTAATCTTTTGATTTCACTTTAAAATAATATAATTTTATATTTTAATATTTTTAAAAACAATATATTTTTCATTTTTCCCCAATCAATTTCTCCCTTGTCCCTCCACCCTCTTTGATGTCTTAAAATGCACATTAATGCGTACATGGCGGCCTCCATCCACCCCAGGATAGATATGTTATGTGCAACTCATCAGGGTCAAACATCTCACTGAAGTGGGAATTCACAGATGTCTTGGGGGGTTCACTGTCCCCTGTATGTTCATGTATGTTCACAGTTTAACTTGATGTGTTATGATCAAAGCTTAACTTGATTTGTGTTAATTGTTCATTATTTGAATAGCTCTGTATTTGAGCAGGATGTATGTGTAAATGGCAGAAGCACAGCCACTCTCTCCCTTGCACTTGTTTTTTGGTTGAATCAGTGAACGATCTTAATAGGCCTGTGTTATATGCAAGTTGTGTTTAACAATTGCAGAAGCACATCCACCCCGTAGGGCCTATCCGGCCCATCTTTAAAATAAAAAACATGAAAATACAGTATTAACCTGTGTATTATTTCCTTGTATTGGATGTACCATAACAGAGTAGCAATGTTTATACATGACACTAAGCTCAATTTAATATAAAACACAATTCTATGCCGTATATATAGTAGGGGGTCCCTGGCCCAGTTCGCCATCTGTTTGGGGGTCCCTGGCCTGAAAAATGTTGAAGACCCCTGCACTAAAACAAGGCTGTGGATAAGGTTAAAGTAGCATTACTGTACAGCATCATTTTGGTATCTTAAGAGCAAACTTTATATTAATTCAAATAAGTATTTATTCACTTATTTATTATTTGTTCATCTAAACTAGGATAGTTTAGTGCTGACTAAACTAAGAATTAAGCCTGAGCTAAACCAGGACTAGACCAGGACTAGAACAGGACCAGAATAGGACTAAACCAGGACTAAACCAGGACCAGTACAGGATTAAATCAGGACTAGAACAGGACTGAACCAAGTCTAGACCAGGACTAAACCAAGGCTAAACTGGACTAAATCAGGACTAAACCAGCACTAGAACAGGACTAAACCAGGACAAGAACAGTACTAGAACAGGACAAGAACAGTACTAGAACAGGACTGAACCAGGATTAGACCAGACTAGAAGCAAACACCTGTAGACTGTAAATGGGGTTGTGACATGTAGCAGCTCAAACACCATGATTCCCATGTGAGCTTTATGGATAGCTCCAGGTGTGAAAGAGAGGAGTGAAAGAAGGAGAAGAGGAGAAAAGATGAGATGTGTGGGGAAAATGTAAATCAAACAGTGCAGCTGTACAGTAAGATAATGTGATATTAAATAAGTATACCGTAGTATGCAGGCTACATAGGACTTATCAAGCATGTCCAAATTATGGCTCGGGGGCAAAAATACAGCCCTTAGACCTATATTTTGTCCCTCAGCTGTCCATATTATCTTAACCAGCAATTCTCACTCATTGTCACACTTTCACAAACTTTTGAAAATCTACCTTGAATACAGGTCTGGTGGCTCACTTTTTCTTCTTCTATAGTCTTTACGCAATAAAAGATGACTTCTTATTAGCACAATTGTCCTTCAGAGCCAAAACTAACATTGGCAAATCCTGAACAAATTTATTAAACCAACAATTCAGGGTTGACCAAAAGCAGATAAGACCCACCCTGGTCTCTCTGTAGACTCATATCGACTGTGGAGAAGAAACTAAACTAAAGCATTATGGGATATTGAGGGCAGTAAATACAAAGTTGGTACAGAAAGAATAAGCAACGTTTGATCTTTCTCTCAAGCCCACTCTCCTAATATTATGGTTCGAGGCCTTTTATTTTTATGTTAAAGGAACTGTACCTGATTTATTTTATTTTATTTTATATTCTTAAAACGTGAAAAACAGAATAGTTAAGAGGTGCACTATGAAACTTTTTGGTTGGGGGTCCGTCACCTGCTTCTTTCTATGGATATGTTATTGCTCTGCCTAAAAAATACCTAAAAAAATAAAATAAAAATCAAGCATTCTGACTGTGAGCGAAATTTGAGGGGCCGTTTAGACGAGGATGATTGCGGTTGAAAACGACAAAATATTCTATCGGAAGTGTCTTTCGTTTACACGGCGGCGGCGCCGTTGGGCTCTGAAACCGCAAAAATCTGAAGACTCCTTCCAGAGTGTGGAGTTAGAAGACGGCCCAGGTCGTGTCTCCGTCTAAATGGCAAGAAGCGCAAAACATGTTCACGTCGCATACACATGACGTCACAATGGATGCGCCAACCCGGTAAAAACAATAACAAACATGTCCGACTACCTTGATACCGCGGATGTTCAAGTTGCGCTAGCAGCTCTAGTCAACATACAAGAGTCATTTCAACAATTGTATAAAATGTATACGGACACCATAGGTGAACAGAGACGGGTAAAATAAACTATTAGAAAATGACCATTTTGCGCATGCTCGCCGACATGCTGCTGCTCTATCACAGTGCCACCTAGCGGCCTGGCATGCATATTCAATCAAATTCGCCCACTTTTGCGTCTTCGTATAAACAAACATTTCCTGTTGAGAATGCTCGTCTAAACGTGGATAAAAAATTGAAGACGAGACGCCACTTTTGCGTCTTCTGTTTTGATCGTCGCCGTATAAACGTAGCCTAAATCTGCAGGGTTTGTGTAAATGAAACAAAACACAACTGGAGGTATGTTTTTGATGAGGAAGCATTAGAACATAGATCAGAAAATGGGCCCATTAAAGTAGAACTAAACAGAACCTTTTGGCGACAGGGTGATTTAATATTATTGTCTACTGTTCTTAGTCATTGTTTGGCAATTTTAGTGCAACTTAGGTAAAGTTTTGTGTTTAAAATGGTCAAAAACTAGCTGTGTGCTGCCTTCAGTGGCCTCTGCAATTTTAAGTACTCGGTGGCATCACACGGGTACTGCCCAGTTTAGCAGCTCACATTTGGATTGGGTTTAGGCGTTTGTCAGCCAATCACAGTCTGCTTCCTTAGCCTCTCACCTTCCAAAAGACTCATTTATACGCCCTCCCTCTCCCTCCATCTGCTGTTCCTGCGCATTTGTGGAACATTCTTATTGCTTCATAAAAAGTGATAGAATGATTTATATCTCCGAGCTTGACATGCGTGCCCTGTGGGAATGGCTGTCCAGATCCGTACACAAACAAGCGCCAGTCCGCCAGTTATGACATCATCAATCATCGCCTGCTGATAACCAGATGGCGCCCCAAGACTGACCCTGGAAAAAATCTGTGAAGTCCAAGCCACAAATTCAAGCAACAGGGGTTCGAGTCTCCTGGTGCTAGTCTTGTGTTCTGTCTATGTCAATCTGGTATCTTCAATGTACAACTTTAAGAACGCTTTGGAATTGTAAACAATGCCAGCAAAGTGTTGTTCCCGCTTCAAAAATATGTGTTATGTGTTGTGTCTTTATTTTCAGCACTCAAAACCCTCACCTGCCATTTTGTGATATTCCACAGTGCTCCACCATGTTTATAAAGTACAGTGGTACCTCACCTTATGAAATTAATTCATTCCAGAAGTGGTTTCATAACGTGAAAAATTCGTAAGTTGAGTAGCTATTTCAATGGAAAAAGCCTGATTCGTTCCAAGGCCCCGATCCAAGTTTTTTTTTTTTTATAGTGTAACTTTTTTTATAGTGTAACAATGTGTTCTGTCCTGATTGGTTTCTCAGACTGGATTTAAACTTTTCTCACGTTTGTCTCTCGTTTAAACACTCAAACTTTCATAGATTTTCAACAAAACGTATCAATATTGAAGTGTGGGGGGAAGCGGGAGGGGGGAGAAAACTGCGCAGACATGTGTGCGCAGCATGACCCCGCGCAGAGCTGAGAGCAGGACTAGACCAAGGTCTAAACCTGGACTGGACCAGGATTAAACCAGGACTAAACCTGGACTAAACCTGGACTAGACCAGGTGGATTAAAGCGCCACATGCGGGTCTATTTCCTGGTTTCTCACGAGTCACAGCTGAGGCGAGCAGCGAGGAAGGAGACCTCAGGGAGGAGGGGACCGCACGCAGTGTGAGTGCATGTGAGCGCGGCTCCTCCTAGTTTAGTCCAGGTTTAGTCCTGGTTTAGTCCAGACCACCGCGGCTCCTCTAGACCTCCTCTAGACCTGCGCTCAGACTGCCTGCGGTCCCCCTCGCTGCTCCCCTCAGCTGTGACCAGGAAATAGACCCGCACGCGGCACTTTAATCCACCTGGTCTAGTCCTGGTTTAGTCCTGGTTTAGTCCTGGTTTAGTCCTGGTTTAGTCCAGGTTTAGTCCTGGTCCAGTCCAGGTTTAGATCTTGGTCTAGTCCTGCTGTCAGCCCCGCACCGGGTCATGCTGCGCTATCACACACGTGTCCACGCAGTCTTCTCCCCCCTCCCGCTTCCCCCCACACTTCAATATTGATACGTTTTGTTGAAAATCTATGAAAGTTTAAACAGTTTAAACAGTGTTTAAACAGAGACAAATGTGAGAAAAGTTTAAATCCAGTCTGAGAAAAGCGTATAATGGCTACGTTCACACTGCAGGGCTTAATGCTCAATTCCGATTTTTTTGTGAAATCCGATTTTTTTGCGAGGCCGTTCACATTTCCAGTTAAATGCGAATTGTATGTGATCTCCAGTGTGAACGCTAAACTCCCCAAAAGTGTCCCGCATGCGCCTTGGAGGACACGATGACGTCACACGCAGCGAACGCGCTCAATGTTTACGGAAGTAGCCTAAAGTTGCTTTCGTGCCGGAGCCAAAACATGTACAGCTTATTTGTTTTAAGGAGGAGACGGAGAAGGAGAAGGACGAGGTTTTTGGCCACAGCGTTTTGCGGGGCAGTGGCAGCAACGTGTGCAGAAAGGAACGTGTGGGTGCGGAGTCACAGGCAGGAGGGGTGAGATTGCTACGTGCTTCGCCGCTTCACTCATACGAGTTTATATGCTATTTTCGCATGACGAGAAGAACATTTGTGCACATTTGTGAACGCCTACTTGTACCACTCTCATTGGAGGAAACACACTCAGGTCGGATGAATGCGACCTGGCCGTTCAGACTGCAGTCGCATGTCAAAAGATCGGATATGTATCGGATTTAGGACCACATATCCAAGTGGCCTGGATCGCATTTGAAAAAATCGGATCTGTGTCGTTCACACTGTCATTAGAAGATCAGATACAGGTCGCATAGAGGCAAAAAAATCGGATTTGGGTCGTTTCAGGCTGCAGTGTGAACGTAGCCAATGTGTGTGGCTGAGCGCGCATTATTTGAATTTTTGAGATTTCGCGTTTCGTAACTTGAAATTTCATTCGTATCTAGAGACCAAAATTTAACATGAAGGCGTTTTGTAACTTGAAATTTTCGTTTGTTGGGTCATTCGTAACTGTACTTATACTGTACTGTACTTATAACATCAACAGACTCATTCAGTGCCCAACATTCAATAATAATGCAGAGGGCACCCACTGCTAGCGTTTTGGATATCATCTGTTTGAAAATGTCTGGATAATTCCAAATACATTTTTAAGTTTCTGTCTTAAAAATGTATTTTTCATCCCCTGCTTGTCATAGAAATGTTATTACTATGTCTAAAATGTTCCAAATAACATCAAGCATTTTTATCTAGCATTTACTTCATTTAATTTCAGGAGTTTAATTGCACAACTGTTCTTTTTAAAACATGCATTGTTACTGTGCACAGGTGTGATTACTTTATTTTCTCCATGGAGAAGGAAAAGTTTAATGCCACACTGGCACATTTTACATTGAGTGAAGCAGGTAGTCCACCAGAAAAGTGACCAGAAATCATGTCTAGGAAAATCTGAGATGTGATTTAAATGTGACACTCTGACAATTTATGTTTACTTTTTTTTCATCATTTAAAGGAGAATTAACGTTTTTTTTTAACAATCTGAGCCTTATTTCGGTAATAAAACAAGTTGTTTTACTCACCCATATCACTTTGGTGTCATATGGAGCACTTCCGGAGATGTTTATATCCGTAAACCGAGTTCTCTGGGCATATATTATATGCCCCGAGAACTCGCGTTACGGTCTCCAAATAACACAAACTTTAGCACTTTTCAAATCATAGAAGCTCGATGTCTTAGTCTACACTTTCGTTTGAGTCAAAAGTGGCCTGTAATCCGAGATTTATCCATAATTTACAGCTTTGCGTTTCAGGTTTGGGTCCCCGGAGCTGAGAGTGAAATAAACTGTGACTCCACACATGCGCACTGGCCTCCTCATCTACTCGAAACTATGGATAAATCTCGGATTACAGGCCACTTTTGACTCAAACAAAAGTGTAGACTAAGACACCGAGCTTCTATGATTTGAAAAGTGCTAAAGTTTCTGTTATTTGGAGACCGCAACCATGTGCCCCGAGAACTCACATTACGGAGATCGCAAATCTAAAACATTTCTGGAAGTGCTCCATATGACACCAAAGTGCTATGGGTGAGTAAAACAACTTGTTTTATTAACGAAATAAGGCTCAGATTGTACAAAACGTTAATTCTCCTTTAACAGAAGACATCAGATATATGAAGCAAGACATATGGAATGGAGCAAAGAAAAAAGTTAAATTACTCAACTAATTCTTTTTTAAATAGTTTACATTCAAATCCTCAAAGTAGTTACTCTTTGCTTCATTGACAGCCCTGCAAACGCTTGGCCTTCTCTCAGTGAGGTTCTGAATGAAGTTTCCTGAAATGGTTTTCACTACACTGTGCCTGAGTCAAAAAACGCAAAAAGTGCAGACCAGGGTTCAAAGCAAAAGGTGACTTGTATTTTTTCCTATGTTTTCAATGTAATAAATGACTCATGATGGACAAAGAAAATAAATAAATTAATTAATTAATAAATATTCATTCTGAAATCATTCACACACAATCTGAAATGATCATATAAGGGACTGCCCTTAGATAAGAGATAAGAAAAGACTTTATTGATCTCACATAGGAGAAATTCACTTGCCACAATAGCTCTTTAGTGCAAGAGAAAGTTTGAGCAAGAAAGTGCATGCAGGTTGCCTGGAAGAATCCATGACTCATCGCTGTACCAGCGGATGAGTCTGGTAACGCTTGATCCACAGAATGCGCTGCTGTTGCGCGTAGACAGACAGCTAAGTGAACCAATCAGAGATTGTGCCATCTTGATTCAAAACTGAGGAGGAACTTCCGCTGCCTAAGAGTGACTTTGCGGGCAAAGGCGGGTGCACTGACGTCACCATCTTTGAACGAATCAGAATCGCGGAGTCCGTTTGTAACCGGAGGAGCGAGCGTGGATGGAGGGTGTCCAAATGGTATCACGTTGTATAGGAAATACAGAGAGATATCATTTGGCTGGCCAGGTAAGCATGCAAGCAAAAAATAAAATAAGTAATAATAAAATACAGTAATAATAAATCAGTAATTGAGCTGACTGGACGATTTCAGGCAACTCCAGAAATCTAAGTACAAGTGCATGTTAGATTTCCATTGACACAAAGGAATGACTGTAATATTACAGTGTAACAGCAGCAAAGGTCCAGCCTGCTCTCCAACAGGACCATGTGTTTACAGCAAAGTCACATCTAATTCACATCATCCAAAGTTTTACTCTCCTCTCACCAAGACGTGATTTTAATTTAAGTATGAACAAGGCATAACCGATAGAGAGAAGAAGAAAAGAAGGGAAAGAAAGAAAGTACGTGAGAAAACCAAAGAGGAAAGGAGAGAGAGAAGGGGAGTAAATGAAGACAAAGAGAGAGAGAAACAGAGAAAAAAAGAAAGCAAGAGGAGGAAATGGAGAGTAAAACAAATGAGATAGAGACGAGTTAAAGTAAAAGATATTTACATACATTGCAGGAGTATAATTAAATTATAAAAACCTAAAACCAAAAACTTAATAAAAACAAACTTAATACGTTTACTAAAATGACAAATATACAAAATATATACCTTTAGCGTATATATTTTGTAAATTTGTAATTCATTATCATTTATTTGAACAAAATAAATTACAAAAACATATTAAACGTAAACATATGAAAAAATAAATGAAAATGTTTGCACTCACCAAAACAGCTGTCCTCCAAAACACTTATTTCAACACAAACTCCATTCTCTTTTCTTTTCTTTCTTCAAGAAGACTCAGTGACTTTGAGGCAGTTTATCTGTACGTTTCAGTTACAATAATAGATCAATAATTCCAACTATAAAAAGAAAATCAAGGAGATCCACTGGACTTTTCCCTTCAAAATCGGTCAAGGCATACATAACAGTCAGTCCTGTTTTTAGTCGGGGCAGGTTGAACAGTGCGCCGTGACTTTCTGTTAAGCTGGAAAAGGCTTTCTCCAGCTGTGACAGGTTGGCTAGCTTGGGGGTCGGTCATCCTCCTCTCATGATATCCTGCTTCTCTTGAAAGGTCCTTGAAAATGGCCTTGCAAGTATATCTGCAACCAAATCAACGTTTTGCCCTCCTTCGGCCATTGTGGGTTAAACAAGCAAGTTTCTGTCTCTGCTTCTCTCTCTGCTCCCGTGCAGCTCGGTTGATCTGAGTTAAACTCAAACGTGAGTATTTAATCACAGGACGCGTATGTCCAGTTGGCCTCACGTTGAACGGTTCAACTTGAGGCCATCTAGAAGTCAACTAGTCAGTCCTACTGTAACCACTTGTGATCTGATTGGCTATTGCAACTGTCTATCAACTGTATGTGCCCGTTCACTTACATTGCACAGACGCCCACATTGTTAATTCTGAGAGCCTCAGGTGGATTTCATACAGCCTGGCAACACAAGCTGGCTGAATTCTGACTGGATAAAAACTCTAACCTAAAAACAACACAAACATAAATGAAGAATATTTTATATATTCAGGGAAGGTAAATTCTAAATTAAATAAACTTTTATAAAATTTAATTTGATCAAAATAAATTGAATTTACTTCATAACTCATGATCATGTTAGGGCAGCAGAGACGGCCCACCACTGTGAAAAGGCCACCTCACACAGATAAGCTGAACCAAAATAAGCACTCACTTTCAGTGCACATTTAGTAAGATGAAGAAACCTTTCACTGCTCACAAGCCACCAAAAGTCACTGTCCCTGGATCTTGCTTTATTTTGTGAATCATTTCCATGTCAACTCCATTTGGCAAAGAAAATACATTCTGAAATGTAGCTGCTACTTGTTCATCACCAATGACAATGAATCTTCCATAGTGCTCAACTCACTAAAACAACAATCCTGGAACTCAGTATCTAGTTCCTTCAGGTGGCAGCAGTACTGCTACGAGGTCCTTTTGTTTTGTTCTCCAGGTTGGGAAAGTGCAGGTGTGGTGCCTACACCAGTGTCAATGCATGTGAAAAGTCCGCGGCTTTCTCAGTCAGGGCCTCCTGATGGATCACACAGTGTTCATTCACAAACTCTGTGAAATCGAGATCATGGTGGTAAAGTACGATAAAACCATTGTGCACGCCACTCATGGTGGGAGCTATAGTAAGTTGTAATTGTCACAAGTTTATGAATGGAGACGTTGTCAAACATGTACTGTTGAAACTCTGTGTAAATGTCCTCTCCTCTTGTCTAATTGAGCAATGTAAGGAAGTCTTCTCTTGCTGATGTATCAGAAAAAGCCATTCTCACAAACACAGCAGACTGCGTGGTGTCCACAATATCCACAGATTCGTCCAATTGACGTGAAAAATATTCACATAGTGACAAGTCTTTTAGCACTTGTTGGTCCATATCTCAGACCCTCCAGGAATTCGCGATGTTGCGATTTGCAACTTCAACGCAACTTCAGCCAGTCCCCGCGAATTCAGGGCGGTGTTGCAATTTTGACCAATCACCGCAACTTTTCCGCAATTTTTACTAATTTTGACCAATCATCGGCGACGTATTGAACGCCGACCAACTTCCTTCTGTGTAGGAGACATAACTGAGATGAGGTGCACGGTGAGTTTGTGTGTGTGTGTGTGTGTGTGTGCGGCAGAGGCGGTGGGTCACGTGAGTGTGGGTGTGTGCACCTACGGAAGTGTGTGCGTGTAAAAGCGCGCGCTCACCTGTCACACAGAGGAGAGAGTCAGGGTTGGGGTGTAGCCGTATTTTTTGTTGACCGCAAACCATTCATTCATCTTTCACGTTAATCTGTTCATCCTGCTGTTTTCATGAGTTCCATTTCATCCTGCTGCGCTGTCATAGCTGTGTGCGCTCTTTTTGTAATAAATACACAAAACGCATATCTGGATCTCAGCGTATCTGTCACCATAGCCTCCTCTTTGCGCGTCACAAATCTGCGAGCCATAGGACCCAACCTCATATTCTCAGCAGCTAAAAGGTTTGAGTTTGGAAGCCGCCACATTCTGCTTTACTTCCGTGTGACAAAACAAAACTGCGGCCGTGTCCCCAGTTCCCAGAGCGCACAGCTCGGAGCGCCGCCCGAAGGGGGCTCAGACTGCAGTCAAGGAGGTGCACACTTGCTCAGCCCCGACTGCAGTCCGCGGACCGCTTAACGACTGCGGTCTTCGGACCGCGTGTTAACTGCGCATGGGACAAAAAAGAAGTGGGACAGCAGTCGTCACGCCGGTGTTCTGTCGAAATGTGTGACGCACATGCCCTTCGGGCCACGCTCCGAGCCGCGCGCTCTGGGAACTGGGACACGGCTTCTAATGGCAAAGAAACATGTCTGCGGCGCCATTTGCCCACTAAAATAACAGCAAAAGAAACAGTTCCCCTCCTAGTAGTAATTTATTTTCGATGTTGGTAAGGTTGTTTTAGGACCATATCTGTGATCTCTGTGTCTTTGTATTATTCTTTGTCAGTAATAACTCAGTATTCAAAATATTACTCAATTTTAATTACAAAAAGCGAAAATCGCAACTATTTATCGCAACTTTCACTTCCTCCCGCAACAAAATCGCAACAAAAACCTTAAAAGCACCGCAACTTTCATCGCAACTTTTTGGAAAAGCTCCCGCAAATTCAGGCATTTTAGCCCGCAACAATCACAAAAAATGCCCGCGAAATCCTGGGGGATCTGATATCTCGTGACAGTGACTCTATCCTCCTTGTCACCGTTGTGGCCGAGTGGTACAGAGCCAAATGTGCTCCAGATCTCATCTTTGTTTTTAAAATCACCAAAAAGAGCCTCTGCCGTGATGAGCATGGCACTTTAAACACACCATCTGTGAATGGTTTGTTATGTTGTGCCAAAAGGTGACTTATATGAAAAAATGCCACGTTCTGAGTAGATGATTTTGTGAAACAAAGCTGCTGGGCTTTTAATGCCTGTTTCAGCTCAGTAACTTTTATCTGTCGAATGGCACTCTTTGGTGGATAGCTGTCCTTAAACTTTTGGTGGTGTGTCTCGTGATGCTGCTGCAGGTTTCCTTTATCAAAAACTCTTGTTGAATTTAGGCTGGAGATCTACCAGGGACAGCGCAAAGATTGACCTGTCGATCGTGATCAACTTGCCCAATGACACAATGGGAGTATGCACTCTGAGCAGGGTTGGTGAGCCACATAAGATGCCAAAGTGATGGTGCAAAAATGTAACACTATATAGAATCTTTAAGCATTAAAATCAATGCATCAAGTGAGTAATCTCCACAGTTTGTATACTGTCTCCATCAGAAACTCCCATAGAGGAAGTTTCTTGTGGATGAGACTCAAAAGATTTGACAGCACAACCTTGTGGTTAGAAAAAACGTTCCCTGAGGGCAAAGTATAATTCTGTTAACAGCAGAAAACGCACCGAGCTCAACTTTGTGTGGTACCCTTTCTCAGTCAAATGTGTAGAGTCTGGTGAGGATTTTGGGAGGCAGACGGGATCCACAGCAAACTTGGCATAAATAATCCTCAGATATGAAGCTCCTGCCCTGAATCCTAAACATGAGACTCTGACCTGATTCAGATGGATGGAGGAGGATAAATGTGCTGTTTAAAATGCCTGCTCAGACTCCACACAGCAGGAGGCCCAGCTCAATATGTTTTACTATTTAGAAGTCATGGCTGAGACTCGTAAGGTCAGAATGTTTATCCATATAACTCCTGCAAAACCACACTCTCCCCAGATGCTTCCATCAAGGACAGCTCTTTGTTGAGGAAAAGAAAGTATTGATTTCAAATAGTCTGGATTGATCAAATATTTTTGGATCAAACTCTTTAAAGGTGCACTATGTACCTTTTCGGTTGGGGGTTGGCCAACTTGTTTTTATGTCACTGCACTGTAGGGGTGTGCAAAATAATCGTCATGACAACGCATCGCGATACTAACTTTCACAATATACTGCATCCATTCTTGATGCCAAAAATCGATTATTATTAATTAATAATTTAATATTTAATAATTTAATATTTAATATTAATAAATAAATACATGCATTTTATTTTTTTTTATAAATCCTATGCACTTTTTTCTTTGTGAAAGGGTATTGTTTGTTATGATGGGACCGGCTGGTTAGCTCAACTGGTAAGTCATGGACTTTCCCCCTGGAGGTTGTAGGTTCAAACCCCCCCTGGGCAATGAGCTAACCAGTGTGGGTCCTTGGGCAAGACCCTTCACGGTACTGCCCCCCGGGCGCCGAAAAAGATGGCTGCTCACTGCTCCTGAAAAAAAAAAAGGATGGGTCAAATGCAGAAGTCAAATTTCTCCCGTGTGTCACTGTGTGTCATTGTGTGTGAGACCAATAAAGGCTAAAAGCTTAATCCTTAATCCTTAAGCTACCTCCAAAATGGCAAATGTTTGAACATCATTTTTTGTTTTAAAAAAAATCCTCTGCACTTTTTTTGTTATTGGTTTGGTTTATTTGTTTTTGTTATTCAATAAATTCAGTTATGAATTGAGTTGCTCAGAGTTCTGTATCAATTGAAGACACTACCCAGATACACAGCCACTGATATTTAAGTTATCCTCTTTTTTTTTGGTACATTTTCACTGAAGTATGTCGAATATATTGCAATGCATCGCAATAATTCAAGTATCGTGATGCATCGTGATAGTATCGCATCGTGGCATATGAATCGTGATTCAAATTGAATCGTGACTTCTTTGCCAATACCCACCCCTACTGCCCTGCCTGGAATATTCCACAGTATAGCATTAAACAGATCTACCTTACATTTATTACATTACATATGGTTTTATAGCTCAGAAATATCAGACTTTTAGTAGATTCCAAAACGGCCTGAAACCCGATATCGCAACAGAAAAGTAAAGTTCAGAGCGGTGTTAGCCTCTTTCGGACTAGCGGTGTTTACAAAACAGCTGAGTTCACGCATGCGCACTGTCCTCTCTGATGACGTCATCAAATGAAACTATAGCTGCATATCGGGTTTCAGGCCGTTTTGGAATCCACTAAAAGTCTACCCTGACACAGCGATCTTCTGTGTTTTGAAAAGTGCTAAAGTTTGTGTTATTTGGACACCGCAAAGTAATGCCCCGAGCACTCACGCTAACGGATACGGGATCATTAGTAGAACAGAACGGCTCAACATAAGTTCTGCGATACTGCTCCAATTGACACCAAACTGCTATGGGTGAGTAAAACTACTTGTTTTATTGCTGAAAGAAGGCTCAGATTGTAAAAAAATTTTACTTTTCCTTTAATTCCGACGCCCTCTGCTACTCAATTTTCTCAAATTTTTTACCCTGAAAAACATGTTTGTATGATTGTCATTCTGAATTTCAATTGCTGAATTTGTTAAATGTGTTTTAAAAATTCACCTTTTAAACATTCTGCAAATATAACTCTGCATTTCTACTGTGGAATTTAAGGGCAACAGTTCACGCTGAATATTTAAAAGGTGAATTTTGATTTTGATTTTTTTAACATGTTCAACAAATTCAGCAATTGAAATTAAGAATGAAAAATTCAACAGCATTTATTTATTTATTTATTTATTTATTCAACCTTTATTTAACCAGGAAAAGCCCCATTGAGATTCAAATTCTCTTTTTCAAGGGAGTCCTGGCCAAGAGGCCCACACAACACAACCCACAAGACAACAATTAAAACTCTCTGCAAAGAATTCTAGTCTGCTGGAGCACGATACTTAAAACACAGTTTTCCTTTCTCTGTTCTCACAGTAGGAACCAACAACGTGTAAACATCCTGAGAACGTAAATTCTGGGGTCCATCAGGCCTCCGCTGAAGATACACACTGAGGTATGGAGGAAGCAGCCCAACAAGTCCCTTATAAATAAGTTTGTTCCAGTGTGTGAGCCGCCGGGAGGAGAGTTTGCAATGATGGGTCCGAGCACTACAGTTTGTAATAAAGCACAAAGAGGCATGAAATACTGAATCCAGAGAACGCAGAGCTTGGGCTGTGACATGCATATATAAAAGATCCCCGTAGTCTAGCACAGGGAGGAATGTTGCAGCAACAAGCCTCTTCCTGGTGTTGAATGAAAAAGACAACTTATTTCTGAAGTAAAAACTCAATTTAAGATGCAAATTTCTGACAAGAGAATCGATATGAAACTTAAAAGACAGTCCATCATCAATTATGACACCCAAGTATTTAAAATCATGAACAACTTCAATAACCGAGCCATCAGGTGCAACAACTGGAGGAACATTTTGCGTAATCTTATGTTATTTATTTATTTATTTATTTGACAGGGACAGTACATTGAAAACATTGCCACCATATAGGTCACTGATGTCCTGGTTAGGCTTTTAAAAATATAAAACAACACAAATAACACACAGAAACAGGACAAAAAACAAAACAAGAACATTAAAAGCATTGGTCCCACTTGTCCCTTCTATATCCAGTTTTAGTGTTCACATTTCTGATTTTCTTTAAGCCACTTTTTTTACTTTTGTGGAGAAAAGTCTCATGTCTAATGTCTAATGTCTCTGTGACTTGAACTCTAGAGGCAAAGAGTTCCACAGATGTGAAGCCTTCACTGAGAATGCTGTTTGACCCAGAGGTGTGCGGCACCTCCTCACTCTGCAGCTCCCACTCACAGCAGCTCAAGTCCGTACACATTCTAGAAAACTGCATTACTTTGTTTTTGTTTGCATTAAGACAGAGTTTCAATTCGGAGAAGCTGTGGAAAACAATGTTAAATGCAGCAACAAGCCTCTTCCTGGCGTTGAATGAAAAAGACAACTTATTTCTAAAGTAAAAACTCAATTTAAGATGCAAATTTCTGACAAGAGAATCGATATGAAACTTAAAAGACAGTCCATCATCTATATATTATTATATATCTATTAATATATAATCATGTCATCTGCATAAAAATGGCAATTTGCATTTTTTACCTTCTGGCCCACATCATATATATCGGATCGGTAAAAATGCCCTAAGAACGGTCCGATGGCCTGGATTTACGGTCAAGAATGGGTTTCCTAGCTCCTGAGGCATGAGCGCTCGCTCTCAGACAGTAGAAGCGGCCCTGTGCCTGTGTTTGATCTCTCACGAGACTACAGTGTTGACCTTTTACCTGTGACGTCGGCTGATGTTGTTGTAGTAGTTGAAGCACAGCGCGGGATACTGTCTTTGCTATGGAACCGACTAACCATGTCAGACAACGCGGATCACCTAACATCACACACGTGAACGCGCGCGAACACACACGAGAGTTGAGGAAATGTTATGAGATGGAGAGAAAGTATTAGTTATTCACTGTTAAGCTTTCTCTGATTTTCTTTTTTGTTAAGAAAAGTTAATTACAGACATAAAGACATGTTGGATTTAACATTCTAGTGTTTTCTATAACTGCCTAGTAATGTCTATCTTCTTGTCAGTGATATGTTGCACTTTTACAGTTCCTGAACTCATATGAGTGACTGAAGCACTAATCATTCTGATTCATTCTGATTTTTGCCTTTAATAGGCAACTTGCTTGTTTTATAACGACTTTTTATTTTATTTTTGATATCTAACCTTATTGTTTTGTGTTGCTTGAGGGAAGGAATGTGTTGTATTTTAAGTATGAGCAGAGTTTTGCAAACCGGATTGCCAGTTTTTCAGTAGACCTGGTGTATTGTCTGTTGGACACTAAATAAACAAAAGGATACTATTTTGAAATTTCATTTCTGTTTCTCTCTTTTTCTTCTCAATAACTTTAAAGCACTTGGGAGTAAAGTTGTCAATTTGTATTGAATCGAAATTAACCGAACCGGATCGGATCGAATCGTACCGGATCGTTTACAAATTTTTTTAATCGTCCCTGAATCGAATCGTAGCCTGTGAATTGAGATTCGAATCGAGCCGTTTTGTGAGTGAAAGATTCAAACCCCTAATATATAGTGAAGAGAAGTGGTCCCAGAATAGACCCTTGTGGTACACCTCGAATAACAGGCAGATCATCTGAACACTGGTCACCACATTTAACCCTTTGAGATCTGTCACAAAGATCATTTAAAATCCATCTGACTGCTAGTTCCGAAAGTCCAATGCTTACAAGTCGTTGCATTAATAATTGATGATATACAAAATCAAACGCCTTGGACAAATCAATGAAAATAGAGGCACAATTTAGTTTTATTGGACGCTGAGCAAATATCATTTACAACCTTCAATGCTGCTGTCATGGTGCTATGCTTTTTCCTGTATCCCGACTGAAATTCGAAAAGGATTTTACATAGTTTCCAAATATGATTTTAGTTGTTCATTTATTAGACTCAAAAATTTTGGAAACAACTAACAATTTTGAAATTGGTCTATAATTATTTAAGACACTTTGGTCACCTCCTTTAAAAAGTGGAAATACAAAAGCAGATTTCCATATTTTAGGAATTTCTGAAGTGGACAAGGTCATATTAAATGTGTGTAAGTGGCTCTGCTATAAAATCAGCTGCCATTTTCAAAAAATAGGGATCCAAAAGATCTGGGCCATGTGAATTCAAAATCTGATGAAACAAATGATCTTCTATACAACACGTTTTTACAGTCTGAGAATCAGGAACTGGAAGTGCGCAGTTAGCGTTACTGTGACGGTATAGCTTCGCTCTGGCTTCTGAAAGTTGTGAAACTCATCACAGTGAATAATTATGGTCTGAATTAGGGCTGTGCAATTAATCGAATTTTGATCACGATTTCGATTTTGGTGTCAAACGACCTCAAAATTCATATAATCGAGTCCAAACGATTATTTTTTCATTCCTCTGTCGAGAGGGACGCGCACGCGCAATACATTCCCTTCCACGCGGGCCAATGCGCAGCGCTGAGACTTGCTGGCGCCTGCGGCCGGCTGCGAGTCGGGCTCACACTACCACGATTTGACCAAAGTCTGTCCGAGTTGCTACCAAGAATTACCAAGAATTGACCGATCACGGCACTAGTTGCTACCAGGAATTGACCAATCACACGGCAGGAGTTGCTACCACGATTTGCTGCCAAGAATTGACCAATGAGAGCACTAGTTCCTACCAAGAACGCACACGCTCGCATATGAAACCAAGAACACGGAAACTACAGAAGACAATAGTAAACGAAGTTAGTATAACGCAACATTTAATGACTTTTAAATCGATCGTTCACCCTCCATGGTATTTACTATGAATACAACGTACAAAGACACACTTTACATGGGACTTTGTAGAGATACGCGATCGGTATTTTCAATAGAGGCGACGTGAATCACTTATCCCGGACAACACTTCATCTGGGAGCTTCTTCTTTTCGGATTTGCTGGACAGTATCTCATCTTTGCTTTTGGTAAGTCATGTCATGAAATGTGTGTTTGTCATATCACTATTCTATTTTAGCGCTATTATATTATATTATATTATATTATATTATATTATATTATATTATATTATATTATATTATATTATATTATATTATATTATACTGAGGAGAAATCTGTGTGAGGAAAGTGAGGAATAGCTGTGTGTGATAACTTTGTGTGTGTGTGTGTGTGTGTGTGTGTGTGTATCATAGCACCAGGCTATTTTATGTTTATATTTGTTAGGTTGTATTTTATTAAATTCTGTAGAATAAGACAGAAGAAGAATAAATGTTTAAGGGGAGAGTAGCCCACTTTGTGTGTGTGTGTGTGTGTATGTATTTAGGTAGGGGATTTTGAAAAAATCGTTTAAATAATCATGATTTCAATATTGACTGAGATAATCGTGATTATGATTTTTTTCCATAATCGAGCAGCCCTACTCTGAATGTACAAACAGCTCCTCAAAGGCATTACCCCACAAGGTGCAATGATGACAGAGCCACACTTAGAGCCAGATTCTAGTGAGGAATATCTTTGGACCACTGCAAATGTAAAATCAACTAGCTCTGTTTTTCACATTTTTAAGACTGTAATAATCAGGTACCTTTAATAACATGTTCATTGTGAATTAACCTTTGTTCATGCTTTAATAAAGGTGCACTATGTAACTTTTTGGTTGGGGGTCCATCACTGTCTTGTTTCTATGGATATGTCATTGCTCTGCTTTAAAAGTTCCACAGTATGACATTAAACAGCTCTACCTAACATTTGTTCAATTTCTACATTCATACCATGTTCCCTACAACAGAACAACTCAGCTTTATGTAACAGATTACCCTATGTCCTGTCAATCATCATATTATATCTTTAAATTGTTTTCCTTACAACCTCTTATATATAGCTGAAATATTTTATTACTTATTTTCTATTTTATTTTGACTTGCACATTTATATAATTATGCCTTATTTGACACCAGTTTCTTCTCTCCGTCTCTCGCTGAGGTCAGACATATTTTCCTCCTCTCCCTTATCTCTATCTGCTCTGCTCTATGTGTCTGTGTGCCTCTCTTGTCTTCGTCTCTGTTCCTCCTGCTGGAGTAGATTTTCAAAATCCTAAATTATGGAATTTTTGGTCCCTCAGCGCAAATTGGCACACACAAAGAAAGGTGGGTTTGGGAGAGCTGACTTTTCTGACTTTTCTGCACGGAACCTTTCACTTATTGGATTTTAGATGGCTGACATCTGATTGGCCTGGGGATGTTTCTGATCCATCGGAGTGAATAAGAATCCCCCAAAGCTGTAAATTTACACCAGAGTGGAGCTGTTGCGGACCTAGGGAAGGTCTACATCAGAAGGTGACACAGATTGAGGAACCCCCGACGCTCGGATACCATCTTGTTTGTGTCACAGTTACACGCCAGGAGGGAGGACTGGCGAGTCTCAACGGCCCGGCTTGGTGACATGAAGTTGGGGACTTTTGCAGTACCAGGTTTTTGGACCAACTGTCCGTTCACCTAAGTTCTAAAGTGTGTTTGATTATGTGCATCTTGCCCTTTAATTTCAACTCTCCCGGGAAATATAGGATAAAAAGGACTTCTGCTGACTGTCTGGTGCATTTGGACACCAAGGACACTCACCATAATCAAAGGAAATGTTTATCAATTGGCTAACACGTACAGTCATACCTCACCTTACGAAATTAATTCGTTCCAGAAGTGGTTTCGTAACGTGATTTTTTCGTAAGTAGAGTCGCAATAGGGGATTTGGGCTGCTGTGATGCCGAGCGCGCATCCAAGCGCGCATTATTAGAATTTTTGAGATTTCGCGTTTCGTAACTTGAATTTTCTTTCGTATTCAGAGATGAAAATTTTATGTAAACGCGTTTCGTAACTTGGATTATTCGTTAGTTGGGTCTTTCATAAGGTGAGGTATGACTGTATTTATAAAAACACTCTGCCCTTCTTCATAGTTGTCCACCTCGGCTGTCACATATTTCCTGTATTATCATTCTTGTACTCTTCCCTTCTCTTTGTCTAAGTTTGTCAAAAATACCTAGAAAAACAGGCATTCTGACTGAGCGGCGTTTCCTCTCTACAGATCTGACATGTAACTTGGTCTGGTTTGGTCTCCATGATGATAGAAAGGTTTAATGCCATACTGTGAAACATTCCAGACAAAGCAATAACATTTCAATAGAAAAAAACGTTTGATGGACCCTCCACCAGAAAAGTTGCACAATGCACCGTTTAGGCTATTAAACCTCTGGAATACTCCCACATTGACAATCATAATACCTACGTATGAGATTTATAGATTCAGCTTTTCTAACAGACAACAGTTATTTATCAGTTTGTTGTTGTGGGAGAGTAAATAATACCACAATGTGTCTTATCCATCTCTGTACCCGAAGATGCACATTTCTCAAGGCTTTCATTTCACTTCAGCGTGTCAGTTTATTGAAGCGAATGAGCAGGAGGATGAGAGGATGAGAGCATGGGAGGATGAGAGGATGGGAGGATAGGATTGCAGGTGTCAGGAGGAGCAGACAGGGTTTGTTTTGGTGTATGTTTCCTGGTATGAGACGATGAGTTATAGGAGAGAGAGGTGTAAACAAAACACAGATGATGGAGCGCTGCAAAAGACATGAAAATATGTGACTAGCAATCAGTTACTGTTAGTTTGTTTACTTGCATCTACTCGAGTGATTTGTACTGTTTGCAGGCTCTCTTTTTTCTTGTACTCAATTAATATTATTGTTAATGCAAGGACTGTACAATTTGGGGAAAATATCTAGCATTGTTAAAGGTCCCATGACATGGTACTTCTTGATGCTTTTATATGGCTCCTTAATGGTTCCCTAATACTGTAAATGAATCCTTCTTCAAAATCAACACTCAGTGCATGAGAAACAGAGATAAGATGAGAGAGTCATAAATGTCACTCTGGAACACTCCATTATGGGCGTTGTTGCTTTAATGCAAATTAGGAGGACAAAGATGGCCTATGTAGGCTTTTTAATTTTTTTTTTTCCCCTGGCAGCACGGTGGCTGAGTGGCTAGCACTCATGCTTCACAGCAAGAAGGTTCGGGTCACCCGGGCCTTTCTGTGTGGAGTTTGCATGTTCTCCCCGTGTCTGGGTGGGTTTCCTCCGGGCACTCCGGTTTCCCCCATCAACCTAAACATGCACCATAGGTAAAATCCTCCAGCTGAGGTCCTGACCAAGACTAAATAACAAAACAAAATCATGGGGTTGGTCCCCGGGTCAAATATAGAAACAACTTCTCCTGTGCGAGATCAATAAAGGTCAATCTTCTAATCCTTGACCACTGTAAGGCGCTTTGTGCTACAATTTTGTATGAAAAGCGCCTTATAAATATTGTTTGATTGATTGATTGATTGATTGATATAGTAGGGGGTGGGGGCGTGGCCAATCTCTCTGCTCCGCTCTGTGACCCACTTCCGTGTTTTTGCACGGGGGGAGAGATGAGAAGCGTTCCATTGAAAAATAAACACATTTCCACATAAAATAAAATTAAACCACTGCTGTTTCAGATATCCACAGGCTCAGATAAAGGACTTCCGAGCCTAGAAACACTCGCAAGTTCCTCCAGGCAAATAAAAAAACGCATTTCGCATTGCGTAGCTCCTCCGCAGTCCAAACTCTCTGGGCGTGATTTACAGAGACGCTGAGTACAGACAGACGGGGGTGGAACTGCATTTGCATTTCTTTTTTCGAGCTGACGTCAATAAGTTTCCTTGTTCAAAATCGCCAGTTTGAGCTCTGATTTTTTGTAACGCAGAAAAGGATCGCAAATGCTCAGTTTAGACATTTCGCAACTTTTAACCATGGGGGGGGGGGGCTTAACAGGGTAGGGGAGTTCACATTAACGTTCAAAAACCTCAGAAAGTGAAAATTTCATGCCATGGGACCTTTAATTAGATTTGCAATTTAAATTTGTCCAGCCAAATTGCCAAAAAGATTGAAATATGAAATAACGCACTAATAGAAGAGTCACATTTCATGCTTGTACAGATCTCAAGTACAGGGTTAGCAGGTTTTTATGCAAAATAAGACAGATAAGAGAGATTTTGTTGTTTGGGGAGCAAATTAGAGTGCCTCGAAAACTGCAGCCTTTGCATTTTGATAATTGTATTGAAAACGCGTTATTGATTAGACTGATTAATTGTGAGTAGTAAATGGTCATATTTTTATACAGCGCTTTTCCACTTTCAAGGCATTCAGAGCATTCACACACCAGTGTACGCAGACACCGGAGGCGAGGTGGGTTAAGTGTCTCGTCCAAGGACACAACAGCACTCATCTATGGGAGCTGGAAACACACCGCCAACTACTGTCGCTTAATCGTGCCACTCTAGTTAATTCTATGTTATGTGATACTTTTTTACTGGTACTGACATTTTTGGGTCACTAAATACAAATCTATTTTCTGTCATTAGTATTTTTATCAAGTGCTGAATCAGACAGTGACATGCAGTGAGGGTCATGGCTGGTGAGGCACTGATGTCATCACAATCAGATTTACAAATATGCAAACCGGGCCAGTTTCTCTCCCTGTAAGTGACTATTAGCTCATAATATTATTGTTCAGTGCATTTTCCAGAGCACACCGAGCATCATAAATTAAACGGCTCTGAATGTGAGTGGTGGACCGTTCAATTTTAACAAGGTTTTTTTGCAAATTTTTCAGGTCACAATATAGACGCTCCTCAACCTACGAACGAGTTACGTTCCGGACGCCCGTTCGTTAGTTGAATTTGTTCGTAAGTTGTTATTACATGTTTAAGCCTTGTATAAGTTATCTATATGGATTTGTACTGCATTTAAATAGCACTAATATCACTAATAACACAATAACACTAATAAATAACACTAAATAATACTAATATGCTTTTTAAAAATATGGAAAACTGATGAGATAAAAAGAAGAGAGGGACACAGAGGCAAACGCAGTCAGCTGAGAGAGAGAGAGAGAGAGAGAGAGAGAGAGAGAGAGAGAGAGCGCGAGTGAGCCAGCCAGCGAGAGCGCGCGTGTGTGTGTGAATGTATGTGTGTGTACTGTGTGTTTGTGTGTAGCCTATTTACCTCCTATTTTCCTTGAGCTCTTGGGGAAAGTTTCTCCATCTCCTCCATGAGTTTCCCTCTCTTCTTGCTTATGATGGTGTGTTGCATACCCGCTGCACTTTTCACATGCTCCATAATGCGGTCCTTTTGTTTATATATCGTACCAATTGTCGAACGGTTCACGTTGTACGCGTGTGCCACATTCACCATCTTCTCACCAGCATCAAGTTTCTTTATTATCGCCACCTTCTTTTCAAATGAGATGGCTGCCGCTTTTTCACAGAAGCTTCACTAGAAGCTTTTCGCTTTTCACCAACCATATTGGATTACTGTACGCATGCAAGAAAAACAACAAAGTTCATAACACCGCACCGTAGTAACACCGTAGTACGCCCGCTCAGTTGAAGTTCTGAACACTTCTACTCCAAGTGTGACGCTTGAGGGATGCTGCGCAGCCCCTGCCTGTGCGTCAGCGGCGGAAATACGCACTACGTACTGTACCCGGAAGTCGGAATAGGCGCTTTTTTTCTTTCGACCCTATTCGTAACTCCAAATGTTCGTAAATCGAATGTTTGTATGTCGAGGAGCGTCTGTATCCCATCTGAGTCCAGACACTGTCACAGCAGGTTGAGAAAAGAAGGAAGGAAAAGCAGAAAAGACGATTTCTTACCACGCTGTTTGAAAAGAGCGAGTCTTTCGTCCCGTAGTCTGGAGCAAACCCTTTAGCTCCAGTGTTGGTCTTCCTTTAATTATAACCTCCTGCTTCGACCGAAAGTCCAGTTTAGAAAACTGCTTGAGCTTTAATATGTAATCTTCCTCCATTTAAAAAGTAGGGCCAGACAAGAAGAAAAAAGTGAAAGGATTGCTAAACTTGACTTGCTAGCTCTAAATTGTAGCTTGCTGTCACTTATTCTAAACCGCTGCCCCAGAAGTTGCAAGAAGAATCTACGTGCCTCACCCTTTTCACAGCAGCTTTAGCGCAGAATCTGTCACTGCTGAGCTACAGCACAGTCAGTCCGTGGTGAGGCACGAACGGCTGGTGTGTCTCCACTAGGGGTGGGTATTGGCAAAGAAGTCACGATTCAATTCGAATCACGATTCATATGCCACGATGCGATACTATCACGATGCACCACGATACTTGAATTATTGCGATGCATTGCAATATATTCGACATACAGTGGTACCTCACCTTACAAATGACCCAACAAACGAAAATTTCAAGTTACGAAACGCTTTCACGGTAAATTTTGGTCTCTAGATACGAAAGAAATTTCAAGTTACGAAACGCGAAATCTCAAAAATTCAAATAATGCGCGCTCAGCCACACACATTATACGCTTTTCTCAGACTGGATTTAAACTTTTCTCACATTTGTCTCTCGTTTAAACACTCAAACTTTCATAGATTTTCAACAAAATTATTAATAGTGAAGTGTGGGGGGAAGGGGGAGGGGGGAGAAGACTGCGCTCTGACACGTGTGATAGCGCAGCATGACCCGGCGCGGAGCTGACAGCAGGTCTAGACCTGGACTAAACCAGGACTAAACCTGGACTAAACCAGGACTAGACCAGGTGGATTAAAGCAGCGAGGAGGGGACTGCACGCAGTCTGAGCGCATGAACGCATGAACGAGACCCATGCAAGAGCCGCGGTGGTCTAGACCTCCTCTAGACCTGACCAGGTCTAGAGGAGGTCTAGAGGAGCTGCGGTGGTCTGGACTAAACCTGGACTAAACCAGGAGGAGCCGCAGTGGTCTGGACTAAACCAGGACTAAACCTGGACTAAACCAGGAGGAGCCGCAGTGGTCTGGACTAAACCAGAACTAAACCTGGACTAAACCAGGAGGAGCCCGCGGCTCTTGCATGGGTCTCGTTCATGCGCTCAGACTGCGTGCAGTCCCCTCCTCGCTGCTTTAATCCACCTGGTTTAGTCCTGGTTTAGTCCTGGTTTAGTCCAGGTTTAGTCCTGGTTTAGTCCAGGTTTAGTCCTGGTTTAGTCCAGGTTTAGTCCAGGTTTAGTCCTGGTCCAGTCCAGGTCTAGACCTGCTGGCAGCTCCGCGCCGGGTCATGTGCGCTATCACACGTGTCAGAGCGCAGTCTCCCCCCCCCCCACACACTTCACTGTTAATACAATTTGTTGAAAATCTATGAAAGTTTGAGTGTTTAAACGAGAGACAAATGTGAGAAACACACAGAACACAATGTTACACTATAAAAAAAAAAACTTGGATCGGGGCCTTGGAACGAATCAGGCTTTTTCCATTGAAATAGCTACTCAACTTACGAATTTTTCACGTTACGAAACCACTTCTGGAACGAATTAATTTCGTAAGGTGAGGTACCACTGTACTTCAGTGAAAATGTACCAAAAAAAAGAGGATAACTTAAATATCAGTGGCTGTGTATCTGGGTAGTATCTTCAATTGATACAGAACTCTGAGCAACTCAATTCATAACAAAAACAAATAAACCAAACCAATAACAAAAAAAGTGCATAGGATTTTTTCTAAAACAAAAAATGATGTTCAAACATTTGCCATTTTGGAGGTAGCTCCCATCATAACAAACAATACCCTTTCACAAAGAAAAAAGTGCATAGGATTTATTTTTTTTTAACTAATAATTTATTTATTTATTTATTAATAATTAATTAATTATTAATTAATAATAATTGATTTTTGGCATCAAGAATCGATGCAGTATATTGTGAAAGGTAGTATCGCGATGCGTTGTCATGACGATTATTTTGCACACCCCTAGTCTCCACTTGTCTTTTCTCACTATTTGAACAGTAAAAGTGAAAATTCAGCGATGTTTAATTAAAAAAAAGAAGTTAAAGTTAAATAGAAAAGTTAAATACAAAATAACTTTGTAGTACAAATCATTGGATAATCATTGCCTCCCCTGACTGCACGTGACTGGAATCAGACACACGTTTCAACTGGCCTGGGCATTTGTTCTATTCATTGTAGTAAACCGCTGCAGCTCTCAAATATGAATCTGCCTTCACAAATACACAGGGTGGTATTGGATCTGTTTGTATATAGTTCCTACCAATACGATATGTGAAATATCCTGTACCTTGCTCAATATCATGAATAAGTAAGGAAAAACCCTAAATACAACAAAATATGCAAATGTGCAAAAATATCGAGCTAGTGATAGTAAGTAGCCTAGTTTAAAGTAAGAACACTATGTTTCTTTTCCTTTTTTGAGGGCAATCTACTGTATACTATTTTTTTTTTCAATGCATCTTGCCCAAGTACAGATATAATGTATTAAGCAGCTCCTGAGTTCAAAATAATTTGGTTGTGTACTATCTGCGTTATATTGTCCGACAATCAGGAAGTTGTTGTTAGCTGTACAGTGATGGTCTCTGAAAGTTGTAAAAGCCCTTATAAACTTATTGCAGCATCAACATGACAATTTTGTTGCTTATTTAGTGTAAGGAAACTTGCTTATTAAATACACTAAAATGTATTTAGTTCTGAAAAAAAGCACGTATCATGTGAAGCATATCGATTAGCACATGGATCACCTGATAATACCATATCATGAGCCACGTGTCGAGTATCATATCAAATCATGAGGGGCACAGTGATTCCCAGCTCTAGTACATTGCTACAGCAGGATCATACTTCCTGTTTTAGACTCAAAAGCAGGCTGATTGAGAGAGAATTAAAACTGCTTTCCAAACTCACAACAATGCTACAACAGCTCTACAATCCCGAGGGCTCTTCTGGGCTGCTCTCTGTCAACTGACTCTGCGTTAAAAAGGCACTCATCGGAAAACATGGCACAAAGCACAACACAGGTGGGACACTGGCTAAGTACTACAATGTTTGTGATAGTTTTAATGAAAAGCTGTTGGAACTGGGGTGTGATATGTGATAACTGGAATATTACAAGAATTGACGCAAGCCTTGATGCTAAAATTAGGTCACTGGGTCCCTCCAAGTGCTGTCACAATACTAAAATGTCAAACTATTTCAATAGGGTGACATCAGGTAATTTGAGCCATCAGCTAAAATGAGACATTTAAGGTTTGAGCATCCTAGCTCTTTAAATGTTAGCAGCCAATGGCTGCAAACTGTATCAAATGCATGCTACAACTGTACTTGATAGAAAACAATACATTTGATTGGTGTATGGTTGGTATGGTGGGCGGGACAATGCCACACTTACATACTGCTGAGGAGAACTGTGAGGTTAGTGGCCTGGCAGACAATTCTTTCTTGAAACTTATAAGGTTGATAAATCATTAAAAAATCGACCTTCAGCTATAAAAAATAGTCTAAATGCATGTTGTGTCAGCCTTTATCAGATATGATGCTGAATTTTTGCTTAGCTAAACTATTTTTCATGAAATTAGTATTTTTGGTGGTGGCTCAATTTACCTTAATGTACTGAGGTAAATTGAGCCATGCACTTCAGCTAAAATGAGCCACCTTCAGAGTTAGCTTTAGCTAATATTTTGATGGTATAGGCTATTAGCATAGCATTTTGATGATATGTAGACCTGCTTATCCACATCTGTTCTATTTATCCCTCCTGGATATACTTTTGGGTTCAATAAATCAATCAATCAATCAAACAATATTTATAAAGCGCTTTTCATACAAAATTGTAGCACAAAGCGCCTTACAGTGGTTAAGGATTAGAAGATTGACTTTTATTGATCTCACACAGGAGAAATTGTTTTATATTTGACCCGGGGACCATCCCCATGATTTTGTTATTTAGGTTTGGTCAGGCCCTAAGCTGGAGGATTTTACCTATGGCGCATGTTTGGGTTGGTGGGGGAAACCGGAGTACCCGGAGGAAACCCACCCAGACATGGGGAGAACATGCAAACTCCACACAGAAAGACTCGGGCGACCCAAACCTTCTTGCTGTGAAGCATGAGTGCTACCCACTCAGCCACTGTGCTGCCAGAGGGGGAAAAAAAACAAGCAAAAAAAAACAACGGACAAACAAACAGAAGAACAAACAAACAGACAAGCAAACAAACAAACAAAGGACAAACAAGCAAACAGACGAATAAGCAGATGAACAAACAAACAAACAAACAGGTGGACAAACAAACAAAAGAACAAACGAAAGACAAGCAAACAGACGACCGAAGTCAATCAAAGGCAAAGCTAAACAGGTGAGTCTTGAGCCCACTCTTAAAAACATGAACGTTCTCTGCAGCCCTGAGCTCCTCCGGCAGTTCCATAGACGAGGGCCGTAGTACTGAAAAGACGCCTCTCCGTGAGTGTGTGTCCAATAAAGTACTAAAGTGCACTCTCTCTCACACACACACACATGTTATGTGATGTTTTATTTTGTGTGTTAGAATTACTAATATGTTTTTATGATAAATAAATGAATGTTTTGCTTTGCATTTTTGGTGGCTCATTTAACCTGGTAAGTGGCTCAATTTAGCTGACCGGGTGGCTCATTTTACCTGAACACTGATCGTAAAAAAAATGTGAGACAGCTGATGTTTTTTAAGCTGTAAAACCTAAATGATTCAAAAATAATTCAACCCTAAAATATTAAAGATTGTATTTATTAACTAAAATAAATATAAACCAGTGTCATAGATAGTTTTTTACGAGTTTCCTAAGACATTAACCAAAATGTGGCTCAAATTACCTGATGTCACCCTACTAAGGAATAGACTCAATACTCAATATGGATTTGGATACCATGATAACTGAAAATACTGAAGATTAAATCATAGTACTTTCTTTTATATTCTCATGTGGCCTTACATCTGTAATCCCTCAGCGGTCCATGGGCATATTCTAGTCTATGTGCTCTTATACTTGTTCTGATACAGCTCAAGATCGTTCTAAAGCTATTGGGGAAAGGTTCATTTATGTCCTGTGAATGTGACCTTTTCAGTATTGGAGCCTGCTCGTTTCAATACGAGTTTTAGTATTAATTAGCATGTGATTTTTAATACTTTTGACAATCCTAATTTGAAGCAACCAACCCCAAGTGTGGTCACTGGGTCTCTGTATTACCTGGAAATAGATATGTATGAGTGATTTAAAACAGGGGTCCCCAACCACTGGTCCAAGGCCCAAAACCAACTGGTACTGGAAAATAGTATATCTTTAAAGGAGTTTTACTTCTTTTTTATAGTCTACCACCATATCTACATTTCACTCTGGAAATATACTGCAAGGCGTCCACTACTATAGGTAACAGTTGTAAGCATTTTGCACATTTGTACTTTATTTTCTGAGATGTCTGTTTTTTTGTTGTTGTTTTTTTAATAAAATCCCTTTATTTTTTTATTTTTTTTAGGTACTTTCTTCACCTTGGTTGTGAAACTGCAATATATGTTAAAGCCACATGTTTGAAATAAACATATATCAATAAAGAAATGTCCTTACAAAACAATTAAAAATATGCTAAACAAAATGTGCAAAAAAAATAAAATAAAATAAAATATTTTTGTCATGTTTTATAATTTAAACATGAACTGATTCCATCTTGATGCCGATATGGTCTGTTCACAAACATCTTCAGGGCCAGAACATAATGGAGCAAGGTGTGTTGGAAAAAAACACACACACAATCTGTTCCACCATATGGCAAGTGAGTACACAACTATAATCAGTATTCAACAAATGGAGCCAAACACATACACATACATTACCAGCCTCCCCCACCTCCGGATAATCCAGTGTCACTTCTGATGTAACAATATGCTAACATGGCTAACCACTAACAACCCACTTATCACCAGTCTGTTTCAAATGACTCGGTAACGGCCAACATGCGTAACAGACTCATCCTCTGAGACAGGTGCTCCTGGCTGTGGATGTCCAGCTCAAGAAATGGAGAAGGTTTGACCCATCCTTCCTCTGTAACAACTTACAGAGGAAGGATGGGTCAAATGCTGAGGATAATTTCCTCTATGGGGTTAATTAAAGGGATATGCCACCCCCAGGTCAAACTTGGGCACCTCCCCACAGTCCAGAGACTAAAATAAGTGGTGGAAAGCGTTTTTCTGGTGACGGAGCCATTGTCCAGGTCTGTCAGCACTGACCGCCGCGGTATCTGCAGCTACTCCGCGTTAGACTGGAGTCTAACGTCGCCAGAGAAAGAAGCACACACCACGCTGCGTAACAGGGGAACTGCCTTCCTGGTGCGTGACAGGGATTCCCCTGTCAGCGTGGTGTGTGCTTCGGCTGTGTTTTTCCGCACTGAAAAATAGTTCCCACCCAAAATTACCAAGTCAAGCTCTCCGTGTTGATTTGCACATTTATTTGCACTCGATATGAATGCGCACTACACAGAAAGTAATTGGGAAACGCATCGAGCAAATTAATTCCTTTTGGCCGAAATCTTTCTCTGGCGACGTTAGACTCCAGTCTAACATGGAGTAGCTGCAGATACCGCGGCGGTCAGTGCTGACAGACCTGGACAATGGCTGCGTCACCAGGAAAACGCTTTCCACCACTTATTTTAGTCTCTGGACTGTGGGGAGATGCCCAAGTTTGACCTGGGGGTGGCATATCCCTTTAAGACTTCAAAAACGACACATAAAGAAGCAAAAATGTTCATCTCAAATCATTGTCGTAGTACTGGCATTTTACTATTTTTCAAACATTTCGCTTTTTCAACATGGTCACATGATCAGCTGTGAGCTGGAGACATGTGTCACAGTGAGGGACAGGAGGACACTGGACAAACTGCTCTCCATCATGGACACTCCTGCTCACCCACCCTACTCCCTACAACTGTACAACAGCTCATTCTTAAAGGTCCCATGACATGGTACTTCTTGATGCTTTTATATGACAACTTAGTGGTTCCCTAATATTGTAAATGAATCCTTCTCCAAAATCAAGACTCAGTGCATGAGAAAGCCTCATGAAGACAGTCAGAGTCATAAATATGTCTCTCAAACACTTTATTCTAGGCGTTGTTCCTTGAATGCAAATGAGGAGGACAGAGACAGGCCAGTGCAGCGGATGGGGGTGTGGCTAAATACGCCAATGTTTCCTGGATTAGCGGTCTGCAGTGCGCTGTCCCCACTTCTGCGTTTTAAGCACAGAGGAAGATATGAGACGCGTCCCATTTTTTAAAAAAAACAGAAAATAAAATGAAACCACTGCTGTTTCAGAGGTTCAGAGGCTCAGATAAAAAACATCCGAGCCTGGAAACACTCTCACGTGTCTCCAGGCAAAAAAAAAAAAAAAAAAAACGCATCTCGCATTTCGTAGCTCGTTTGCGGTCCAAATTCTCTGGATTTCTAGAGACGGGGTGGACATCCAGACGGGGGGTGGAAACCTTTCCCCGAGTGTGATGTCAGAAAGTTTCCTTGTTCAGAATCGCCCGTTTGGGCTGTCTTTTTTTCAAACGCAGAAAAGGATCGCAAATGCTCAGTTTAGACATTTAGTAACTTTTAGCCATGGGGGGGGGCTAAACAGGGTAGGGGAGCTCACATTAACGTTCAAAAACCTCAGAAAGTGAAAATTTCATGCCATGGGACCTTTAAGTAACAGATAACGTTATGCTCTGTCAATCAGTGTATTATTGCATTGTCTCCTGTATATAGTGATTTTATATTTTATTTGATATTTTATTACTTATTTTTATATTTTATTTTGACTTGTACATATTCATTTATTATTTTTATTTTTATAATTATGTCTCATTTGACACCGGTCTCTTTCTATATTTTTTGCTATTCCATCTATTTTTTGTAACTCTTTGTTATATATTATTATTGTGATGTGTGAGTTACTGTATCCAAATAATTTCCTTTGTGGATCAATAAAGTTTGTCTAAGTCTAAGTCTAAGAATAATATTAATGTGACAGCCTATTATACTTTGCACACCCATGTATCATAAGATGCTTAGGCTGGGGGAAAGTACTTGATCAGATATGTTTTTAGTAGGTAACAGCATTATAACATGACATAAAGCTCTCAAGCGATTTAAATCGTTAACATTTTCTTCTTCATTTTTCTTCTGTGATAGTTTGCCCTTCATTTACATAATATTCCTTGTCAAAACCAGAAAGTGTGAACAATCAAAATATAATCACTTTATTCACATCAGATCAAACTGTTTACATGGCACTTCAGTAATCAGATAACTCTAGAGATCATGATCAGATCTCTGGTCTGTGTGTGTGTGTGTGTGTGTGTGTGTGTGTGTGTGTGTGTGTGTGTGTGTGTGTGTGTGTGTGTGTGTGTGTGTGTGTGTGTGTGTGTGTGTGTGTGTGGCTGCTGTCCCCATCTCCACATCCATCTCTGTGTCGTGTTGTGGACAGACACTTGAGCTGATAGGGTCTGTATGACAGCTCTCGTGTGCCTTCTTGTCCTCTATCCATCTCTTTCTCTTTTCCCCTCTCTCTGTGTGTCTGCTCCCCTCGTTCTCTCTCTCACACACACTGCCTCTTTCTCTCTTTTCCTTTCTCCTTCACTGTCTATTTCTCTCTTCCTTACTCTCTCTCAGTCTGTCCTGACTCTTTCTCTCTCTTTCTTCTCCCTCTCCCCATCGCTCACCCTCCCTATCTGTCCCCCTCTCTCTGTCTGTCTGCAACCCCTTGCTCTCTCTCTCGCTCTCACTGACCCCCCTCCCTCTTCTTCTGTCTCTCTCTCTCTTTATGTCTCCCCTCCCTCTTTCTGTCTTTCTCTCTGTCTCTCTCCCTGTCTGTCTCTCCATCTCTCTCACTGCCTCTTTCATTCTTTTGGTCTCCTTCTCTGTGCTTCTCCCTTTCTCCCTTTCTCCCTCCCTCTTCCACCTCTCTATCTCTCTGTCTCTCCCTCGCTTTGTAGATGAGTGAAATCTTACACCACTGCACATTCACAGACGTGGATCAGAACAGACCCTGTTCTTCAGGGAGCTGCTTTTAGCCCACAGGACCCCCTGGTCTGAAGGAGCTCTCTGGATCAGACCCACTCAGGTGAAAACAGGTGCAACCGGAGCAGGCTCACAGGGACCCAACGGAGAAAGGGACAGGAAAAGAAGAAAGATGTTTGAAGAAAATAAGTAACTGTCCTCATGAAAGCTGATAGGGTACAGGGGCTGGTTTATTTGTCTCATGGCTTGGGGAAAACAGTGAGGAGGAAAAAATGGAAAACTAGAACAAGAAGGAAAAAAATGTCCTTCCATGGCTCTAATGCAGGGCTGTGTTTAAGAGGATGTTTGTGACACATCAGGCTGTATTATAAGTGCACCTGTCTGACCAGTGCGCTGTTGTTGTTAGACTCTCTTCATGAATGTACATGTTGTGTAGTAAGTGCATTACACATGTGTACTCAGTCATGTGTCATTCATATCGTTCACAGGGGTCGGCAACCTGCGGCTCCGGAGCCGCATGCGGCTCTTTGATCCCTCTGATGCGGCTCAGTACAGTGGTCCCTTGTTTATCGCGGGGGTTACGTTCTAAATATAACACATATTCTACACTTTTCTCAGACTGGCATTACCATTTCTTTCTTGTTTAAACACTCAAACTTTCGTAGATTTTCAACAAAAAAAGCACAGTATTATAGAATGAAACCAAAGATCCAAACTTGTTTTCAGGCTCTAAACATACTGCGTGTATTTCACACTTCCTCTGACTGAGCCTCTTCGTCCTGGCGCCGCTGCGCTGTCGCGGGTTTTGTCGAGGCGAAAACTTGCAAACATACAGCACTTCAGAGTCACACTGCTCGCGATCGAACATTTATATACAATAAATTTGGCCATGAGACACAGCACGGAGGAGAATGACTGACGAATTGGCAAAGGTCTACAGTCCCTTAGCCAATCAGGATGCAGAACACAACGCGTGTTGATAAACTATTAAAAAAAAAAACTGGAATAAAAAAATCCACGAAACAGCAAAACAGAAAAATGTATTTTATTTTAGTGTGTTCATTTTCAAAATGTAATTCTATGGCACAAAGGCAAAAAAACAAAAAACAAAAAAAAACAAACGTTATATGCAGTATTATTTCTTTTAAATTTCAAAAGGGTTTTGTGGCTCCCAGTGTTTTCTTTACTGTGTGAAATGGATCCAAACGGCTCTTTGAGTGGTAAAGGTTGCTGACCCCTGTTCTAGATGCTTTATAATAATGACATAGATGAGAGGCTCAACTGCATAAATAAGGTGTAGGAGTAGAAACAAATACCCCTGTTTGTACAAAGATGGCGTCAAATACAGTCTCATAGGTGGCACGGTAGCTGAGTGGTTAGCGCTCTTGCTTCACAGATCATGGAGATGGTCCCCAGGCGCAGTAATGTGTGCTGCCCACTGCTCCTAATATATAAATATATATAGAGCTACCGTGCCGCCAAAATGTATGCTTTTTAAGAAACCAATGCTGTTATCTGAAACATGGAGTGGCTTCTTCATGATCTCAATTAGCACATTCTGCACTTCTCGTTTTCATGAATCCACACACACACACACACACACACATATAGATAGATATAGATATAGAGAGACAGATATATAGATATATGTGACCCAACTCAATATGAGGAAAGCTATTGTGATTGAGTTACTATAATATAACCCTGCCGTACTTGGAACCCTACATTGACTTGAAAATGTGACTTGGTGGACGCCTGATCTGTCTGAAAAGTCTCTTTCATAAGTCTGCGCAGCTACAATGATGTGTGATATTGAACTATACTGTGAAAATGGCCACTTGAACTCGTCTCAGCACCGAGACATTGCAGCAGAGGGGAGCGAGGTGCCCGTTTTCATTCCTGCGCAAAAACCACCTGCTTTTAGGGGCACACTGCACAGGTGTCCTTCAGGGCAGCAAAAAAAGATTAAAACAAAAAAACAAAAAAAAACAATTGCACAGCATCAGGAGGATGTCTCGTGAGGTGGTTGCTGTGGAGATGACACTGAACACTGAATGCTCAGGCCAGTTGTTTGTTTCAGGTTTGGGTTAAAGCGCTGTCATTTATTTCATTTGCTTTTGTCACCATTTTTGCATTCAAAGTTTGACAGGGCCAAGCCACATTCAGATGGTTTGTAGCTCTCATAGTTCTAGCAGTGGAACAAAGGTCTGTGCTCTTACTCCATTAAAAAAGCTACTACAATCACAGCAGTACTTGGATTGCCATTTTGGGTGTGAAGATTCAAAAATCTCACAATTCAGTTCGATGCCCAATGCAGGACCAATGATTCGATGCATCGCAATTCTATGACAATGAGTTAAATAATGACAATTTCCAAGTTTCCAAAAAAATGTCCAAAAAAACCCAAAAAATCTTTTAATTATTATTGTAACATGTACAAGTAAATTGCACCAGTAGCCAGGTTTAAAGGTCCCATGGCATGAAATTTTCACTTTCTGAGGTTTTTGAACGTTAATGTGAGCTCCCCTACCCTGTTTAGCCCCCCCCATGGTTAAAAGTTGTGAAATGTCTAAACTGAGCATTTGCGATCCTTTTCTGCGTTACAAAAAATCGGAGCTCAAACGGGCGATTTTGAACAAGGAAACTTATTGACGTCAGATCGAAAAAAGAAATGCAAATGCAGTTCCACCCCTGTCTCAGCGAAATGCGTTTTTTTATTTGCCTGGAGGCACGTCCGAGTGTTTCTAGGCTCGGAAGTCCTTTATCTGAGCCTCTGGACCTTTGAACAGCAGTGGTTTAATTTTATTTTCTGTGGAAATTTGTTTATTTTTCAATGGAACGCTTCTCATCTCTTCTCCACGCAAAAACGCGGAAATTGATCAGCTGAGAGCTGAGAGTGGAGAGTTTGGCCATGCCCCCACCCCCTACTATAGGCCATCTCTTTTCTCCTCATTTGCATTCAAGCAACAACGCCCATTATGGCCTGTTCAGAGAGAGAAAAATTACTCTTTCTCATCTTATCTCTGTTTCTCATGCAGTGAGTGTTGATTTTGAAGAAGGATTCATTTACAGTATTAGGGAACCATTAAGGAGCCATATAAAAGCATCAAGAAGTACCATGTCATGGGACCTTTAAGGCATTTATATCAAACAAGGCTTTATATTTGTATAATAGTAAATTATACAATTTCTTCTGCTGTATAGGGCCTGTGCTTATCATAAAATTGACTCTTGTGAGCTTTAAGCCATGTCAGAATGTTGTCAGCTCCTAAAAAACATACTTGGAGTTGTGTTTCATTCGCATATGTTTGAGTAAATCTTTATTAATAGTCTGTCTGCATCTCAAAATGCTCTGTTCCACCTTGTGATGTCATGAAGAAGTAGTTTACAAGTTTAGTTTACTTCAGTTTGAGGGAAGAATACAGCCTAAATATACAGGGTTTGTGTGTAAAAAATGTGTGAATGAAACAAAACACAACTCCAGGTATGTTTGTGATGAGGCAACAATATTAGAACATTGGGAAATAGCGCAATATGGACCCTTTAACCTGCATACAGAGGAAACATACAAAGTTTTCTCATTCTCAGTATATTTATAGGCCATGTGAAAGCTTAGAACCTCCAAAATTCACTCCAAGTCTGGACCAGCACTAGGGCACATCACCTCTTCTTGTCTACACCACCATTACAAGTGTTCAGGGCTCTGTTCTGATGCACGGTCTGTCCTGAGATCTGCGTCAGTCTGAGGAGAACACGTGTTTCTGTGGAGATCTGACAGAGGCAGCAGGAGCAGGCATGGATCAGCAGCTCACCAAACTGTAATATTCAGGGTTGAAATCAAGAGTTGGTCGCAAAAATGCAAGACATTTGACGATAAAAGTCAGTGATGTTACAAGGATAAGCTCTCTGATATGAAAATCACAAAAATGAAATCATGGGTTTGTTCACTGACCACTTGTGGCTGGTAGGGTTGTCAGAAATGTAAAAAATCAGATACTAATCAATACTAAAACTAGTATCGAAACTAGGGATGCAAATTATCGATTAATTCATTAATTGATAGTTGATTGACCTTATCGATCGATTAACGATTAACTGATAAGCAGCGTTTTTCACCTGAATTTTAGTGTTTCAATAGGGTCTTTAAGAATATAAGCTATAGTAACATAACACTGAGTCATAAATATATCATAGTATTATTATATTGTATATTCCTCAATTAATTATTCCTTAGTAAAAAGCAGACAAATGTATTGATGCTGAATAACAAAATACAGTAATCCCTCGCTCTATCGCGGTTCGCAGATTTTTTTTTATAGTGTAACATTGTGTTCTGCGTCCTGATTGGCTAAGAGACTAGACCAGGACTAAACGTGGACTAAACCAGGTCTAGACCAGAACTAAACCAGGTCTAGACCAGAACTAAACCAGGACTAGACCAGAACTAAACCAGGTCTAAACCAGGAGAAAATAATTCAGGTGAAAACGTCGCTTATCAGTTAATCGTTAATCGATCGATAATCCAATCCAATCCACTTTATTTATATAGCACATTTCATAAACTAAAAGCGTTTCCAAAGTGCTGCACAGAAACATAATTTAAAATAAACAAATAATCACAGAAACAAATGTGCATACAAATAAATATACCATAAAATAATAAAAACAATATAGAATAAATAAAAAATTTAATAAAAAATAAATAAAAATAAAAACGCTAAAAAATAAATAAATAAAATACTCTAAAAAACTCTAAAATACAATAAAAGATAACAGAGGAGCACACAACTCACGCGGTGTTAAAAGCCAGAGAATAAAAGTGGGTCTTAAGACGAGACTTAAAACTCTCCACTGAGGGAGCTGCTCGGACGTGGGGGGGCAGGGCATTCCAGAGCTTAGGACCAACCACAGAAAAAGCTCTGTCCCCTCTGGATTTAAGTCTGGTCTTAGGCACCACCAGCTGGATAAGGTCAATCAACTATCAATTAATGAATTAATCGATAATTTGCATCCCTAAATAAAACAGAACTGGGATCTAAACTAACCAAGTTAGTATAATATTATACAAACTTCATTAAAACTATATTTCAAAAATAGTTTAATTTTGGACTTCACTTCTGAAATCACAAACGTCAGCTCGAAAAACTCGGTGTCCACAAAGTAGTGAAAGTTTATGGAGTTTAAAAGCACATTGGAGCACTTTAATTATCATATGACATCACAAAGTGGAAAGTCAGTAAAATATGCAGGTCTGTGTGTAAATGAGACTCCAGGGGGCGCTGCAGACTGTTGTGGTCACGTGGATATGGACACTGTGCTACTAATGAAGAGACAGATGGCAGACAAACCTGAGCTGGGAAACAGACAGGTCTATATTAAAGGTCCCATGGCATGAAATTTTCACTTTCTGAGGTTTTTGAACGTTAATGTGAGCTCCCCTACCCTGTTTAGCCCCCCCCATGGCTAAAAGTTGCGAAATGTCTAAACTGAGCATTTGTGATCCTTTTCTGCGTTACAAAAAATCGGAGCTCAAACGGGCGATTTTGAACAAGGCACCTTATTGACGTCAGATCGAAAAAAGTAATGCAAATGCAGTTCCACCCCCGTCTGTCTGTACTCAGCGTCTCTGTAAATCACGCCCAGAGAGTTTGGACTGCGAATGCGCTAGGCAATGCGAAATGCGTTTTTTTTATTTGCCTGGAGGCACGTCCGAGTCCTTTATCTGAGCCTCTGGACCTTTGAACAGCAGTGGTTTAATTTTATTTTCTGTGGAAATGTGTTTATTTTTCAATGGAACGCTTCAAATCTCTCCCCCGTGCAAAAACGTGGAAATGGATCAGCTGAGAGCTGACAGCGGAGAGCGGAGAGCTTGGCCACGCCCCCACCCTCTACTATAGGCCAGCTCTTTTCTCCTCATTTGCATTCAAGCAACAACGCCCAGAATAAAGTGTTTGAGAGAGATATTTATGACTCTTTCTCATCTTATCTCTGTTTCTCATGCACTGAGTGTTGATTTTGAAGAAGGATTCATTTACAGTATTAGGGAACCATTAAGGAGCCATATAAAAGCATCAAGAAGTACCATGTCATGGGATCTTTAAGAAAGGATTAATTATTTAGGGATATACACAATAGTGATGCACCAATACCGATACTGGAATTGAATATTGGATACTGAAAAATTAGCTGGATCGGGTATTGGTTCAAGTATTTACTGGCTGGGCCTTTAACTGGATGTAATACGATTATTTACAGGCTGATAGCTACCTTCTTAAAAACATACCTGGAGTTGTGTTTTGTTTTATTCACACATGTTTGAGTAATTTATTGATTATTATTAGTCTGTCTACATCTCCAAAGCTCAAAATGCTCTGTTCCACCTTGTGATGTCATGTAGGGGTAGTTTTAAAATCTACAGCTACTTTTTATCTTTTGTTCAGTACAAATGGTCAATTCCAGTGCTGAAATTATCCAAATGATTCTTGTGAAGGTGTGTGGATCACCCCAGACAAGAGACAGATGGCTCAGCGTGAAACCAGGTATTTCCATCTCTACATTGTGCCAGTCTATTAATTTTTCACCAGTTTTTGCCCAGATTACAGTCTTGTCCCTGTTACTACAGCAACTCCACATTCTCCAAACTCGCATCTCCCATATAATACCTGTCTTCTCTGTATCCTTGTCTGTTTGTAAAGATGAATGTCTAGGTGCAGAGTAGGGCTAGGCCAAAAATCAATGAAATCTATTAATTGAATGTGAAATTCAGATCAATCTGTTTGGAAACTGCATTGAAAATGTAAAGGCCTCTCTCTCCAGTCACAGGAGTTCAACACAGAAGTCAAACATTTTAGTGGAGAAAAGGCCTGGAAAAAAAAACAATAATCAAACCAAAACTCGAAAGGAAAAAACTGGCCACTTTTAATCTTAGGCAAAACCCCTGTTGCCCTGGTGCAGAGGAACACCTGTATTTGGCTGCTAATCCCTCCCACACTCATGGAGGCATCACAGGAGCAGAGGAGGAGATGTGGTACTGTTGATGACTGGTTAGCTCTGAGCTGTCTCAGGCTTTTATCTCCATCTTGTTCAGTTCAGCGGAGCAGAAAGGAGAGCATTCTTCAGACAGAGATGAGGTCATTTTATCAGAGTTTTTCCAGAGGAAGAAAAAGTGATATAGATAAGGTATGAGAGAAAATGTGATGGATCATATGAGTGGGAGTGGGTATGAGATGTTACTGTTCCAGTACTTCACACTAGGAGACTCAAGTACTAGAACAGGGCCTTTAAGCTGCAGGATGCAGTAGTGTCCACATTTACTGACCTCAATCATGAGTGGCTCTTGTGGTTGCTATGATACTTGTGGTCAGATTTCCAAATATGGAGCCTGGCTCCAAATTCACTCCTGTAACCGTTAGCATCGGGAGCTTCATTTGAGTGGAGCTGAACACTATGGGTGACATCCCACTCTTTTAGTTCTTTTATACAATTGTATAAGCTATATGTATAAGCTTCAGTCAGAAAGATACAGCAAACTTCAACAGGTTAGTGACTTTATGAGGTTTGAAACCTGCAGTTGCCAGTTATGCAGAGCCTTAAATCTGCTTTGGATGCCAACTTGTTGATTTCTGAACATCTAAGAAGTGTTGCTCTACATAATTTAGAATTTCCTTCAAGATCAATACAGTTTCTATCTATCTAATGAAGAAAAATTCCTAATACTCTGCCAATTTTGATGGCTCAATCATAACACAAAACGTCAAACCAATTATTATTCAAACCCACAGTAACTGCTTCAATAATGTAATCTTGATCCTTCGAGATGGGCCTTGAGGTCTAAAGAGCTCAGTCACACAGGAGGAACTCAGAGTAGAGACACTGCTCCTCTACAGCGAGACGTTTGATTTCAATTACATTCATTTTTATAACGCTCCAAACCCCAACAGCTGTTCAATATTTTAGCAATCTCTCCCAGACCCTAATCGAACACTGGTTAGCTGTGAGATTCTGTGCAATGCTCCAACCACAAGCCAACGTCACCCATGATCCCACACGGCAATTCTCCATAAATATACAAAAACAGGAAAACCTATACACAACAGCTTCACAAACTAGAGTAGTTTCATTATTAGCGGGATGGACGCTGTGTTGTGACGTCGCTCTGAAGGGGGAGCAACAGCGCGGGGAGACTCAGAACATCAAAAATGAGAATGAAACTTATCAAACATGTTAATATGTTGTTTTAGGCAAATATAGCATTTTCAAAACAATAAAAGCCAACATGGTGATCTGTGTTAACAGTTAATAATAATGTATTTTCTCATTATTGACACCTGCTCAAATGAGTTTCTAGTGTTGACACTGTAGCTAGCATTATTTGTTTACCATAAGAATAATCAGGGGTTTGTTTGAATTAGGGATGCAAATTATTGGTTAATTCATTAATTGATAGTTGATTGACCTTATCGATCGATTAACGATTAACTGATAAGCAGCGTTTTTCACCTGAATTTGAGTGTTTCAATAGGGTCTTTAAGAATATAAGCTATAGTATACATAACACTGAGTCAAAAATATATCATAGTATTATTATATTGTATATTCCTCAATTAATTATTCCTTAGTAAAAAGCAGACAAATGTATTGATGCTGAATAACAAAATACAGTAATCCCTCGCTCTATCCAAATTTTTTTTTTATAGTGTAACATTTTTTTATAGTGTAACATTGTGTTCTGTCCTGATTGGCTAAGAGACTAGACCAGGACTGAACGTGGACTGGACCAGGTCTGAACCAGGTCTGAACCAGGTCTGGACCTGGACTGGACCAAGATTAAACCACCACGTGCCGCTGCTGGTTTCGCCGCGGCCCACGCCCCGAGCCGCAGGCCAGCCGCGCGGGGCTCGGGGCGCGGGCCGCGGCGAAACCAGCAGCAGCGGCATGCATTCCGGGTTCGATCTCGCCTCGCGCGTACACCCGGGGCTGCTGAGCAGTGCCCTTGGCGCCTGCGGTCGGCTGTGAGTCGAGCTTGGCGCAGCGCGGTTGCCTTGTTTCATGACCACACGGGTGCGTGTCCGCGTGTCCGCGGTTAGCGGTTAATTACAATTAATGCATTTTGATCGACCAACGTCTTAATCGACAATTAACCGTTAATCGATTAATTGTTGACATCCCTAGTTTGAATATAATATTACACCACCCACTGTACTCTTTGGCTGGAGATAGCGTCCAAACCAGACCCATAACAAGGCCCTTCTATCCTCTGCTGCATTTATAACAAGCACCAGATGCATTTATCAAGTAGAACATGAAGCCTCTTTCGCACGCGTTCCTCAGACACTAAACAGGCGCAGACAGATGCCAGCTGGCCTTCGTACTTAGTATTCACCTCATGGCTCCATACATCTCCAACTGTGTGCACACTTCCATACAGTCACCTTCAGCTCACACAGAAGTGAAGTTATGAAGTTCTAAAAGCCTATGGTGCACAATGACACTGAGCTTTAAGTTGTGTTCAAAAGTTCTTAACACAAAAACAGACCTGGAGTTGAGGGTTTTTTTTCTTTTCTTCCATTCACACATTGAGTAACCCTTAAAGGGAAATGCCACCCCCAGGTCAAATTTGGGCATCTCCCCACAGTCCAGAGACTAAAATAAGTGGTGGAAAGCGTTTTCCTGCTCACCCAGCCATTGTCCGAGTCTGTCGCCACTGACCGCCGCGGTATCTGCAGCTCCTCCGCCTTAGACTGGAGTCTAACGTCGCCAGATAAAGATTTCGGCCAAAAGGAATTAATTTGCTCGATGCGTTTCCCAATTACTTTATGTGTAGTGCGCATTCATATCGAGTGCAAATAAATGTGCAAATCAACACGGAGAGCTTGCCTTGGTGATTTTGGGTGGGAACTATTTTCCAGTGCGGAAGAATAAAGCCGTATCACGCAGTACGCTGCCAGGGGAATCCCTGTTACGCACCGGGAAGGGAGTTCCCCTGTTGCACAACGTGGTGCGTGATACGGCTTTATTCTTCCGCACTGGAAAATAGTTCCCACCCAAAATGACCAAGGCAAGCTCTCCGTGTTGATTTGCACATTTATTTGCACTCGATATGAATGCGCACTACACATAAAGTAATTGGGAAACGCATCGAGCAAATTAATTCCTTTTGGCCGAAATCTTTCTCTGGCGACGTTAGACTCCAGTCTAAGGCGGAGGAGCACTAGATACCGCGGCGGTCAGTGGCGACAGACTCGGACAATGGCTGGGTGAGCAGGAAAACGCTTTCCACCACTTATTTTAGTCTCTGGACTGTGGGGAGATGCCCAAATTTGACCTGGGGGTGGCATATCCCTTTAAGTAAGCTCAAAATGCTCTGTTCCACCTTGTGATGTCATGTAGAAGCAGTTTCCAAGTTAACAGCTACCTTTTAACTAAAGTTCAGCAGAAATGTGCAATTCTATGGCTGAATTATCCAAATGATACTAGTGAAGATGTATGGAGTTTAAAAACACAGTGGAGAACTTCCTGAATTATAACATGACATCACAAGTTGGAACAGAGTGTTTTCTGTTTGAGAGGGAAACTCAGCCTGGTGTATGGTGTTTAAAAACACAATGGAGAACTTCCTGAATAACCCTGTTAGTCTGTCTACTCTGCTCAGTATTAGTCTGTCTCCAAAGCTCAAAATGCTCTGTGCCACCTTGTGACATCATGTAGTGGTAGTTTTCAAATTAACAGTTACCTTTTGATCAGTAGAGATGGGCATTTTTGGGCTGAAATGGTCCAAATGATTCTAGTGAAGGTTTGTGGAGTATTAAAGGTCCCATGACATGGTACTTCTTGATGCTTTTATATGGCTCCTTAATGGTTCCCTAATACTGTAAATGAATCCTTCTTCAAAATCAACACTCAGTGCATGAGAAACAGAGATAAGATGAGAAAGAGTCATAAATGTCACTCTGGAACACTCCATTATGGGCGTTGTTGCTTGAATGCAAATGAGGAGGACAGAGATGGCCTATAGTAGGGGGTGGGGGCGTGGCCAAGCTCTCCGCTCCGCTCTGTGACCCACTTCCGTGTTTTCGCACGGGGGAAGAGATGAGAAGCGTTCCATTGAAAAATAAACACATTTCCACAGAAAATAAAATGAAACCACTGCTGTTTCAGATATCCACAGGCTCAGATAAAGGACTTCCGAGCCTAGAAACACTCGCAAGTTCCTCCAGGCAAATAAAAAACCGTATTTCGCATTGCGTAGCTCCTCCGCAGTCCAAACTCTCTGGGCGTGATTTACAGAGACGCTGAGTACAGACAGACGTCAATAAGTTTCCTTGTTCAAAATCGCCCGTTTGAGCTCTGATTTTTTGTAACGCAGAAAAGGATCGCAAATGCTCAGTTTAGACATTTCGCAACTTTTAACCATGGGGGGCCCCTAAACAGGGTAGGGGAGCTCACATTAACGTTCAAAAACCTCAGAAAGTGAAAATTTCATGCCATGGGACCTTTAAAACAGAGTGGAGCACTTCCTATTACGACTGACATCACAAAATTGAACAGTTTCTGTTTGAGAGAAGAGCCAAGAGCCTAAATATCCAGGTTCTCTGTGTTAATGAGACTCCAGGGGGCACTGCAGACCGCCTTGGTCACATGTGGCGATAGACGCTGTGCCACTAGTGAAGAGACAGATGGCAGAGATTGAACACTTGACAAGAGGACAGGTCTATATTAAGACAGGATACATTTTTAAGGGATATACACAATGGGGATGCACTGTATCCAATATCAGAGCCGATACGGAAAAATTAGCTGAATTGGGTATCAGATGGGTATCATGATATGGGTAAAGTCGATATCCTGGTTGGGTGTAAAAAGACTATTGAAAGACTGATTTAAGGCTAGAAAATCTCATCATGTTTGAAGTTCTATTCATACAAAGCTACTTTAAATTCGTCATTTACTATTTAGCAAATACTGACACCCCAAAAAATATTGTTCCATCTGTCATATAATCGTATAATTCGACGTTTAGCATGAGCGGTGTGAGTTAGTGTTAATATTATCTTCACTCCACGCTGGCTCCTGCGTTTTGTGTTACTGATGCGTAGCTGGAGGCACAGATTGATGTAGCTCAGCCTCAGGGGGAGATAACCACACAGTCCGGAAAAAACAGAGAAAACACACACGGCGCACCCATTCATAAATAATGTACGTGCTGTGATAAACCTTTTAGAAATACAACAACAAAGACTTAAATATGTTATAAGTTATGCAAGTTAAAACAGTCCAGTATGGATTAAATGAGGATTACATCACAGCATTGAAAGTAAATGAGGGCATTATTAATTAAAGGCAAAATGAGGACATAGCCATTTTCTCCATTAAAGGTCCCATGACATGGTACTTCTTGATGCTTTTATATGGCTCCTTAATGGTTCCCTAATACTGGAAATGAATCCTTCTTCAAAATCAACACTCAGTGCATGAGAAACAGAGATAAGATGAGAAAGAGTCATAGATGTCACTCTGGAACACTCCATTATGGGCGTTGTTGCTTGAATGCAAATGAGGAGGACAGAGATGGCCTATAGTAGGGGGTGGGGGCGTGGCCAAACTCTCCGCTCTCAGCTCTCAGCTGTGCCTGTGCGCTCTGACCCACTTCCGTGTTTTTGCACGGGGGGAGAGATGAGAAGCCTTCCATTGAAAAATAAACACATTTCCACAGAAAATAAAATTAAACCACTGCTGTTCAAAGGTCCAGAGGCTCAGATAAAGGACTTCCGAGCCTAGAAACACTCGCAAGTTCCTCCAGGCAAATAAAAAAACGCATTTCGCATTGCGTAGCTCCTCCACAGTCCAAACTCTCTGAGCGTGATTTACAGAGACGCTGAGTACAGACAGACGGGGGTGGAGGCACATTTGCCTAGTATGAAAGTGGCGTGCGCATGAGTGTTGGAGGTGGTCGGAGGGGCCGATGGCGCTGATTGGCAGCCTCGCTTCCGTCAGTCTGCCCCAGGCCAGCTGTGGCTACAGAAAGTAGCTTACCACCACCAAGTGTGGAGTGAATGAACAATGAACTGTAAAGCGCTTTGAGTGGCATGAAAGGCGCTATATAAATCAAATGAATTATTATTATTATTATTATTATTATTATTATTAACTGCATTTGCATTTCTTTTTTCGAGCTGACGTCAATAAGTTTCCTTGTTCAAAATCGCCCGTTTGAGCTCTGATTTTTTCTAACGCAGAAAAGGATCGCAAATGCTCAGTTTAGACATTTCACAACTTTTAACCATGGGGGGGGGGGCCTAAACAGGGTAGGGGAGCTCACATTAACGTTCAAAAACCTCAGAAAGTGAAAATTTCATGCCATGGGACCTTTAAGTCTATATAATACATGGGTTTGACTTTATGAAATGAGTGACAAAAAATTTGTATTCCTAATATAGAGCTTGACTCCAAATTCTCTCCTGTAGCCGCTAGCCTTGGTGAGCTTCATTTGACTGGAACCTGATGCTATGGATGACGTGGGTCTCTTGGTCAATTTCTTTACACAGTCTGTCTCGCCCCAGTATTGTATAACCAGCTCAAGGTCAATATAAGTCAGCTGTGTGCCGTCTAATGAGAAACCATTATATGATCCAATAATCAGGAAGTACATCTAAGCATGCTATGGTGGTCATGACGGGTTACATTTTTATATAGCGTTTTTCCACCTTCAAGGCCCTGAAAGCGCTTTATACATTTCAGACACATTTTGCTCAGGCACATTTTGGACAAACCGGACACTAGGTCTTTAAAGGTCCCATGGCATGAAATTTTCACTTTCTGAGGTTTTTGAACGTTAATGTGAGCTCCCCTACCCTGTTTAGCCCCCCCCCCCCCCATGGTTAAAAGTTGCGAAATGTCTAAACTGAGTATTTGCGATCCTTTTCTGCGTTAGGAAAAAAACACAGCTCAAACGGGCGATTCTCAACAAGGCACCTTATTGACGTCAGCTCGAAAAATGCAGCTCCACCCCCGTCTGTGTCTACTCAGCGTCTCTGTAAATCACGCCCAAAGAGTTTGGACTGCGGAGGAGCTACGCAATACGAAATGCGTTTTTTTATTTGCCTGGAGGCACGTGCGAGTGTTTCTAGGCTCGGAAGTCCTTTACCCGACCCTCTGGACCTCTGAAACAGCAGTGGTTTAATTTTATTTTCTGTGGAAATGTGTTTATTTTTCAATTGAATGCTTCTCATCTCCTCCTCCGCGCAAAAACGCGGAAGCAGGATCCAGCCAGTCTGAGCCAGAGTGCACAGCTGAAGAGGAGAGAGCGGAGAGTTTGGCCACGCCCCCACTCGCTACTATAGGCCATCTCTGTCCTCCTCATTTGCATTCAAGCAACAACGCCCATAATGGAGTGTTCCAGAGAGAGATGTATGATTCTTTCTCATCTTATCTCTCTCTTTCTTGTGCACTGAGTGTTGATTTTGAAGAAGGATTCATTTACAGTATTAGGGAACCATTAAGGAGCCATATAAAAGCATCAAGAAGTACCATGTCATGGGATCTTTAACTTTGATGAACCATAACTGGACTGGACTTTACGATGCAACACAACAAATTGGAAGCAGAAAAACAAGTAGAAAACAGCGGTCACCTTTTCAGAACATCCAGATACGTCCACAGACCTTTGCCTCTGCAGCTCCTCTGCTCTGTTTAAAATGCGTTGGTGTGGACAGGCCTGGCATGAGAAAGAGAAGAGCAGCTGAGGGCAAAGGCTTCTCAAAACTCCAGATTTTAAAAAGGCCACGGCGTTCATGAAACCTCAACGAAGAGAAAATGTGCTCTTATTGATCATTGTAGAATCATTTAAGGTGAGATACTACAGGCAGCTACTCATTTTACATTTAGTTTTTTGTTTAATTGGCTTTAATTTGGAAACAACCAAAGTGTCCACTCTGCACTGAAAAACTAACTTCACCAAAATGCATTTCCCCCCATAGAGACATGAGGATCAGCCCTTAAAGGAACAATTTTGTCCTTAACAAGATTTTGACAAAATGTACAGGATTTTTTTTATATCTAATTAAAAGTATGATTTAATCTGAACTTTTGGAACTTTTTATTTATTTTTTTGGCAAATCAGACAGATCTAATTTACTCAAATACTATAATTTATAGTATCTAATATGTCAACAAAAGGAAGCAAGAAATTTAAACCTGGCTCTTTTTATGTTTTTGTTTTGAAAGTCCCAAAAATTGTCAATTTTGGTAGATTTTACCAAATTTGCCTTATTTTTATATGAATAAAGTATATCTCTATATTTTTTCCTATTCACAGGCAGTGTCTAGCCTTAAAACAAGCACTATGTAACTTTTTGTCTCCACAGAGTTACAGGTCAGCTCTGTGGAGAGGCGAGTCCGCTCATAAAAAGAAGGAATGTATATTTGTTGAATTAGCTGTGTAGTGTTAAAATGGCACTATCCAAAGTTTTCACAATAAGATTTAGCTCTTAGGCTACGTTTATACGGCGACGATCAAAACAGAAGACGCAAAAGTGGCGTCTCGTTTTCAATTTTTTAACCCCGTTTAGACGAGCGTCCTCAACAGGAAATGTTTGTTTATACAAAGACGCAAAAGTGGGCGAATTCGATTGAATATGCATGCCAGGCCGCTAATATAACATCAGAGCTACCTTTTTCAGGACGCCACAGGGGCTCTCATCACGGTTGTTTGGCCCTCGATGTAGGGTCGGAGCTCTTCGCTTAATGCAACAAGAGCATAGACCGCGGAACGCATTTGAACTAGGGGGGGCCACAATCGCAAGAGGGTGTCACCGAAATGTTTGGTCGAACATAATGCATAGCCTATAGGCTACATTATACACGGACAGGCACGTAATGCGTATCTCAGTCATGTCAACCAGCACAGAGCCACACAGCATAAAATTCACAAGAAGAGCACCTCGGTAGTCGGTGGTAACTTAAACTGCTAAAGTGCTAAAGCACTATGAGAAACACAGAACACAGACAAGTGCACTTGGTGGTGCTCGGACAGAGGAAAGTATGGGAATATGCCTGCAGTTTTATCAGAGCTGTGTGTGTGTGTGTGTGTGTTTCCACAATAGGCCAGATAACTGCGCAGAATAAATGCCCAAAGAGCCAACGCTAACCCAGCATCAGTTATGACTTTAGTTCACAATATGCCAGCACAGAAGTGCGCAGAACTGCCCAGAAGTGCCAACAAGAGCTTGTTTAGTCCTTCTGAAGTTTTCCACCCAAGCACTGTCAGCAACTAATCCATTCTCAAAATTGTCCCACCACTGACTGGTTCTGCCCGGTCTTGTCCAAACTCGCCTCTGTCACCTGTGACGTATTGTTATTGTTTTTACCAGCTTGGCGCATCAGCTGTATGCGACGTGAACATGTTTTGCGCTTCTTGCCGTTTAGACGGAGACGCGACCCGGGCCGTCTTCAGAACTCCACACTCTGGAAGGAGTCTTCAGATTTTTGCGGTTTCAGAGCCCGACAGCGCCGCCGCCGTGTAAACGAAAGACACTTCCGATAGAATATTTTGTCGTTTTCAGTCGCAATCGTCCTCGTCTAAACGGCCCCTTAGGGTCAAAACGAGATGACTCTGCGCTGTCTGCGGCTAACTATAAAGCAACTTTCTCCTCCGTGAACCAGGAAGTGTGCTGTTAGCATGTTAGTAGTTGTTAGCATTACCCCCTGATCGAGGTCAATGTTTAGGATGCTCAGAATGCATAAGGTAAGTGAGTCTTTTAAAATGAACTGTTTATCAACTTCCTTTGTTCTTATATCTCTACTATGAAGTATTAGCTGAAAGGAGTGGAGTGAGAGTGGACAGGGTCATTACGACAAGTCAGAAGGTCACGTCAGGACACAAAGGGTTTCTGAACTCCCTTCTTTATAAATGAGGAAGTTCAGAAGTAAGTTATTAAGTCTTTGATGCGTTGGTCTAAATGAGAATCTCATCTCTTTGTGTTATACAGTCACAGCTCACAGGACTAAATATAACTATGTGTAAATGAGTGTGTCTGTCAGCTCAGAGCAGGCGGACTCACTAATTATGCTGCTCCCATCTCTGCTCCTGTCTGCTCGTGGTAAGAGCTGGGGGAGTTATTATATATCAAACAGGATCAGGACAGATGTTAGAAGATTAGAAATGATATGCTTTTTAAGGTGCACTATGTTTTGGTTGGGGGTCCATCACCTGCTTGTTTCTATGGATTGTTCTATTGCTCTCATTTATGTATTTATTTTGGGCAAGCAAGCATTTTACATTCTTTTACAATGGAACAGAGTATTTTCCATGTGACATTAACGGAAAAGTAACGTTTTTTTTACAATCTGAGCCTTCTTTCGGCAATAAAACAAGTAGTTTTACTCACCCATAGCAGTTTGGTGTCAATTGGAGCAGTATCGCAGAACTTATGTTGTAGCGTATCCGTTAACTTGAGTGCTCGGGGCATTACTTTGCGGTCTCCAAATAACACAAACTTTAGCACTTTTCAAATCATAGAAGCCCGATGTCTTATCCTACGATTACGTGTGGTCAAAAGTGGCCTGTAGTCCGAGATTTAGTCATAGTTTCGAGTAGATGCGGACGCCAGTGCACATGTGCGGACTGTGCTCTCAGCTCCCGGGACCCAAACATGAAACGCAAAGCTGTAAACTATGGATAAATCTCGGATTACAGGCCACTTTTGCTTCAAATGAAATCGTAGACTAAAGACATCGAGCTTCTATGATTTGAAAAGTGCTAAAGTTTGTGTTATTTGGAGACCGCACGGGGCATATTACATGCTTGGGGAATATATTATATGCCCCGAGCTATGGCTAGCGCTAGGCTAACCGCAAATCTAAAACATCTCTGGAAGTGCTCCATATGACACCAAAGTGCTATGGGTGAGTAAAACAACTTGTTTTATTACCGAAATAAGGCTCAGATTGTAAAAAAAACGTTACTTTTCCTTTAATGCAATCATAATAACAGAAACAAAACAACAACAAAAAATCATCCCAAAAAGGAGTGAGAAGAAGAAAAATTTATTTAATCCCACCCCTCTCTTCTAATTTAAGATATTGAGCTTTCTTTTGTATTCTTCAGACATTTTACATTAGACCATATGAACCATTTACAAGTGAGGACAATGAGTCACTGTTACAGCTCTGCCTGGAATGTTCCACAGTATGACATTAAACAGCTGTAGTTTCCGTGTTCTTGGCTTCATATGCGAGCGTGTGCGTTCTTAGTAGGAGCTAGTGCTCTCATTGGTCAATTCTTGGCAGCAAATCGTGGTAGCAACTCGTGATGATTGGTCAATTCCTAGTAGCAACTAGTGTGAGCTCGACTCGCAGCCGGCCGCAGGCGCCAGCTCGTCTCTGCGCATTGACCCGCGTGGAAGGGAATGTATTGCGCGTGCGCGTCCCTCTCGACAGACAAATGAAAAAATAATCGTTTGGACTCGATCATATGAATTTTGAGATCGTTTGACACCAAAATCGAAATCGTGATCAAAATTCGATTCATTGCAGAGCCCTAATGCCACCTCAAACTCTCCCAATTTCATACAATTGGCGACTGAATCCTTCACTTTTAAATAATCAATTATTTTTTACTTTTATCAGAGAACAAATTGATCTCTTGATGTCGACCAATGATAATAAGGCCTTTTTACATGGAGCCATAATATCTTACAGTTCAGCAAGGAAAAAAGAAGCTATAAAAGAACAACTAGATCTAGAAAAAGAGTTGGCCGTGTTGGAAACTCAGCTTAAGGTCAACTATTCACCAGCTTTGTTTAAAAAGACAGAGGCCACTCACTTAGCTTTAAATCACCTCTTGGCCCAAAAGGTTTGTAAGCTTGTATTTTCTATGCTAGAGAAGAGAAGTGACTAGCCACTCAGCCACCGTGCCACTAGATCGATTGTTTGAAATGGGTGACAAACCAGGGCGATTACTGGGAAAGTTGCCTCCTGGGAGACAAGACACTTACGCTACATCATCATTAAAAGATGAAAAGGGTTCAAATCATTATGAAAGCAATAAACTGGTTGATCTCATGGAAAACTTCTATAAAAAGTTATATACATCAAAGGGCTCCTGAGTTTCTTCACAGACTAAATTTGCCAACATTATCTGTGGAGGATCAGGTGGTTCTTAGCGAGCCAATAACAAAGGAAGAAGTTGTTAGTGCAATTAAATGTCTTCAGAGTGGAAAGGCTGGTGGATCTGATGGTTACGGACCTGAATTTTACAAAGTGTTCCAGGATCAACTACCTGGACCGCTCCTAAACATTTATTTGCATTCTTCGGCTATTGGCAGCCTCCCATTCACTTTATATTCAGCAAATATTTCTCTGATTCACAAAAAGGGAAAACCAACTGATCAATGTACAGCTGCCCAATTAGTCTGATAAATATGGACAGTAAAATTTTCTCCAAAGTGTTATCAAAAAGATTAGAAAATTACCTCCCAATACTTATTAGATCTGATCAAACAGGCTTTATTAAAACAAATATGCAAAAATTATTGAATATTATCGAACATTATAATGTCACCAAAACACAAGCTCTTATTATTTCACTCGACTCGGAGAAGGCAGACTTATTTCCGGTAATGGAAATGTTTGGGGTGGGAAAAGGCTTCCTTGATATGATCAAATTGTTATATGAGTCCCCTAGAGCTAGTGTTATAGTGAATGGTATTAAATCAAAAGAATTCTCCCTAGCGAGATCGGCTAGGCAGGGTGATCCAATCTCTCCACAATTTTTTACTTTAGCAATCGAACCGTTGGCAAAAGTATTTCAGGATATCAAATTGAAGGGTCTGAATATAAGTATTACATGCAGATGACATTTTGCTGTTTGTACCTGAACCTGAGGCATTCACACCGGCTGCAATGTCTGAGCTACAATTCTTTGGTTCTTTGTCTGGTTACATGGTTAGCATGGAAAAGAAACTATTGCCATACCATAAGGACATCTTGCTAGGACAACTGACCTCCCATTTACCTGGTCTGCATTGGGATTTCCATATTTAGGACTACATGTCTCAGCAAATATTAAAAGCATTTTGAAAGATCCCATGACATGGTACTTCTTGATGCTTTTATATGGCTCCTTAATGGTTCCCTAATACTGTAAATGAATCCTTCTTCAAAATCAACACTCAGTGCATGAGAAACAGAGATAAGATGAGAAAGAGTCATAAATGTCACTCTGGAACACTCCATTCTGGGCGTTGTTGCTTGAATGCAAATGAGGAGAAAAGAGATGGCCTATAGTAGAGAGTGGGGGCGTGGCCAAGCTCTCCGCTCTCAGCTCTCAGCTGTGCCTGTGCGCTCTGACCCACTTCCGTGTTTTTGCACGGGGGGAGAGATGAGAAGCCTTCCATTGAAAAATAAACACATTTCCACAGAAAATAAAATTAAACCACTGCTGTTTCAGATATCCACAGGCTCAGATAAAGGACTTCCGAGCCTAGAAACACTCGCAAGTTCCTCCAGGCAAATAAAAAAACGTATTTCGCATTGCGTAGCTCGTCCGCAGTCCAAACTCTGGGCGTGATTTACAGAGACGCTGAGTACAGACAGACGGGGGTGGAACTGCATTTGCATTTCTTTTTTCGATCTGACGTCAATAAGTTTCCTTGTTCAAACTCGCCCGTTTGAGCTCTGATTTTTTGTAACGCAGAAAAGGATCGCAAATGCTCAGTTTAGACATTTCGCAACTTTTAACCATGGGGGGGGGGGCTCTAAACAGGGTAGGGGAGCTCACTTTAACGTTCAAAAACCTCAGAGAGTGAAAATTTCATGCCATGGGACCTTTAAGAACAATATTGAAGCTGTTCATAAAAATGTAAAAAACGACCTCACCAGATGAATGGATCTTCCAGTTTCATGGGTGGGCAGAGTCAACTTAGTTCAAATGAAAGTGTTGCCAAGACAAACAGCCTTTACAAATGCTCCCCATATGTTTAACTAGGAAATATACACATGAAATAGAAAAGGACCTTTCACTATTTATCTGGAGAGGAAAGAAATCCAGATTGAGTTTTAAAACTTTACAATAACGGGGGGACTTGCTTCCTAATATTCTGCACTATAATTGGACCTGTCACTGTAAAGTCATTTATGAGCGGGTTCAAGCGCATTTGAAAGGGGAAAAAGTCCTCTGGAGTCTTGGGCATGTGCCCCATTTACCTTGGTGAGTGAACTTGTGAGTTAAAAGATTAAGTTGCAGCCTAACTTATTGGTTGACAATCCCCCCCAAAAAAATTGGCAAGATATTAAGAAATATGATAATAATAATCCTAACTTCAGCTATGTAACACCACTTATAAACAATCAAGACTTCAGCCCTGTCTGAAAAGTGCAATTTTGCAAAGGTGCTATAGTTTTAGGAATAAAAGTTACTGGTGATCTTTTTCATAGTAATGTTATTATGTCATTTATACAAGTCCGGAACAAATCTGGAGTCGCACAGAGGGACTTATTTGCAGATTTGTCACTTTATCAGTTCAAATTATAATGCTACCCATGGGGATATGAAGCTGGCTCCGATTGAAAAAGTTATCATTGATTTGAATTTAAAGAAAAGTTTCATTAAACAGTTTTACTCAAGCTTGCAGGGACATAAATCAACATATTACTGAAAGGTTGACTAAGTGTTGGGAAGAAGATCTCCAATGCCACTATGAGGAAGAAGAAGTGACTTTATTAATCTCACACAGGAGAAATTCTTCTCTGCATTTAACCCATCCTGTTATTAGGAGCAGTGGGCAGCACATTACTGCGCCCGGGGACCATCTCCATGATCTTCTTGCTTCGGTTTGGTCAGGACCTCAGCTGGAGGGTTTTACCTATGGTGCATGTTTTGGGTTGATGGAGGAAACCGGAGTGCCCGGAGGAAACCCACCCAGACAGTATTTAGATCACCCATTCACTATTCTTCAATAACAGATATAAAGTGACCCAATTTAAAACTTTACACAGGCAGCACAGAACACCAGTTTTTCTGAGCAGAAGAGATCCTAGTAGATCACCTGTGTGTCTTAAATGTAAGGCGACAGATGGGACCTATTTACATCATCTGTGGTCTTGTCCAGAAATCTCAAAATTCTGGTTATATATAACTAAAGAAATAAGCAGTAATAGTGAAATTTACTAGCAAAGGATCCAGGTTGGATTCTGTTGGGGCTGCCAACTTTAAACCCACCAACCCAAAACATGCATGATAGGTGCCTCCAGCTTGGGTCCTGACCAAAACCGAGGCGGGAAGATCGTGGAGATGGTCACCGGGCGCCCTAATGTGTGCTGCCCACTGCTCCTAATATATGTATATATATATATATAGGATGGGTTAAAATGCAGAGAAGAATTTCTCCAGTGTGAGATCAATAAAGTTCACTTCTTCTTCTTCTTCTTCAAAGGAGCAGACAAAAGTAAATTAAAATTGCTGGCTAAATGACTATTTCTGGCACAGGAGTGTGTGCTGTTGAACTGGATACTTGAGAAGCCACCAACTGTCACCCAGTGGTATGAAGAAAATTTTAGAGTCTTACCCATGGAAAGAGTCAGTGCAAAATTGTAAGGTAATAACAATTTCTTTAGTTGTGGCAGCCTCTGGTTGACTTCTTGCCCGGTGATGTCAGTATCACTATACAGAGAGGTACAGGCACAGTGTTGTGGTGGGCTGTTGGTTTGCCCGTTTGACCACGTCTGTGTGTTTTGCTTAATTGTGTAATGTTTATGTAATGAACTCACTTAAACATGTGCTCAGACTGCGCTTTGTTTTGTGTGTTGTGTTAAAGGGATAGTGTGTTTTTTTTATGTTAATCTGTATGGGTTTCCTTCTAAAAGTTACGTGTGTTGACACCGGCTTACCTCTGACAGTCTCAGCTGATCCCAGTTCGGCTCATATCACTACGCCCATGTTAACTCTATCAGCCTGTTCACCTTCAGCGGATGTCTACGCCAAAGTTTACAAAAGGCTGATAGAGTTAACATGGGCGTAGTGATACGAGTGGAGAGAGACAATACGCGAATGCGAAATACGCTGCTGGATGTTTTGTGGACAACTGTTTCGGACGCAAATATATCACCTTTCTAACAAATGTTTTGTTTTGAAAAGAAAAACATTTCATGTTCCAGGGAAGTTACCGGACCTACTTGCGTGGGCTCCAGAAAGTGAGCTGGACCGGGATCAGCTGAGACTGTCAGAGGTAAGCCGGTGTCAACACACGGAACTTTTAGAAGGAAACCCATACAGATTAACATAAAAAAATGCACTATCCCTTTAAAGTGTTGAAAACTTAATAAAAAAACAAAAACAAACTTACATTCTTACTGTGAGTGGGCTCGCTCTTCACAGATCTGACATGTAACTTGGCCCCATTACATCACATGCCATCTCCGTAGAGATAAATAAGTGAGATATCATACTGTGGAACATTCCAGGCAATATCTCCAAGGAGAGAAGCAGGTGACGGACCCTCCACCTACAGTGCTCCTTTAAAGGAAAAGTAATGTTTTTTTACAATCTGAGCCTTCTTTCGGCAATAAAACAAGTAGTTTTACTCACCCATAGCAGTTTGGTGTCAATTGGAGCAGTATCGCAGAACTTATGTTGAGCCGTTCTGTTCTACTAATGATCCCGTATCCGTTAGCGTGAGTGCTCGGGGCACTGATTTGCGGTGTCCAAATAACACAAACTTTAGCACTTTTCAAATCACAAAAGATCGCTGTGCCAGGGTAGACTTTCAGTGGATTCCAAAACGGCCTGAAACCCGATATCGCAACAGAAAAGTAAAGTTCAGAGCGGTGTTAGCCTCTTTCGGACTAGTGGTGTTTACAAAACAGCTGAGTTCACGCATGCGCACTGTCCTCTCTGATGACGTCATCAAATAAAACTATAGCTGGATATCGGGTTTCAGGCCGTTTTGGAATCCACTCAAAGTCTACCCTGACACAGCGATCTTCTGTGATTTGAAAAGTGCTAAAGTTTGTGTTATTTGGACACCGCAAAGTAATGCCCCGAGCACTCACGCTAACGGGTACAGGATCATTAGTAGAACAGAACGGCTCAACATAAGTTCTGCGATACTGCTCCAATTGACACCAAACTGCTATGGGTAAGTAAAACGACTTGTTTTATTGCCGAAAGAAGGCTCAGATTGTAAAAAAAAACGTTAATTTGCCTTTAATTAAATAGTTTTCAGTAGTGTTTGTTTTTTCATAACTACATTTTCATACTAAAATATTATAAAATGATACACAGTGCCATCCCTCTTAGTGCATGCTGGCTTCATATCTTCCTCACCAGGATCAGAACAATAACAGACGGATGTGTGGGCCCGATGTGGAATCGTCTGAGGAGCTGTCCCAGGTCCTGAACCAGTAATGTTCAAGAGAAGGACCTGAGCGCCAGGTCATATTCCACAACTACTGGATCATTCACTGTGGATGTGAAACACAGGGAGTCTGTGGAGAGATTACACAGAGGGAGGGAGACAGAGAGAGATTACACGGAGAGAGGGAGGGGAGAGATGGAGGAAGAGAGACACACACACAGACAGAGAGAAAGAGCGAGAGAGAGAGATGGAGAGAGAAAGAGAGTGAGAGGGAGAAGAGAGATAGTACAGATAGATAGTGAGAGAGAGAGAGACAGAGATGGAGATAGTGGGGGAGGAACATAGAGTGACAGGGGGAGAGAGACAAAGAGAGGGACAGATATGGACAGAAAGATGGTGTGAGAGAGATACGGACAGAAAGAACGAGACAGAGACAGACAGACAGAAAGAGACGGACAAAGAGCGTGAGAGGTAGCAGAAAGAGTGCGAGAGACAGACAGAGAGGTAAGAGAGGGTGAGAGAGAGGAGAGAGATAGACTGACAAGGGGAGGAAGACAGAAAGAGACAGAGATACAGAGAGAAAGAGATGCAAAAGAGAGAGACTGAGAGGGGGAGAGAAAAAAATAGGGAGACAGAGAGAAAGAAAGAGAACAAATTAAGTAAATAAACAGCCAAAAAATGACTAGAGACAATATCTGATAAGGAGCACACTATCTTATGAATAGAGAAACTAAGTCTAAGGTTAGATTTGTTGCAGTCAGTCCCTAAATTCCCAAACAGAATAAAAACATTTCCTTTCCAACTTTGGGGCTAACAAGCTGTTTTGTTAAAAGTGACACAAACTGCCCCAGGCGCAGCGGAGTCGGAGTCATTTTGCAGCACATCATCAAGAGCCGACTGTGTTCATCCTGTTTGTGAACGCGAACAGCCACGGCTAGAGGCCAAGCAAGTGACAGTTTGGAGAAAGAGCGCAGAAAAAAGAAGTGTGATTTCAAACTGACAAAGAAAAGTGTCATTAAACAGCGTCATGTTTGAACTCAGTACTTCTCTACCTCTCAAATGAATCAACGTTTTCTACTCCTAAAACTTGGGGGAAGAATGACGTTCAAGAGAGAGAGAGAGAGAGGGGGAGAGAGAGATAAAAGAGAGAGAAACAAAGAGAGAGAGTGGGGAGACAGAGAGTGAGGGAGAGATTACACAGAGAGAGAGGGGAGAAGAGAGAGAGATACAGAGAGCAAGCGTGAGTGGGGGCAGAGAGACAGAGAGTGAGAAAGGGAGAGAAAGAGGGACAGACAGAGGAGGAGAGAGAGATTACACAGAGAGGGAGGGAGACAAAGAGAGATAGAGAGAGACACACACAGAAAGAGAGAGGGGGAGAGAGAAAGAGAGAGAGAAGGGGGTAAAGAGTCAAACAGAGAGAGACACACACAGAAAGAGAGGGGGAGAGAGAAAGAGACAGAGAGAAAGAGACAGAGAGAGAAAGGGGGGTAAAAAGTCAGACAGAGAGAGACACACACAGAAAGAGAGAGGGGGAGAGAGAGAGACAGCAGGAGAGAGAGAGAACTGACTCAACATTTTGCATCACTGAATCTTGGGGGAAAGGAGAACTTGTTTGCTGTGCTCTTTTTCATGCATAAATTAACAGTTAGCTGTGCGTGTATTTTTGTGTTTGTGCGTCGTTTACAAAATAGACACTTACCACTGTTATTTTCATATAAGCCACATTTAAATTCCAATTTCAGTTCCTCTCTGCTAACTGACAACCCAGCGAGTCATGTGAGGCTCATTCTGCTTTCTGATCGAATCATATTCTTGAGAAACAAAACATGAAATCATAACAAACAAATTGCCGATCATGTCCACAGTTTTTGTAATAAAAAAGAATAAATCAGCATTGCCATTGTTATCAGTACAAGCTGTATTTGATTTGAACTTGTCTACCTCGTATATGGGGCCATGTTTCTGGAATTTTAAATTAAGATTAAGATTAAGCTTAGGCTTAAGCCTTTATTGGTCTCACACACAATGACACACAGTGACACACGGGAGAAATTTGACTTCTGCATTTGACCCATCCTTTTCAGGAGCAGTGAGCAGCCATCTTTTTCGGCGCCCGGGGGGCAGTACGGTGAAGGGTCTTGCCCAAGGACCCACACTGGTTAGCTCATTGCCCGGGGGAAATCAAAACCTTACATGCAGTTCTTTTAAAGTAATCATTATTTGTACTATAGTATACTACAGAAACAGAACACTAAAACTAAAGCAGTTATAATAACTGATAAAAATTACAAGTAATAACCAGCATCTCATTTAAGTTGAGCATTTGATTTTCAGATATGCTCAGAAATTCGTCACACGTTATTTTCTCTCCATTACGAGTTTTCTCATCTCTGCTGATCTAAGATGAGTGCGTACACGTCCAAAAACACATGTCTAATATTTTTCTAGCTGTTACTGACCACATGCATTTGAACGCCTCTCCAACTGACACAACTTCTTCTTTCAGACAAGTGAGGGATTACACATACAATGTAAAGCGGATTGCACTGTTGCATGTAGCAGCTATCAAGAGTATGTCCCGGCTTCTCCAGATGTGGATCTTTGAGACTCAGTTTTCCTGCGTGCATGTAAACCAGGGGTGTCCAAACTATGGCCCAGGGGTCAAATCTGGCCCTCTGACCAATTTTCGCTGGCCCCCAGAGATCCTCCTGAATTGTCCCAAATGATCATAGAGCCATTGAGCAGTACTTTTTGCTTCAAATTCTAGTATCTCTATCATTGCAACCTCAATAACAACTCACTGCTTTATGATACAGACCTAAAATTTGCATTCTAGAACTTTTAAAGGTGTTCCGCCAAAATAAAATGCATCTATCTGAAAGTCTCACTGTACTCACCAGCTGTCTACAGCCCTCCACTATGAATATGTTTGTATATGCGGTAGGGATGTCAACAATTAATCGACTTACAATTAATTGTCGATCAAGACGTTGGCCGAACAAAATGCATTAATTGTAACTAATCGCTAGAGGGCGCTACTCTGGAATGTGAACACGAGATGTGAACCCACTCGTGAGAAAGACCATAGTGTTACATCATGTAACCCTTTCCTCTCTGGATGTTGCCGTACAACTCACAGTAGAGCTGGACCTAGAACCATATATTTTTGAAATGATAAAAGCATGTAACTTACATGCTTTTATCATTTCTTGATTGTTCTGGTTTGAGGCCCTGTAATGTTTTATGCTGTGTCCAGGGGCCCTGTGAAAATAGTAAAAATAGCCTTGATTCACTGGTTTCATCATAATATGTAGACTAAATAATAGGGTTGTGCGGTAATACGGTATACAGTGAACCCTCGTTTATCGCGGGGGTTAGGTTCCAGAAATAGCCCGCAATAAGTGAAATCCGCGAAGTAGGACAATTTTATATTTTACAATTATTCTACATGTTTTAAGGCTGAAAACGCTTCACCAGACACATTATACACCTTTCTGAGACTGGTATTAACATTTTCTCACATTTTTCTCTTGTTTAAACACTCAAACTTTTGTAGATTTTCATTAAAATATATTAATAGTGGGGCGGGGGCACGTGACACGCGGGCACGTGCGCGCGGGCACGTGCGCGCGGACACGTGTGTTTGTTTTGGTACCACATATCCATGCCATGTGCGAAAGTCGAGTGGAAAGCGACCTGGATATCATTTTGGGCAAGACTCAAGCCACTGCTAACAGTGCCGAACCGCTAACAGACGCCACAAGACCAGGTAAGACCAACCTGCGCTCACAAGAGTTGGTTGCATTTCACCCCGGCTCCAAAATCAGTCCGCTATCAATGCGTCGCCAATACTCCACAGCTCTCTAGGACGGGGTCGGGTTCTCCTCTCGTCCTCTCACGGGGAAGAGCCACTGTCTCCACAGTGCGCGCGAGTGTCCTCTCCCCGCTGCGGCTCCCCCGGACGCCGCAGCGGGCCCGTCCATGTTGATTCTTGGAAGAGTCCATGTTGATTCTTGGAAGAGTCCATGTTGATTCTTGGCTCTTCCATGGTCCGGCTCGCACTCTCTTCCATGGCTCGTGCAAGTAAACAAAGGCCACACCTCCTGTCACCCAGGCGCTCTCGTGAAGGAAATCTGAGACTCTGTCCCTACCATCCCTGGTCTAGACCTGGTTTAGTCCTGGTTTAGACCTGGTTTAGTCCTGGTTTAGACCTGCTTTAGACCTGGTTTAGTCCGGGTCTAGTCTCTTAGCTAATCAGGGCGCAGGACAGAATGTTACACTGTAAAAAAAAAAGTTACACTATAAAAAAAATTGAAAAAAAAAAAAAAAAATTGGAAAAAGAAATCCGCGAAACAGCGAGGCCGCGAAGAGTGAACCGCGATACAGCGAGGGTTCACTGTACTGCGGTATCTAAAAATAGCAACGGTATCAGATTCATTACCGTCATTAAAAAAAAATAAATCTTGCCCTAATATAATATTAACTATAATTAATTTAATGCCTAAATAAAGAGTGTTTGTCCAGCACTTATGTATGTGTGGTTGTGTTTGTTAATTTAATACTATTACAGTTTAAAACTAATATTACTATCGAAGAGATGACGTTCGATGAAGTTCCTGGGTGTTGCGTCGTCACGTGACATTACCGCTCAGAAGGAGAAAAACAAGACAACATGACAGACCGCGCTGAGTTGGTCCCAAAGAAAAACACAACATCTGCAATTTGGCAGCATTTCGGATTTCGGCCAAATGACAAGGGAGAGCCGGGAAATGTCAACGAGGCTGTGTGTAAAACGTGCATGCAGACGGTGGCGGTGTTCTGGTGAAACATCCTACCCGTCGAGAGATAACAGCGGCACTGTGGAGGAGCAGAGGCAACTGCATATTGTCGCCAGTGTAGTGCACTCGTGAATGTATGCATAATTCACCTTCTTAACTGTGTTGTTACAGCTTTGCCATGCGGGTTTTGCTCAGTTCTTGGTTAAGCACTTGGTTATAAAGTCACTGCTTCTGATAATGATTCCTGTTGGTTTGTTAGCTTTAGCCCACAGACAATGTCATTTCGTCCCGTCGGTTGGCTGCTGTATTTGCACTTTAAACATTTGTTAATAAAAGTTACTAATTTTGCACATGTTTTGTTATGTTTTCAGTATCATTAGGCCTATGTAATGCTTGCTATTCTGTTTCTGAACGGTATAGGTGCAAGCTGCCATTTGGCGAGGCGACTCCACTGTAGTGCTACGAAGTGGGTTTTTAAAAAAAATTTATTTATTTTTTTAGCCTTAGCAACGGTAATACCGTATACCCCGGGAAAATGTGGACACGGTTTAACGGTATCAAAATTTGGATACCGCCCAACTCTACTAAATAACATTCTGTTATTTAATTTCTTCTGTTCCTTTTAATTTCAAGATTTCCATGCTGCAAGTGCAACAACTGAGCCAGTCCTCAATTTATTTTCAATAAAGAATGTATTTTGTTATTCAGCATCAATACATTTGTCTGCTTTTTACTAAGGAATAATTAATTGAGGAATATACAATATAATAATACTATGATATATTTTTGACTCAGTGTTATGTTACTATAGCTTATATTCTTAAAGACCCTATTGAAACACTCAAATTCAGGTGAAAAATGCCGCTTATCAGTTAATCGTAAGTCGATCGATAAGGTCAGTCAACTATAGATTAATGAATTAATCGATAATTTGCATCCCTAATATGCAGCCCTGGGTGGAAAAAAGTTTGGACACTCCTGATGTAAATGTAGCGAGTCTGACAGCAGATAAATGGGAGTTCTCTGTTTCACTTTTATTAACGCTCTTTGATTTGGCAGCAGCTGAATGCGAGGGCCTTAAGTCGCTCAGTCACAGGTCATTTACCACACTGCTCCCATCTGCCACAGCTGCACACAAAAGGCAAATACACAGACACAGAGAAAGGAAATATATATTTGCCTTTACAACTATATGAACTTAAACAAATTTTAAACCAGATTAAACCAGGACAAGTGCAAGAGGGCACTGAGACTTGGGTCATTTTCACACCAGGAAAGTCCGATAGTTCACTTGCTTTGGTCCAGACCAAATGTTTTTTTTATTTTTTTTATTTTGGTGTGGTTCGCTTTCACACTGCAGTTTTTCCCCAAGCGAACTAACATCTATAAACAAAAGCACGTGTGCTGAGGTCGCTCAGCCATTGGACAGAAATGAGCCGTGTCAAAACCCGGAAGGAGGAGAATAACGGTGTTACATGCTGTTTTCAATCTAGCCTTGGCGATAACAAACAAATGTTTGAGCAGCATCGTGAGGTTTACGCTATTTTACAATCAATTTCCAAACGTCGAAGACACAGGGCAAGACGACTACGGAGGACAGAACTCATGTGCGCATCAAGTTCTGACTCTTGCTCTTCACGCAAAATGTAAGTAAGCCTCGTAAGTTTTGTTTTGTTTCATTTAGTTTCGTTTAGTTTAGTTTCGTCAGCCTTGGTTTCCCATAATGCTCGACATATGACAGGAGCTCGTTAAGTACAAAAAGCCAACTTGTGTCGGATCGAGTCCGGTCTGCATTCTCACCTCAAACGAACCGCACCAGAGTTCGTATGGAACCGGACCGAGACCGAGCTTTTTAGGTGGTCTCGGTTCGCTTGTTTGCTCCGGATCGAGACTTTTGGTTTTTATTCACACCAGCCCAAAAGGTCCGAATCAAAGGAGCAAACAAATTCTGGTTCGTTTTAAACAAACCAAACAAGACAGGTGTGAAAACGACCTTGAACTTTTCTGGTAGATGGTCCACCATCTGCTTGCCTCCATGGAGATGTTTTTTGCTTTGCCTGGAATGTCCCATGGTATGGCATTAAACATATCCATAGCGTTTATTCATTACGGGTGTTTCTATTGCTCAAAAATACTGTAAATCCTTCTGTGAATAGGGGCGACTTTCCACACATCTGCTGTAACCTGCCTGTCTCCCTTGTGATAGATGGGTTTAATCTATACCATGGAACGTTCTAGGCAAAGCAATTACATTTCCACGGAGGCAAACAGGTGGCGGACCCTCCACTAGAAATGTTACACGGTGGACGTTGAAGGGAAAGGTCTACAGCCAGTCCTTTGTCAGTAAAAGCATGTGATCTGGAGCTGATGGATGACTTTGGAAGAAGAAAAGCAACTATTTTGTAACTAAGCAAACTTAAAAATTGTCACAGATCAGAGAATAAATTATGTATAACTCTTTTTTGTCATATCACCCAGTCCCACTTCATTCATTCATCTATTTTTAGTATAGGGGTCGCCTGAGACTGCTATTTCATATAATCCTAATGCAGATTTATAGGACGTAAGCTTCATGGCCATTGAACTAAACTACACAATTCACTGCACTCTTGTAACTCCTGTTAGGTTAATGACTTTACTAGCAGCCCAATACTTTAATACAACATCACACTTATTATGCAAATGAGATGGATCTTTTTCATCAGCGCCTTTTCCTTAAGATCACCTCCGAAGAGGGTCTCAGATAATTGGATTAACGGCGAATTTTCCAGCTCAAATGTTGCATAAAATATATTCCAGTGACTTCATACAGGCTAAAACAGCAGGTGTATGGACTCAGTAACAGCTTTGGCTCTGCAGTGTCTTATTTTAGCTTAGTTTACCTGAAATAAATGCTCGTTTCTTTCTCTGCACTGGTTGATATCAGGCACCAGCGTATAAAGGTGCATTGTGTAATTTTTCTGGTGGAGGCTCCATCAAATGCTTTTCTCCATGGAGATGTTTTCACAGTATGGTATTAAAGTCTGTCTTCATGTCTGTCAAAGAAGTCTGTCTTCATGGAGAACAAGCTAGGCGAAGTTGCAGGTCAGATCTGAGGAGAGGCGACCCCGTTCACAGTCAGAATACACACTTTTTTGTGTAATTTTGAGCTAGAAAACCATCTGTAATTGAATAAAGGTAAAGTAGAGCTGTTTAATGTCACAGTGTGGAATATTCCAGACATATCCATAGAAAGAAGCAGGTGATGGACCCCCAAACAAAAGTTTACATAGTGCACCTTTAAAGCTATAATATCAAAATCTGTATTGGAAGTGAAAAAGCAGAATCAGTGCATCCCTAACTGAGTACAGACGCTCCTCAACCTACGAACGAGTTACGTTCTGAACCGCCGTTCATTTGCTGAATTTGTTTGTAAGTCGTTATAGGGCATTCTTTAGAAGGGAATATGTTTAAAGGTCCCATGGCATGAAATTAGGGCTGTCCCTAACGATTATTTTTCTCCCGATTAATCTATCAACTAGAACAGTAAAAAATATTTATTTTATTCATTCTCAAACTTAGAAAGTCTTCTCTGCAGTTTAATCTTCATCCTATATTATTAGAATAGTATTACTATATATTTAGAGCAGTCGGCAGCAGACAGTGTTGGCACTGTGCACCGGGGAGGAGAACGGACATGAGACCTCTCTGAATCAGGCGCGCATTCCTCTCACTACACATCTCCCGCTGTTGGCAGGAATATGCGCTCTTCTTTTGTCTTTCATTGCTTTATCTCCGTGTCGTTGCTATGCATTAGTTAGACTTACGACTGTCCAGCTTGTTTTCTGTCATCATCCAGCAGCACACCAGGATGTTGCCGCTTCATGTGCTCATGCATAGTTCCACAACTATGCATGAGCACATGAAGCGGCGACATGCTGCTATGGTACGCCAACTCCTTCTTGCAAATGCGGCACACGACGAAGTCTTCGTGTGCCTTCTCTTTAAAATATCTCCACACTTTAGATGTCTTTGTCCGTTTATTGGGCTGATCTTCATCATCTTCGGGCACCCTCGGGCGTGCAGCCATTGTTACCGCTTCTGTTCCAGCACATCTACCGCTCGCGCAAATCACTTTTTTTTTTTTTTTTGCAAATCACGTAAACGACGGTATGTTGCACACGCCGACTTATTTACGTCTTCGACGTAATCGATTACGTCGAATAGTCGGGACAGCCCTACATGAAATTTTCACTTTCTGAGGTTTTTGAACGTTAATGTGAGCTCCCCTACCCTGTTTAGCCCCCCCCCCCCCCATGGTTAAAAGTTGTGAAATGTAAACTGAGCATTTGCGATCCTTTTCTGCGTTACAAAAAATCAGAGCTCAAACGGGCGATTTTGAACAAGGAAACTTATTGACGTCAGATCGAAAAAAGAAATGCAAATGCAGTTCCACCCCCGTCTGTCTGTACTCAGCGTCTCTGTAAATCACGCCCAGAGAGTTTGGACTGTGGAGGAGCTACGCAATGCGAAATACGTTTTTTTATTTGCCTGGAGGAACTTGCGAGTGTTTCTAGGCTCGGAAGTCCTTTATCTGAGCCTGTGGATATCTGAAACAGCAGTGGTTTAATTTTATTTTCTGTGGAAATGTGTTTATTTTTCAATGGAAGGCTTCTCATCTCTCCCTCCGCTCAAAAACACGGAAGTGGGTCAGAGCGGAGCGGAGAGCTTGGCCACGCCCCCACCCCCTACTATAGGCCATCTCTGTCTTCCTCATTTGCATTCAAGCAACAACGCCCATAATGGAGTGTTCCAGAGTGACATTTATGACTCTTTCTAATCTTATCTCTGTTTCTCATGCACTGAGTGTTGATTTTGAAGAAGGATTCATTTACAGTATTAGGGAACCATTAAGGAGCCATATAAAAGCATCAAGAAGTACCATGTCATGGGACCTTTAAGGCTTGTATAAGTAATAATCTATATGGGTTTGTACTGCATTTAAATAGTAACAAAACATGCAAAATAGTAACAAAACAATATGCTTTTTAAAAAGATGGAAAACTGATGAGATAAAAAGAAGAGAGAGACACAGAGGCAGACGCAGTCAGCTGAGAGAGCGAGCCAGCCAGCGAGCGAGAGAGAGTGTGTGTGAATGTGTGTGTGAATGTCAATCGGTACGATTGTCGAACGGTTCACGTATGTACGCGCGTGCCACATTCACCATCTTCTCACCAGCATCAAGTTTCTTTATTATCGCCACCTTCTTTTCAAATGAGATGGCTTGCCGCTTTTTCACATTTCCACTAGAAGCTTTTCGCTTTTCACCAACCATATTGGATTACGGATGCAAGATAAAACAACAAAGTTCGTAACACCGCAAGTACGTCTGAACACTTGGGTAGTTTCAACTGAGTGGGCGTGATGCTTGGGGGATGCTGGGCACACGATCGCAGCACCTGCCTGTGCATCAGCGGCGGAAATACGCACTACGTACTGTACTTGGAAGTCGGAATAGGCGCTAAATACAAAAACTCACTTACGTACATGTACAGCACTTTTGCCCAAACATTAAACTTTTTTTTTTTACATTTTCGACCCTGTTCGTAACTCCGAATGTTCGCAAATCGAATGTTCGTATGTGGAGGAGAGTCTGTATTGAGTCTTTCTTCCTTAGGATCGAAATCAAGTTTGAAATTTAAGTACTGTGACTGTTCAGTATGAGCATGAGACTGTGAGTGAGATGGTTGCAGGTTTGATTCCCAAAGAAGTAGTGCAAGAACCTGAATATAAAGTATAATGGGTCCTCAGTGTTGCTTAAAATATATCCCAGTGACTTCATACAGGCTAAAACAGCAGGTGTATGGACTCAGTAACAGCTTCATTTCTGCAGTGCAATGCCAGATATAGGTCAGAGCTCTTCCCAGGGAGATGTGATTAATTCTCAGCCTGTTTTCACTGTGAGAGGTCATCCCTAATCACATGTAGCTTTTTGCATGCTCTATTTTTATGGGCATGCGAGGAACCAGGCAAGGTAGGTGTAAGAGGGTTAGAAAAAAAAGGTGAAAAGGTCTGGGAGACACTGGATGTGGCTATTTATGCTGGTCATATCAACATTAGGCAAAAAGTAATGTAGGAAGTAAGGGCTCATTGGAAAGTTAGAGTATTATACTAGTAGTATATTAATACTGTGTGCTTGACCCACACACTGAGGAGTTTTTGAAACTTTTTGTTTTTGAGTTGTTTTTTTAACTAAACTTTTTGCGTCATATGTGGCGGCAAATGTGGCAGAAGACGTTCCAGTGGAAATACTTTGAGAGAATGAACAATTTCATCACCAACCAAAACATCAGTGTGGACTAAGAACTTAGTGCTCACCTGGCTCCACTTAAAATCTCCATGAAAACAAGCAGCTTTAAGAACAAAACAGTTGAAGTTCCAAAAGACAAAAAGGGGAATAAATAATTTATATAGAGAGTGTACACGGCATATGCTTTGAGGTGTGAGGATAGCAATTATCATAAAATGCAAACAAAATGGCAGTGGAAAAAGAAATGTACCTTCACTGTCACTGCTGGTGAACACAACATAAAAGCACAAATGTTTTTTTTCTCTCAAAAGCATAACACTAGAGGTGATTCAAACATTTCTAAATAATCCTGTTTGCAATAGATGATTTTATGTATACACTGCCTGACAAAAGTATTAGGACAATTGTGTATTTCTGAGCTTTCATAAATAATGATAACAAGACGTATTGGTAATGACAACAAATCAACAAATATATTAAAGCAAATTTCATCATGTGTAAAGGCATATTATTGCAAAAATGGGGACTCATCACAGTATAGGTCTAACTCAGGGCACCAGTGTCATTTAAGACCGGTGTCTGGGGAAAAGCGGAAAGTCACGGACACCCCCCTCCCACGCCGCCGCCGAAATGCGCTCTAATCAGAGGCATTGAGCTCCCTAGCCTATGCAGGGAAGCTAACAGGAGGAAAGAGCGTGAAAAGTCGGTAAGTGAGGCACGGACAGATGTTTTATAAAGTTTAACCTGCCCTGTGATACATGTTACACGTGCGAAAGAGCCGCGCTCGCTCGCTGACGTGCGGTATCTGCAGCTCCAGACGGAGCGTGGCCCGCACACCGGTAGAAGTTTAATACGAGACACGTACTTTTGTTTCTGTTTCTTCAATATCTAGTGGTTGGGTTTTTTCAACAGCAGGTGACATAGTTACTGCCATCAGATCGGAGAGATGGTTCCAATAATGGGCTTAAAGTCATGTCAAATTCAGATTGTGTGATTATTACATTGTATTAAGATTTTATATTACATTAGATTATTATATAATCTTATAACATTTTTAATGTTATATCCTGTTATTGTGGATTATTAAGATGAATGGATATAAGGTGTATTTTGAAAGAAACCAATAAGAACCGTACAGAACCGAAAACCATGACCCTTAAACCGTGATACAAACCGAACCGTGAATTTTGTGAACCGTGCCACCCCTATATATATATATATATATATATATATATATATATATATATATATATATATATATATATATATATACACTCAACAAAAATATAAACGCAACACTTTTGTTTTTGCTTCCATTTTTCCTGAGATGGACCCAAAGATTCAAAATTCACTCCAGATACACAACACTACCATTTCTCTCAAACATTGTTCACAAATCTGTCCAAATGTGTGACAGCGAGCACCTCTGCCCCGCCGAGACAATCCACCCCACCTCACAGGTGCGCCACATCAAGATGCCGATCCGACATCATGACCAGTGCACAGGTGTGCCCCAGACTGCCCACAATAAAAGGCCACCCCGAAATGTGCATTTTATTTTGCTTTATTGGGGGTCTGGGGACTCAGAACCAGTCAGTATCTGGTGTGACCACCATTTGCCTCATGCAGTGCAACACATCTTCTTCGCATAGAGTTTATCAGATTGTCAATTGTGGCCTGTGGAATGTTGGTCCACTCCTCTTCAAAGGCTGTTATGGACGAAGAACACAGGTGCATTTTATTGATGGCATTTTGAATGCACAGAGATACCGTGATGAGATCCTGAGGCCCATTGTTGTGCCATACATCCATGAACATCACCTCATGTTTCAGCAAGATAATGCACGGCCCCATGTTGCAAGGATCTGTACACAATTCTTGGACGCTGAAAATGTCCCAGTTCTTGCATGGCCAGCATACTCACCGGACATGTCACCCATTGAGCATGTTTGGGATGTGCTTGGCCGGCGTATACGACAGCGTGTACCAGCTCCCACTAATATCCAGCAACTTCGCACAGCCATTGAAGAGGAGTGGACCAACATTCCACAGGCCACAATTGACAATCTGAGAAACTCTATGCGAAGAAGATGTGTTGCACTGCATGAGGCAAATGGTTGTCACACCAGATACTGACTGGTTCTGAGACCCCCAATAAAGCAAAAAAAAAAAAAAATAAAATGCACATTTCGGGGTGGCCTTTTATTGTGGGCAGTCTGGGGCGCACCTGTGCACTGGTCATGATGTCGGATCGGCATCTTGATGTGGCGCACCTGTGAGGTGGGGTGGATTGTCTCGGCGGGGCAGAGGTGCTCGCTGTCACACATTTGGACAGATTTGTGAACAATGTTTGAGAGAAATGGTAGTGTTGTGTATCTGGAGTGAATTTTGGATTTTTGGGTCCATCTCATGAAAAATGGGAGCAAAAACAAAAGTGTTATATTTTTGTTGAGTATATATATATATATATACAGTATATATAAAATGTCCTGTCAATCATTATCATGTTTGCACTGGTTCTCCTTACGACCTCTTGTATAATACTGAGATATTTTTTATTACTTTATTTGACACCAGTCTCTTGCTATTTTTACTACTTATTTAGAATGTGTTATTACCATTTCAGTGTTTGATCTTTGTTATTACAGTATATCGTGATGAGCTACCGTGTCCAAATAATTTCTCTTGTGGACTTTTTGTTTAATCAAAGTGCAATGCAGTCTACAGTCACATTTATTTATTTTTTCCTGTTTTGTTGCACATTTTACTGCACAGTCTGGAGTTTAGCCCAGGTCAGACAGATGTGTGCAGTGCTCTCCCCCTCTCTACAGTTTAAGTCTCCCCCTCTCTACAGTTTAAGTCTCCCCCTCTCTTCAGTTTAAGTCTCTAATGCTGAGGCACTGACAGATTTTTGGATGTAAAACAGAGTGAAGTGCTGACACAGGAGCTGCTCCACGGGGCTGCGTGTGTTATCAGCTCTGAGCAGGAGAGCCAGACACCACCACCATCCAACAGCTCTGCTCCACCAACTCTAGTGCTTTGGTCCTGTATGTTAGAATATACATAACACTACATAAGGTTTCTGTCGGGAGAGCAAGCTGACTATAGTGGGTACGGAAAGTATTCAGAACCCTTACATTTTTTCAGTCTTGCAAAAATGTCAACAATTCTGTGTTTTTCTGTCAATATGGGGTGCTGCGTGTACATTAATGAGCAAAAAATGAACTTAGATGACTTTAGCAAATGGTTGAAATATAACAAAGAGTGAAGATTTAAGGGGTCTGAATACTTTCCGTATCCACTGTATATGAGGAAATGTTCAATTAGCACTGCCACCACTACAAGGTTCAATATTATGGTGGTCAGAAATATAGAAGAAGAAGTGACTTTATTGATCTCACACAGGAGAAATTCTTCTCTGCATTTAACCCATCCTGTTATTAGGAGCAGTGGGCAGCACATTACTGCGCCCGGGGACCATCTCCATGATCTTCTTGCTTCAGTTTGGTCAGGACCTCAGCTGGAGGATTTTACCTGGAGCATGTTTTGGGTTTTGGGTTGATGGAGGAAACCGGAGGGCCCGGAGGAAACCCACCCAAACACGGTGAGAACATGCAAACTCCGCACAGAAAGGCTCAGATACTAATCCATACTAACACTAGATACTCATTTGAGCAGCATGTTTAATTATTGTGGTATCAAAATCAGTACTGAATATAGGGACGCACCAATCCGATATTGGTACTGGATATCGGCGCCAATACTGACAAATTTTCTGGTTCAGATGGTTGGACATGTAAATCAGTGCAATATATATATATATATATATATATATATATATATATATATATATATATATATATATATTGGCTCATTTTATTTTAGTTTAAAGGAAATAAATGCTGTTTTCAGTCTCTTTACCATTACCATAAAGTCCCTGCTTACTCAGGAATCGGCAGATACTTAAAGCCAGAGTATCAAAATCGCTATCAGAACTGAAAAAGTTGGATCAGTGCATCCCTAATTGAGTATTGAGTATATTCCTTAGTATCAAAATAGAGTCTGAAAACAGTCCTAGCATGAGATTGTGAGAGTGGTAAGCTCTTCCTACAAGATGGTCGACAGTTTGAATGCCAAAAAGAGAACCTGAATATAATATGCTGTATAATGCAGGGGTCTCCAATTAAAATTCCAATTAAATTGATAAACAATTATAAATCCCACAACAACTAACTAAAACAAAAAAATTAATTTATCAAAAGCACACAATGTCTTTTTCAATTACTACTGCATTTATGGAAAATCTCCAATTCCGTAAAGCACATTAAAACAGTACCACATAACAGTACTTGTGCTATTCATAAAATACCCTGCCCACCTGCTGTAATAGTTCTACAAGTTTTCCAATCCTCAGCACCTCCTCAGCCATATCAACAGCACAATGTTTTACTATTTCAGCATTGGTAAAGGTCTTTCCTGCTTTCCTGAGGTTTCAGGACACAATCAGCGATGCAGCAGTGGCATTCTCTTGAGCAGATGTCCATTTATTTAAGGGTGCGCACTGACTGACTGAATGATGCTATCATATTTGATATGTGTTGTGAGTGACATGCGCTTGTCAGATTTTTCTGGGTAACTGGCATTAAAACTAGCAGTGTGAGTAGTGTTGAAGTGCCGCTTAACATTTTACTTTTGCACAGTGCAACAGTCTGCAAACAAATCAAACACTTAGGCTCAGGCTAAATAAAAACAAAACTCCTCTGTCCATTCAGACTTGAACTGGTGATTTTGGCTGTCCACTTTGCGTTTCTTAGAGCAAGCCAATATATTTCTTTACACACAATGCCAAGCGCGGGGTCAGGGGTCAGCCACCCCAGGATGCCACCTCACCCCCATCCCCCCTCAACTCCAGTACTGGTGTGCGAGTGACTTTTTCCACTGAAAACGCGCGGTGCCTGCATTAACTTACCGATTTTCTGGGCACAGAAGCGCTGTGAACAGTGGCTACAGTTTTGAATTGTTTAAAAAAAATGTCAGTGTGAGAAATACCATGTGTGGCGTGTGAGCGTGTGAACACGTCGAATTGCGTGTGTCACACTCTCAAAGCGTGAGACTTGAGAGCCCTGTATTAACTAGTGGTCAGTTTTAGGTTTTACACCTAGAGTTGATGAGGTAGTTTGACCCTGGGTAATGTAGTAGTAGCTTATGTATCTAAATTGCCCCATTCAAATTGGCCTAAGGGTTTTGTGGGCCGGTCCAGATCCCCTCAGGGTCCGGAGACGGCCCGCGGTCCGCCTATTGGAGAACCAGGTTATAATGTGTCCTCAAGTGCTGCACTGCGGTGGCTCACTGCTCCTGCCAGTTTGGTCCAGAGCCAAAAAATACAGCTTTGAACGCAGAGGGAAAATGCAAACGAAAGATGTCTCAAAGTACAGATGGACGCATGTTGATGGTTACATGAAATACTACAAAACCTCTGCATATGTAATATAATATAATATAATATAATATAATTATTTAAGTCAGTCTGTATTGTTTTGAGAAAATATGGATGTCACATATCAGTAGTGGTGGAATCTAACAAAGTAAAAGTAGTAAAATACTGTACTGAAGTAAAAAATGTAGGTATCTGTATTTAAAGGGACAGTGTGTAAGATTTTTACCCGTTAATTAGCGAAATTGAAGATACCCATTCAAAAATACATTGTTTTCCAAGCCTTTTCACTTCCATCATGAAATCAAAGTATTCTTTTGGACTTAGATATAGTCAGATAAAAGGGGGATCTTCCCCATGCAGAGGCAGCCATTTTGAATACGAGAGCCGCAGAAGGACATTTGGGCTCCGCCTTCGCCTTCGGCAAGGCTCGTGGTTTTGGGTAAACAACAACACGCATGCTGCCGGATCAGACGTCGTAATGGATCTAACACGTGTTTTGGACTAAATTGTTTTACTGGATTTTATTCGCTGGATCCTTACGGACAGATTGAGGCCAAGCTTATGGTGAAATACAGAGTTTGACCTGTCCAGAGCCTTCAAAGGTAAGCTAAGTAACAAACCTCGTTTTGTGCTTTTCCGTATAAAAGCCCCATGTGCTCGGGGAGTGATTGTTGTGCCGGGAAATGAATTGCATAGTCAAAAAGAGGAGACTGTAAGGTTTCATTTGATGTGTAGATTGTCATGGTACATGATCGGGAATGTGTGTTTTCATGCAAAAAGAAAAACGGGACCGCGTTTTATTTATACCGTAGTTGTCGGCGAGAGCTCACACAGTGCCGGGTGCGCGCTGGTACGCGAGCTGTCCGCGTTACGGCGCGCCCGGGTGACCCTCGAGGTCTGCCGTAGCCAAAAGAGGAAGTGCATGGTACCTACACCACCTATGCGCCACGAATCCTACACACTGTACCTTTAGCTTAAGTACATTTTATAGGGTATACTTTTTACTTTTAATTTACTACATCTGAAAGCAGGTATCTGTACTTTCTACTCCATTAATTATTGAAATGGACTGAAAAGTAAAAGTATTCTTTTGTTTCTGTTGAACTAAATTCTTGAGTAGTTTTTTTTCGTGTCATACTTCTACTTTTACATATTTCATTTACTCCTGTATCTGCACTTTTACTCAAGTAACAAAATTGAGTACTTCATCCACTACTGCATCAGCATAGAGCAAGACTACCCTTTGTACTCATGTAGGAGTACTCCTACTTGAAAATAATATTACTCAAGTAGAAGTACTAAGTAGTGGTCCAAGAAGAGTAGTATTCAGTATTCAGGAGCCTACTACTCAAGTAAGACTAACTGTAGGAGTAACTAACATCAGATTTACAATTTGTAGTTAATTCAATAGACCAGTTTCAAAGCTACGTCATCACTGAATGCGCGTGCAGTGCTGACTCAAAACAAAGCCACTGCTGCCATAAAACCCCCAGCGAAGATATAGAAGAGAAGAACTAGACGTGAAATAAAGAGAAACAGATGGAATAAATGATAGTTCATATCATTCAACTGACACACACACAAGTGAACACCTGCTGCTTGTTTAGGGTAATTTGCCCAGGTGTTCAATGGTGTTTAATCATGCTGATTAACTAGCAAGCACAGGACACCGCAAAGCTCACAGACATATTAACCGGGTAACCTCTACAACAGACACATGTAAACGAACACAACTTTGTTAAAATGCATGATAAGTTTTCGCATGACCATCATAAATGGCATTTGACATGACTGAGATCACATCTGTGATTCGTGAATTAAGTCGTAGTATGTTACTTACCCCGTAACGCAAGTGCAGTTGGTGGTCAGAACGTAGTTCTCGCGCTTGTTGATGATAGCCCAAGCATTGTACATGGTCGTCTTGTGGCCTTGTCTTTGACTGGGGAGAACATCAGATGCCAACACGCAAAACTCCCCATCGATATCGTGGTATTTTACCTCCTGTACATGGCCACACACGCCAAACTGGTAGGCATCCATGGATTTGTATGCGCGCACTTTCTCTCTTGTATACACGCTGGGCTTCTCCACTAAATAACAGTGGATATCTGGCCACTGTAAATCTGGCCACTTTCTGCGGTCGTACTGCCACTCCGTGATCGCATAAGGATCTGGTAGTCGAACCCCGTTGCTCAACGTGAGCTTTTGAATGTAGCTCTCCCTATCGTTCAGATACTCCGCTATGGTCCGCCATGGTTGATTCTGAGTCAACAGTGCGCGCACATGCCGGTGACGTCACGTCTGTTTACTAACTGTAAAGGGGTCTATTGGACAAAATATTAAATAATGCAGAACTGAGTCAAAAATTGTGAGTTGAGTACATTTGAGTCATCTAAAATTCACGATAAAACATTATGAGAGAACTGTAAATCTCAAAGACGGTCCATGTCAGCAGATGTGCCAGTAATTGCAAAAAGCACTTTAACACTGTCATCTTTCTATTGTGCTAATATTTTACATACTTATTTTAGTATATTTTAGCACCTGGCATGCTAATTTTTCCTCCTCTTTCCCAGTTCCCATGGACCAGTCTGTTTACATATCTGTGAACCTTGTCACTTGTTTAGCATTCCGTTTGGTTTTCCTGCTGCCGGGCAAAATAGAGATGATTCATTAAGACCATGGGATATGCTGGCTGTTAGCTCACTGTTTACCCCCACAGGGCCCAAACAAACACAATGATATGAGGCAAGATGCTATTCGACATTCAAAAAATGTTTTTGTTAGGACTGTTGGAGTTTAAAGATCAAATTAGGCTGCACAATAGGTTCCATAGTGGTCCATGGGTGTATACTAGTCTATGTGCTTTTATACCATAATTTTCAGATGAATGAGTGCACCTGAATATAAGCCGCATCAATTTTAAAAGAAACCAAAATTTGTACATATATAGGCCGCACCTGTCTATAAGCCACAGGTGTCCACGTCTTCAAGAATGTTTTCAAGTTCGGGCCATCTGCTTTTGTTGCCTCTGAAAGCTTTTGTCGTCTTTTTGCATTGAGTCAGTTCATCACGCTGCCAACCTTTCACCATCGACTCATTGATGCCAAGCTCATGTGCAGCAGCTCTATTTCTTTCTTCAACACCCAGAGTGATTGCCTTTAACAAAACAAAATCAAACTAGTATTTTCCTCTGCGGATCATCTCGTCACCTGTCTGTCTCGCTCTTGCACCCCGTCACTTCACGCTCTACTGCACATGTCTCCTGCAGAAAGAGCCGCTGTCCATGTCTGGGATCATGTCGGTGTCTGGGATCATGTTGGTGTCTGGGATCATGTCGGTGTCTGGGATCATGTCCATGTCTGGGATCATGTCGGTGTCTGGGATCATGTCGGTGTCTGGGATCATGTCGGTGTCTGGGATCATGTCGGTCTCTGGGATCATGTCCGTGTCCGGGATCATGTCGGTGTATGGGATCATGTCGGTGTCTGGGATCATGTCGGTGTCTGGGATCATGTCGGTGTCTGGGATCATGTCCATGTCTGGGATCATGTCGGTGTCTGGGATCATGTCGGTCTCTGGGATCATGTCGGTCTCTGGGATCATGTCCATGTCTGGGATCATGTCGGTGTCTGGGATCATGTCGGTCTCTGGGATCATGTCCGTGTCCGGGATCATGTCGGTGTCCGGGATCATCTCGGTGTCCGGGATCATGTCTGTGTCCGGGATCATGTCTGTGTCCGGGATCATGTCTGTGTCTGGGATCATGTCTGTGTCTGGGATCATGTCTGTGTCTGGGATCATGTCCGTGTCTGGGATCATGTCCGTGTCTGGGATCATGTCCGTGTCTGGGATCATGTCCGTGTCTGGGATCATGTCCATGTCTGGGATCATCTCGGTGTCTGGGATCCCACTGTATGAGTGGATGTCCGGCTACTGAATTTTGAGACATTTCTTCTCGTCATTTATGCACTCACCTGCATTGAACGCATACGTCATTAAGACGTGTCCCACTCACTAATGTTCATTTAGGATCAGAACTTATTTTATCACACGGCGATAAACTGTGCTAGCTAGTGTACATACTGTACATAATGTATACATGTACATACTGTGAAGTATGTACATGTACATACATATGAAGTCACCTTTTTACAATTAAATATTTTATGTGAAATAAACATGTAGGCCTATAATAAAATTTTTAATTAAATCAAATCTGTATTAAAAGTACATAATATGAATACAAATGTTGTTTTGAATGTATATTGAATGTATTTGTATTTGTGTATTTGAGTGAATTTGAGCTTAACACATTTTAAAGGAGAATCCAGAGTGGGTAAAAAATGCTCACATATGTTCAACAATTAAGAGTGTCACCTACATATGTATTTTGTAATTATGAGACGGCTGTCGTCAATCACACTTGTTTGTTAGCTGTAGCTTAGCCATATGGCATTAGCTCAGAGGACATTTCAATGTTTCCCCACAATAAACAGTGACTGAGTAATGAGACAGTGTAATGTGACATATTAAAGACTGAACAAAAGTGAAGTTTAAATAAATAAAATAAGGTCCTTGACAAGTTCTGTGCATGCTTGTCAGTTTTTCCTGATACTTGTTTTTTTGGAAAACCATTGCATGTTTTCCCCGTGTGTGGGTTGATTTCCTCCAGACACTGGTTTCCTTGCCTGAGCAGACAGTCTCTTCTACATTCTGTTTGAATCCAGATTGTCTGGAACTGGACAACAGAGCGTGAACAGCCTCCATCCAAACTTGAGACGACTGAACCACAGCCGCTCATTTGTAGCATGTGTCCCTCAATTGTGGAAGACAACAAAAACATTCAGAAAAAATATATTACTTCTTTTACCTGAGATAAGTAATACTAATAGTGGTTTGATTGTTAATTCTGAGAAAATCTATGCTGTAGGTTTTTCCTCCTTTTTTATGTGTAAGCAGTCATGTCCCTCTTGACCCTCTGAAATCAGGGAGACAGGATACAGCTCCAGATCCACTCATCTTTGTAAAGTGTGTGGTTCTGGCTGGAGAGGTAACAGGTTTCTCCCATCAACATCTAAACACATGTCAAATCTCCAGCTAAGGTAGTCCTGAGCAAGACCAGCTCAAGCTCTGGCAATGGGTCCCACTGCTTCTGTGGCACTGAAGGATGAATAATTAATAATAATAATAATAATTCATTGCATTTATACAGCACGTTTCATGACACTCAAAGTGCTTAACAGTTCATTGTTCATTCACTCCACACTTGGTGGTGGTAAGCTACTGTTGTAGCCACAGCTGCCCTGGGGCAGACTGACAGAAGCGAGGCTGCCAATCTGCATCATCGGCCCCTTTGACCACCACCAACACTCACACACACACACCACTTTCATACTAGGCAATGTGGGTGAAGTGTCTTGCCTAAGGACACAACGACAGGTTTTGTGACTGGCGCCCCACTGTGACACCTGGTGTTCCCAGCGGTCTCTCATTCAAGTTCTGACCAGGCCCGGCCCTGCTGAGCTTCTGAGATCCGTCAGTATGGCCACATATGCAGAGGACAACATTTCCTACAAGAACCACAAAGTGTAACCTATATGGAACTAAATGTTAACTCCACTAAACTGTGTGTGTGTTGTTTTAATATCATTATTTACCGTCTTGTTGTAAATGTGCAGCTTTGTGGTCAAAAACGTATAAAAGTGACTGTGCTGCCTCCAGTAGACACTGCGACTGCTTATAGTCGGTGACTGACATCACACAAGACTGCCCTGATTAATAACTGCCCTGTCTGTGGCTGTGGGCAGAGTTTAGATGTTAAGCAAAAAGTTAAGTTTTAGAAAAGCATCATTTCAGAAACTAACTATGCATAAGTTTCTAATTTAAAAGCTTTCATTTATGTTGCTTTTTGCTTTTTCACCAAGGCCTGCAAGAAGTGTGTTTTATGTGAATGACCAAACCGCAGATCTTCAACAGTATTTAATAGGGGAAAAAGCTTATCTCCTTTACCCATATGTTCCGTGTATGGCCTGACTGAGACAGAGGAGGTGGATAAATCCTCTATGTCGATGTATAGTACTGTATGGGGGTGTATTTTGGTGTATGGTGCTGTATGGTGCTGTATGGTGGTGTATGGTGCTGTATGGTGGTGTATGGTGCTGTATGGTGGTATATGGTGCAGTATGGTGGTGTATGGTAGTATATTATGGTGGTGTATGGTAGTATATTATGGTGGTGTATGGTGCTGTATGGTGGTGTATGGTGGTATATGGTGCAGTATGGTGGTGTATGGTGCAGTATGGTGGTGTATGGTGCAGTATGGTGCAGTATGGTGGTGTATGGTGGTGTATGGTGCAGTATGGTGCAGTATGGTGCAGTATGGTGGTGTATGGTGCAGTATGGTGCAGTATGTTGCAGTATGGTGCTGTATGGTGCTGTATGGTGCTCTACAGTAGACTGGTGTACCCCTGGCTGTATCTTCACTGAACACAAATGAGAGACAGATCAGTGCACTTTAGTTTTGCTCCGACCCCCCCCTCCCCACACACACACACACACACACACACACACACACACACCCGCCTATGAGATGCTGCTCTTTATTTGCTGCCTCTGGGATAACTCTATTCTGTCCTGAGATTGTAGAAAAAAGGACGACAGATGTAACTACTTTAAAACTCTACTTTGCAATTCGAGCGTTTCTAATAGTAGAGCAGAGAATAAATAAAAAAACAGATGCATAGCTCTGCTCCAGGGAGGCTAGTTGTTTTGTTGAACCTTTACTGAGATCATTACTGCCATTTTCCAAAAGGTTAAGGGGCAAAAATAGTTTCTAAAAAAATTCTACAAGTTGGCTGCATTGAAAAAGAGAAAAGGATGATAACAATAAAGCTTTACAAAGTCTTATATATCACTTTTCCATACATTCAAAGCATTTTTCATTCACACCACCATCAGAATCATTCTCTGGGTTTTAACACCGAGTGAGTTCCTCTGTCCTCTGTTGTCTTTTATTGTTTGGCCTATTTTATAGCTTCATTTATTTGTTTTTACTCCATTGTTTTATTACGTTTTTTTATTGTATTGTTAAATTGTAGATCTGTTTTTATTTCTCTTTGTGCAGCACTTTGGAAACAGTCTTTGTTTATGAAATGTGCTGTAGAAATAAAGATGAGCTCAGGCGTTCTCACGGTGCTTTTGATCATCATATTTAGTCTAGTTCCTTCTGTTTTTTTAGTGTGCTGCTCCAGCAAAACAATGCATTTAGACAAAGAAGCCTGTCATTCCATATAATTCAACTGTCCAATACTTATAAGGGAACTGCATGTAAGATTTAGGGTTTAAAAATTGATAAACATGACCTGCCAGTGTCCCCAAGACATGTTCAAATCAAATATAACTTTAACGGATAACAACTGTAATGCTGATTTATTCTTAATTGCAAAATATTGATGGACCAGTTGTTTGCGTTTGGTCTTTTTTGTTCTCAAGACAGACAAGTCAGAAAAGCCTCTCATTTGCCTTACATTTACTCAAATACAGGTTTTAGAGCTCAAAAATAACTAGAAAAACAGGCATGACTGTGAGCAGGGTTGCCTTTCCACCTGACCCGTACCTTGGCCCTCCACCAGAAAAGTTACACAATGCACCTTTAAAGGGACAGTGTGTAAGATTTTTACCCGTTAATTACAGAAATTGAAGATACCCATTCAAAAATACATTGTTTTCCAAGCCTTTTCACTTCCATCATGAAATCAAAGTATTCTTTTGGACTTAGATACAGTCACATAAAAGGGGGATCTTCCCCATGCAGAGGCAGCCATTTTGAATACGAGAGCCGCAGAAGGACATTTGGGCTCCGCCTTCGCCTTCGGCAAGGCTCGTGGTTTTGGGTAAACAACACAAGCATGCTGCCGGATCAGACGTCGTAATGGATCTAACACGTGTTTTGGACTAAATTGTTTTACTGGATTTTATTCGCTGGATCCTTACGGACAAATTGAGAGCAAGTTTATGGTGAAATACAGAATTTGACCTGTCCAGAGCCTTCAAAGGTAAGCTAAGTAACAAACCTCGTTTTGTGCTTTTCTGTATAAAAGCCCCATGTGCTCGTGGAGTGATTGTTTTGCAGGGAAATGAATTGCATAGTCAAAAAGAGGAGACTGTAAGGTTTCATTTGATGTGTAGAGTGTCATGGTACATGATCAGGAATGTGTGTTTTCATGCGAAAAAACAAAAACAAAAACGGGGCCGCGTTTTATTTATACAGTAGCGGCGCGCGGCTTGTGCGCGGGTGACCCTCGAGGTCTGCCGTAGATAAAACAGAAAGTGCAAGAGCACCATCCACCTATGCGCCACAAATCCTACACACTGGGGCTTTAAAGCAAGATTTTAAATTTTAGGGGCTTAATATGCTTTATGCTTTTTTTTTACTGTTTTAGTTTTCATGAAAATTAGAATTATCCTTGTCCTTGCACATAACATAAGGGAATCTTGCTGTAGCCGGCCTTCTGCAACCCACAATGCACCTCTCTGACTGTCAGACAATGGCGATGTCAGACTAAGAGCGGTGTGTGTGTGTGTTCAGACAAGGTTTGGAGCATTTGAGGTGTTTTTAGAAGTTTTGAAAGTTTTAAAAGTGCTGAGAGGAGACTATAGGATCAGCCCTGACACTCAAGAACAAAGTGAAGCTGTGCTTTTATCAGAGACCATACACCACAGAGGAAAGAGTGAGATCTGACCAAAATATGAGCACGTATAACATAAAAGAAGCAAAAATGTAGTAGTTTGTGATATTTCATCATCTGTGATCATCCTTGTAGCGCCATAATACAAAGCTACAGAATCAAAGGTGCAATTTAAAAGGAGCTGTACCTGAATTTTGAGAACTAGTTATTTGAAAGAGTTTGCAGTGGCCGAAAGTTATTCCTCACTTACCTTATGTGTTCTGAGCAGGGGAGTCTTGTTTTTTGCTGAAAAGTTGGTAACTGTGGAAAATGGTCACAAATATCTGACTAGAAGAACACTAGGTGGCGCTCTTAAACGTCCTTGGGCGAAGACAAATCCTCTGAAATCACCAGAGCTCTATAGGGTTATATTTCATTGGAATCAGCTCCCTGTTTAGCACAAACATCTGAAGATGATGTTTGGCGATCACAAGATTAACACAGCGTTACCAATTCTGATTGACGGTGTCCAAATTGAAAATGATGAAAATAAATTCCTGGGAGTTATAATAGACAGTAAATTATCATGGAAAGCCCACATTAGACATATGTGACCAGCCATGGCAAAACCAGACACAAGTCCCGTCGTCCCGGAGGCATTTTGAGTCATTTGTTTTGAGCCATTTGAAAGCAGCACATTCTGAAAATGAAATTCTGCGTTAAAGATCTGCTTGTGGAGCAGAAAGGAGCTTATTTGCATGACATTAAGCTAAGCCCTCCCCCATCACTGACATTACTGTGGTGTGGTGTTTCAGGGCAGGTCAGAATTAGAAGGTATTTTGTTAAAATGGAAATGATTTTATAACAAAAAAATCCATATAATCATTCAATAATTAATACACATGATTAATTTCTTTACCGTTGTTGGTGTCCTTTTGTATTATTGCAATACGATGATAGTTATGTTACCAAGCTATAACAGTGACTCATTGTCCGCACTTGTAAACAGTTCATATGGTTTAACGTAAAATGTCTGAAGAATGCAAAAGAAAGCTCAATATGCTAAATTAGAAGACAGGGGTTCAAATAAGGGATTAAATAAGTTTTCTTCTTCCTACTCCTTTTTGGGCAAATGTTTGGTTGTTTTGTTTTTTTGTTGTTATGTTACATATGTTAATGTAAATTGCTTACTTGCCCAAAATAAACAAATTAAAACAAAAAACAAAACATGAACTCAAGAATACACTAACAATACAAAAATTACTGCAGATAACATATGAACATTAAAATTTTAAGACTTTTTCATTTTCTTTGATCATGAATGCAACCATTGCCCTTATTACTGTATTTAAAAAAAAAAATTGACATTGTAATCTGTGTAACTAATTTTGATTTGTTATTTTAAAAAGGACCCAAGGAACACTATAGCAGTTATTGTATGGGCAGCTAATGGTGATCCTAATAAAACAATACAATCCTCTGCTCCATCTGGCCCTCTCTGCTGCTCCTCTGACCTTCTCCTCTGCCCCATCTGACCCTCTCCTCTACTTCATCTGAACCCTCTTCTCTCTGCACCTCTGACCCAAAAACATATCTGCTTAAAACAATGACTTTCGGTGAAGGTAAAAATAGATCTGGTCTGTAAATAAGTCTTTGCATATCTCGCTGTAGGTACTTTGCATTTGTTTCTATTGTGTGTACACGATAAGATGTGTTAAAAGCATTCTCAGCACCTGTTTCCTGTGAACACACCAAGACACAGTCGAACAAAGTGTGTGTTCTCCTTTAATAAGAGTGAAACTATCACTGACAGCTGAGATGCACTCACATGCAGCAGTGTATGTAAAGATCGTGATGGAGCTTTTAATTATCATAGCATTAGGACTACAGGAGCTTATTTTGATTTTGACTTGACTCCTTTCGACGTGGAGAAGCAGCAGCTCTACTCCGAGCCTCTCCCGTCTGACTGAGCTCCTCATCCTATCTCTAAGGGTGTGCCCAGCTTCTCTGCGGAGGAAACTCATTTTGTCCGCTTGTATCTGCGATCTCATCCTTTCGGTCATTACCCAAAGCTCATGAGGGGAGGAATGTAAATTGAGAGCCCCTGCCTCATCATCTGAATGTATTATGAATTCTAAAGAAGTAGCAAAGGAGTCATAAGGCATAATGATATACATGTATATGTAAAGTACAAAATAAATAGAAATATAGCTGCAAGCAACAATGTGGGGACAAGCACCGAAGGTGCACGTAGGCCTCAGCATGTAGGCAGCATGCAGGGTCTGGCAGGGTCTGACAAGGTCTAACAGGGTCTGACAAGGTTTAACAGATCAAAGACACATCAAAGGTTGCTAGGTGCGTTGCCTAGCAATGCAGAAAATTCCTGCAAATTTGACCTGCTGGTGCCACTAGACAGTTGGGGGTGGGGGCCTATAAATTGCTGTGGGTAATGAGGAGACTGGCTGGAATGTGCATGCAAAATTTCACAACTTTTTACCAGACGGTTCTAGGGGTTGCCATAGACTCCCATGGTCAGAGGAATAATGTATAATAATCAATAGAAACACATGGTGCTTAGCACCTTCGGTGCTTGGCCCCAAAAATAAGTAATAAAAAAAATCTCAGCTATATAAAAGAGGTTGCAAGGAAAAGATCTGAAAACAGTCAGAATGGTCTGGGGTCACAAAGGCAAGGGCAGTTCGAGGGGTCAGGTGGCCATGGAGCTCAGGGAAATCCAATGGCTGTAGAGACAAATTAACAAGTCCTGGAAGCTTTAACAGTGTCCACAATAGAGATGGCAGTGAAGTTAGATGGGATGTCTGGAGCTTAACTTGGATGAGGGGCAGGGCTGGGATCTGGCGGCAAGCTCCCTGAACGGAGAGCTGTGTCCAGCGAAGCTGCTGCTGGGGCTCAGGAGAACGACCACCCCGGACGAGAGATGTGTCCAGGGGTGGCTCAGGAACAGAAGCAGGCAAGTCGAGATCAGGAATCTCCAAAAAAAAAAGCTCCAGCGAAATAGAATTCAGGGATGGTGGGCAGTCTGTAATGGCATTGGTCACCAGTGACTCTTGAGAAGGAGGTGGGAGCTGAAGTGGAGGAAGGAGGGCTTAACAAGCAGGGCTGGGCTACCATCTGCAAGCCCCATGCGTCCTCCTTGTGACTCTTCTGGAGGTAGCATTGCAGGCATAGTCCCGGGCCTGCTGCAGAGCAGCTGCAGGAGACAATCCACTTCCCACACATAAACAAAAAAATAAAATAAAAAAGGAGAGTAGTCTGCTTGGGTCTGATCTGGTTGGTCCATTTTGTCATGTGGAAACAGAGGGATGACGCAAAATGCAGAACTACTCTTTAAGTACTTTAATAATAAACAAAAAACTGACCAAAATCCAAAAAGGCAAGACATGACTACTAATGACGAAACGTGACGTGACCAGACGAGACATTGACAATGGACCAACAAAGGGCAGAGGAGAACAGGGGGTTTAAATGCAGACAGGCACAGGTGTAGCACATCAGGGCGGGGAAAACAATCAACAGACAGGAAGTAAAACTGTAAAACTAAAGTAACAAGCTGACCAGAAAATGTCAAAATAAAATGCTCAAGGGCACACCAAAGGAATAAGATACACAAAATATGAAATGATAACAAAAAACATTGAACCATGACAATTAAACCTCTTCAACTTATATTTATTCAATTACAGGTGGTTTTATAGCTCACTGCACCTTTAAACTAGGACACCATTCCATTTCATATACAGAGGAGCTTTGTTTTCTGATTCATACGTTGCTTGATGAATACAGATGAATACTGTCATCATGTCCTTGGGCAAGACACTTAAACCACCTTGCCCCTATTGTCTGCATGCACTGTTGTATGAATGGGTGAGTGGTTCCTTGATGTAAAGCGCTGTGAATGCCTTGAAGGTGGAAAAGCTCTATATAAATCTGTGACCATTCATCAATTAAAATTATCGTTTATCATCTATATTTTATTCACTAATATTTCCTCTTTTAAAACTATCATGACAGGCCTGCTATCAAATTTAAAATGCGCTTATGTTTAGAATAACATCGAATTTCAGGCCAAAAATGAGCTAGTTGTCATGCTACGAACCACCAGATGGCCAATGTCATCCAAACAAACTGATCAGTATTCAAAGCTCCTCACTCCTCTCAGCATTAGGAGTGCCTGGTCTGTGCGGAGAACAGGAGTTAGCTCTGTTTATCCACTGTCCCTCCAGAGCTGACGACAGGAGCTGCCAGAAGCTAAACACACAGGCACAGGTTGGACTGTTGGAGTACAGAAGGCTTACCGAGTCACAATGTATCCCCCGGAAGGACGGCTAACCTCTGCACGACTGCTGTAAGCCTGTTAGACACACGGAGTTTAAAAAGGACAAATACACTTTTCTGATGTTTTTTAGAGTCGTGCAGAGAAAAGATTAGCAGCCATTAGCATTATTAACACACTCAAAAGGAAATAGAACAGAAATTCTCTCTGGAGGATGGACGATATTTGGATGATATAAAGGAAGTTTGCCCCTTTATCGGTATTTGATATTGAAAAAACGTCTTGGGTTCTTTTTAAAGAAAATACAGTAGGAGATGTATGTGACTGAGTACGGCCAAACAGTCCCCAACTCGGGATTAGGGAATCCTAGATACACGCGTTTTTACTTCTTTTTTTTTTCAAAATTTGTGATTTTCGTTTTTTTCCAAGTCCATTTTGATGTGACCAAAAAGTTGATTTATATGTATACTGTTAAGATATATGGCATGTATTTATTTAATGTTATTTATTTATTTAAAGCATAGTATATTATACTATGCTATATTATGTGTAATACGAAATTCATATGAGCAGTTTGTCTGGAAGAATCCATGACTCATCGCTGTACCAGCGGCGAGTCTGGTAACGCTTGGTCCAGAATGCACTGCCGTTGCGCTTAGACAGACAGCTAAGTGAACCAATCAGAGAACAGTTAACGAACAGCGACGTGAACCAAGCTGGTAGGAAGCAATGCAAAAACATATTTTTTGAAAAGAAAGGCCTCTAGAGCTGTCAGCTGCTGTTTTAAGGAATCGATGTGTTTTAGGTCATTTAAGACCATTTTTACAGCTGAATGGAAGGGACTTTGCGGGCAAAGGCGGGTGCACTGATGTCACCATCTTTGAACGAATCAGAATCGCGGAGTCCGTTATTAACCGGGGGAGCGAGGGTGGAGTGAGGGTGTCCAAATGGTATCGCGCTGTATAGCAAATACAGAGAGATATCATTTGGCTGGCCAGGTAAATGAGCAGTATTACCTCCTGTGAAATACTCCTTACTCCTTAAATGCCCTATTTAATCCTACCTGTACCTTGGTATTTTATTACATATTTTATTACTTTTTTAAAAAATTATATTGGTTACTTTGCTATGCTATTAGTACTTCCTGACTATCTTGGCGGGTCAACGGTTCTTCTTGATCTTAAGTATTTCATCGCATTATTGACCTTGTGTTAATCCTGCAAATAAACAATCTTGAATCTTGAATCTTGGTAGTCTATTAAATTTTGTAGTAAACTCTGACTTAACATATTATCCTGTGTATTATTAAATTATTGAATGATTCTGACCTGCCTGGACTTTAACACTACACCACAGTGATAGTCATGATGGGGGAGGGCTTAGCTTAATGTCATGCAAATGAGGCAAGGAGGGCTGAAGAGAGCAAACTTTACGAGCTTTTTTCAGGGCTTTCGAAAATCTACTGTGCCTGCTTTCAAATAGCGACAACTTCTTCAAATATGGTCAGATTTTCATGTGTAAGACATCATTGGAAAGCTTAGAATCTACACTTTCAGAATCTGTGAATAACTCAAAACGCCTCCGGGAGCCTATATGTCCTGAAATCCTTAGGTTGGTCAGATATATATATATATGTGTGTGTGTGTGTGTGTGTGTGTGTGTAGGCAAATCCTTTGTTCGGTGTGTATCATATTGGCAAAGGAGATCGCCCAGACTGTTCTGTTTTTTTTTTTTCTTTTTTTTGGTTTCTTCCTAAAATATTTCCACCAACACTATGGAAGAACCCCAGAACAGCTTCAGGAGAGAAGCTACATTTGTCAAATTCTTTTGTCAGTGGAGATGTTATTGCTTTGTCTGGAATGTTTCACAGTATGATATTAGACCTTACCATGGAGACCAAACCAGACCAAGTTATAGGTCAGATCTGTGGAGAGGCAACCCCACTCATGGTCAGAATGTCTGTTTTTCTAGATATTTTTGAGCTATAAAACCACCTGTAATTTAATAAATGTAAGGTAGAGCTGTTTAATGTCAGACTGTGGAACTTTTCAGGCAGAGCAATGGCATATCCATAGAAACAAGCAGGTGACAGACACCACCAGAAAAGTGACACAATGCACCTTTAAAAAGAAGAGAAGAAGACGACAAAATTCCCCTCTAGTCCCTTCTACATCCATTTCAAATCCAGAATCGGGACTAGAATCGGACCATTCAGGTGAACATCCTCTATCCAAAGACATCTCCTCTCGAAAATTCTTGTAACATTCAGAACAAAACATGTAACTTTTGTCCTGAAGCAGTAGTTTAACAACTACCTTTTACCTTTTGTTTAGTAGAATTTGTAACAACATTGTAACACAGATCAGAATATAGTGTAATATGGGCCCTTTAAAGAGTCGTCATTTGTGATTTTTGCCAAAGGTAGAATACAAATAATTCTCATTCTGAACTAGCTGCACGTGCCCCCCTCATTCGCCTGTGTGCTTTGATAACGCAGATGCACTAATTTAGACAACTCCTGAATTTATTTCCCCAAACATTATTGACACAGAGGGAGTTTTATCTTTTAACGAAGCAGAGCCAGGGCTGGTTGGATAGTTAAAGCTTTGGGCCCACAGAGATGGACGCACACCGCCCAAAGAAGCTCCCATTAGGAAAACCAAACTAGAATTAAGTCTAACTAGAGGCACTTTTAAACCAGACCCCTGCATAATAACTTAGGGATGGTGAGGGATTGAATTTCATTGGAAATGTTTTAAATGGATTCACGACAAAAGACATTATCCACAGCTGAAATATAGGGCTGCAACTAGCAAGTATTTGAAAAAGAGGTATTACACAAAAATTACTTTTTTAAGCTTTCTACCATGTTATAATGTTGTTCCCTCATCAAAATATGCCTAAAGAGGTTTTACATGACACACATGCATGTTTGAGTAATTAAAGGACAAGTAACATTTTAACAAACTGGACCTTATTTCGGTGATAAAACAACGTCATTTACTCACCCATTGTACTTTGGTGTCATTTGGAGTATTTCCGGAGATTTCGGAGTTGGGCAATATCCATTTAACGTGAGTGGCCTGTAAGCAGAGATCCAGTCATGGTTCCGATTGGATGACGTCATCAACGAAGGCCGTGCGCATTCATTCATTCCTACTTTGTTTAGAAGATGCTCAGAACTTTTCTGTTGTGAGTGAGACATGGCTGAAGATTCAGACTTTGAGATTGAAGAGGACTTATTTGAGTATGATGGCCGTCCCTATCGTTTTGAGCCTGAGTATACGGATGAGCAGGTATTAGAAAGAAGGAAGCGGAGACAATTTGAGGAGCAGCGCACCAGAGAACAGCCATCGGTATCATTACTTCCCAGAATCGTGCGCTGAATCTTTCTTTTCCTTTGCTGGTAAAAAATCGTCCAGACTGAAGTGGGTACTGCAAACACGATGGTCCAAACGTCTTACAGCTTTGCCTTTCATGTTTGGGTCCTTTCTCAAGGCAACGAGCCACAGCTTCAATAACTCCGGATTGTGATGAGGAAGCCTGTGAAAACTCAACTTCGTCCAAGCTGTCATTTTGTTTTCACAACTGGGATAAATGCATGTTCGCACCATTTTGGGTTTTCTCAAGTGGAGATGTTTTCTTATTATTATTCCTTAGCTTCTTTATGACTGTAACCGAGAGCTGAGAGCGTCGTCTTATCTGCAAATCAGGTGTGAATGCGCGCATGTGCGCTGTCCTCATTGATGACGTCATCCAGGAACCATGACTGTATCTCGGGTTACAGGCCACTTTTGACTCAAACGAAAGTGTAAACTAACACATTGAACTTTTCTCATTTGAAAAGTGATAAAGTTTGTGTTATTTGTTGACTGCAACAGCGTGCCCCGACCACTCACGTTAAATGGATATGGCCCAACTCTGAAATCTCCGGAAATACTCCAAATGACACCAAAGAACAATGGGTGAGAAAATGACGTTTAATCACCGAAATAAGGTCCAGATTGTAAAAACGTTACTATTCCTTTAAGTGATCCCTCCCAGGCCCCATTCTGTCCAATGCTCCGCCCACAAGCCTACATCACCCGTGCTTTCACACAACAACCCTCAAAAACATGACTGTACACTACAACTTCACAAACCTAATGCAATGTGCAGTAGTTTCATTAGTGGGATGCAGCTGATTGTAAGGTGATGCAGATTATGATTATTCAAATTTAAAAAGGTGCATTGCGTAACTTTTCATTGCTCAGATCTCACCTGCATATTGGCCGGGTGGTGTCTCCTGCTTGTCTCTATCATCAATCAAACACACTTTATTTGTATAGCACTTTTCATACATTTGAAATGTAGCACAAAGTGCTTCACATGCAACAGAAAAATCACAGTGATTAAAAGCCACAGCAACCCCACCCCCACAGCATTATTTCTTCCACATATACAGCAATTTATACAGAAACAGAAAACATAAAGCTCCTAAAGGTTATATAAAAATTAAAATAAAATGTAGAGCTAAAATTAGATGAAACTAAGTTAAATAAGAATAATTTAATTTAGCACACATTACTGCGCCCGGGGACCATCTCCATGATCTTCTTGCTTCGGTTTGGTCAGGCCGTAAGCTGGAGGATTTAACCTATGGAGCATGTTTTGGGTTGGTGGGGGAAACCGGAGTGCCCGGAGGAAACCCACCCAGACACGGGGAGAACATGCAAACTCCACACAGAAAGGCCCAGGCGACCCGGGGATCAAACCCAGGCCATGCATGCAAACTCCACACAGAACACACACAGAAAGGTCTGGGCGACCCAGGGATCGAACCCGGAACCTTCTTGCTGTGAAGCAAGAGCGCTAGTCACTCAGCTACCGTGCCGCCAAAAGATTAAAAAGATACATTTTGAGTTTATAAAAATATGACACTCGCAGCAGACCTCAGATCCTCTGCAAGTTTTATTTTGGACTCTTGGGACAATTAAAAGATGACTACCTGAGGACCTGAGAGTCCGAGAGGGATCATATGGTAACAGCAGATCAGATAAATAAATGGGACTACCATTAACCGCTTTATAAACCAATAAAATTACTTTAAAATCTATCCGGATGCTCAGAGGAAGCCAGTGCTGATGGATTATTGCTCAAATTAATGCCATACGTCTGCATGGAAACAAGCAACTGGCAGGCCCACCAGAAAAGTTACATGATGCACACATTACACTAAGCTAATGTACAAATGAAGACAAAATGAACGTTTCTGGATCATTTCACAACATGTCTGTAGGGGTCTAGACTATAGGGTTATCAGGCTTTATACAACATTTGACAGGGTATTTAGTTCGCTGTATAGAAAATCTATTACGTATTTGCTTACATTTCTGCCAAACTGCTCCTATACCATAATTCAAAAACACAAAAGACCATGCTGTATTGATCAGAAAGATATAAATGATTGTAATGCTCGCCACAGAACGTCTCCCTGCACCAACACGCACCGCCAAACTGCCCATTCATTTCAGAACGATGGCTTCATGTAAAAGAAAACGCCTTTTAAATAGGAATTAGCAAGCCTTTAAATAACCGTATGATCTGGCCAAGGCTCTGAAGAGAAGGTCAAAAGTCAGATGTCCAAATACACAGATACAGTGAACCCTCGCTGTATCGCGGTTCACTCTTCGCGGCCTCGCTGTTTCGCGGATTTTTTTTTCCAATTTTTTTTTTTTTTTTTTTTTTTTTTATAGTGTAACTTTTTTTACAGTGTAACATTCTGTCCTGCGCCCTGATTAGCTAAGAGACTAGACCAGGACTAAACCAGGTCTAAAGCAGGTCTAAACCAGGACTAAACCAGGACTAAACCAGGTCTAGACCAGGGATGGTAGGGACAGAGTCTCAGATGTCCTTCACGAGAGCGCCTGGGTGACAGGAGGTGTGGCCTTTGTTTACTTGCACGAGCCATGGAAGAGAGTGCGAGCCGGTGTGAGCCAAGAATCAACATGGAGTCAAGAATCAATCCCGGCGTCCGGGGGAGCCGCAGCGGGGAGGGAGCCCGCAGCGGGGGGAGGACACTCGCGCGCACAGAGGAGACAGTGGCTCTTCCCCGTGAGAGGACGAGAGGACGAACCCTAGAGAGCTGTGGAGTATTGGCGACGCATTGATAGCGGTCTGATTTTGGAGCCGGGGTGAAATGCAACCAACTCTTGTGAGCGCAGGTTGGTCTTACCTGGTCTTGTGGTGAGGACTGGTGCTCAGAGGCGTCTGTTAGCGGTTTGGCACTGTTAGCATTGGCTTGAGTCTTGCCCAAAATGATATCCAGGTCGCTTTCCACTCGACTTTCGCACATGGCATGGATATGTGGTACCAAAACAAACACACGTGTCCGCGCGCACGTGTCCGCGCACACGTGTCCGCGCGCACGTGTCCGCGTGTCACGTGCCCCCCCCCCCACTATTAATATATTTTAATGAAAATCTACAAAAGTTTGAGTGTTTAAACAAGAGAAAAATGTTAATACCAGTCTCAGAAAGGTGTATAATGTGTCTGGTGAAGCGTTTTCAGCCTTAAAACATGTAGAATAATTGTAAAATATAAAATTGTCCTACTTCGCGGATTTCACTTATTGCGGGCTATTTCTGGAACCTAACCCCCGCGATAAACGAGGGTTCACTGTACACATATGAAGGAATCTTACAGTACTGCACAATGAACAATAAAATGATAAAATAACTATGGTTAAAATACAAGTCTGACTAAATCCACCAAAACCAATGGACGGAAAATGTCGGTAAAAGGAAAAAAGGTAACTAATTAACTGACAACAATGAAATGAAGTCACATTTTAACATCAAAACACCATTTCAGAATTGAGGGCTTGACCTGCTAATGATGAAAAACTATTCACAGCTGGAATAGAGAATTGTTGTCTACATAAAAAATGGAGATGGTATTGCTTTGTCTGGAATGTTTCACAATATAGCATTAAACATTTCTTCATGGAGACCAAACCAGACAAAGTTACAGGTCAGATCTGTGGAGAAGCGACACCGCTCACAGTCAGAATGCTTGTTTTTCTAACTATTTTTGAGCTTTAAAACCAGCTACAATTGAATAAATGTAAAGCAGAGCTGTTTAATGTCATGCTGTGAAACATTCCAGGCAGAGCAGTGACATATCTGTACAAACAAGCAGGTGATGGACCCCCCAACCAAAAGGTTACACTGTGCACCTTTAAAAGAACAAGGACTGTAGTTGATTACAGACATTATTTCACAACTAAAGAAATGCCTCATTAATAAATAGCTTACAAAGACAACCGTGTTTACAGCAAAGCAGGCCCTGTCAACAGAAATTTGGGAACTGGGGAAAGAAGACTCACATGGGCCCCAGAGGTTCCAATTCTGAGCCCCTAAGAAGGTCATAAGTGAAAAGGCAGATTAAACTGTCAAATCACTCCCAAAAGTCAACATAACTCACTCTATGTACACTTCATTCCTGCACTTGTGCGCAAAATTCCTCATAAGCCAAGCACAATAATTAGCAGACCAACAGAAAAATTGGGAAATTAAAGGTGCATTATGTGACTTTTCTGGTGAAGGGTCCATCACCTGCTTCCCTCCATGTAGATATTGCCTGGAATGTTCCTCAGTATGCTATTACACTTATTCATTTCTACGGAGACAGCAGGTGACGCCATAAGGTCACGTACATGTCAGATGTGTGGAGAGGTAACTTGCCGGTGAAAACCCATGTTATTGAGAAAATATAAGATGGATACTTTTAATGCCATAGCGGGACATTCCAGACAAAGCAACAGGCAAGTGGAGGAACCGCCACACAGTGCACCTTTTATCTGCTGAATAACTACAGCCCTGTTGAAAACAGATAGATATACAGACTCAAACTTTGCCGATAAAGCCAGTTCCACCCGCAGCAGCTCCTACCTGCTTGTCTTTGTCTTTGGCCTTGCTGCTGCCTGTGACCCTCGACATGGAGACCTCTCGGGGGATGACCGAGATCTGGTGCAGTGGCATGTTCATCCCAGCAGGTGGCCCCAGCAGCTTCACGCGTTCACTTCCTGTCTGTCACCAAGGCAATGGGCATGATGGGCCTTACCAACGCGACCTGTCCGCTACACCCTGGAGAGAGAGAAAAAAAAAGAGGTCAGGTCATAAACAAGCAAAAGTGTACCTGTATTTACCTGTTCCTTTGTATATTTAAGAGATCAATGTAAGTTTGAACACCTGCTGCCATGGTAACAAGAGTTTTACTCTGTTTTGACTGGCTAACACTGCGACAGAATACATATTGCACATCCTAAAGTCAAATGTTATCTCGTCTGGTGGAGAACTGTCACATGCTTGGCCCAGAATGCTCCACAATATGACATTAAACCAATCTTGTGTTTAAACAATTAAAAAAAAAAATTATTGCTAAAAATACCTCAAATCCATTCTTACTGTGAGTTGGATTGCCTCCTCACAGATCTTACATGGAACTTGTTCTGGCAGCATCAATGTTTCTCCATGGAGATAGATGAATTCAATGACAAACTAGGCCAAAGCAACAAACAAGGGTGGAAAGTATCTCATTACAAATACTCATATTACTGTAATTGAGTGGATTTTTGATAATTGTGATTTTTTTGAGTAGATTTTTTAACTTTTTTAACTTGAACCCCCCAAAAATGGAAACTTAAAAACGTCATTCATAATCAAGTATAATTCTAGTTAAATGATAGAAGGTAATGAGTACTGAACAAGTCCCAATCCATGGATGTTTCTGCTGATTTCTGCTTCTTATGACAATTGGAGGTAGCAACAGTACTCTGAGTAGTATTTTTCCTAAATACTTTTTACTTAAAGGTCCCATGGCATGAAATGTTCACTTTCTGAGGTTTTTGAACGTTAATGTGAGCTCCCCTACCCTGTTTAGGCCCCCCCATGGTTAAAAGTTGCGAAATGTCTAAGCTGAGCATTTGCGGTCCTTTTCTGTGTTAGAAAAAAACACAGCTCAAACGGGCGATTCTCAACAAGGCACCTTATTGACGTCAGATTGAAAAATGCAGCTCCACCCCCGTCTGTGTCTCTACTCAGCGTCTCTGTAAATCACGCCCAGAGAGTTTGGACTGCAGAGGAGCTACGCAATGCGAAATGCGTTTTTTAATTTGCCTGGAGGCACGTGCGAGTGTTTCTAGGCTCGGAAGTCCTTTACCCGACCCTCTGGACCTCTGAAACAGCAGTGGTTTAATTTTATTTTCTGTGGAAATGTGTTTTTTCAATGGAACACTTCTCATCTCCTCCTCCGCGCAAATACGCGGAAGCGGGATCCAGCCAGTCTGAGCCAGAGCGCACAGCTGAAGAGGAGAGAGCGGAGAGTTTGGCCACGCCCCCACTCACTACTATAGGCCATCTCTGTCCTCATTTGAATTCAAGCAACAGCGCCCATAATGGAGTGTTCCAGAGAGAGATGTATGACTCTTTCTCATCTTATCTCTGTTTCTCATGCACTGAGTGTTGATTTTGAAGAAGGATTCATTTACAGTATTAGGGAACCATTAAGGAGCCATATAAAAGCATCAAGAGGTACCATGTCATGGGATCTTTAAGTACAATTTCGGCAGCAGTACTCATACTTGCTTACTATGGCTGGGCGATATGGAGCAAAAAATATATCTCGATATATTTTCTTATATCTCGATATACGATATATATGTCGATATCTGTACAGGGAAAAATAACCCCACAAAAACTACTGCAAAAACAAATATGCCAAATTCCACAAGGTTTTTTTTTGTGACGTGCAATTGAAGTGCAGGTCATATAGGAACAAAGTGCTTCTGCAACATAAAAAAAAACACTCCCTGTATACAAAAATAATAAACTGTAAAATAACGGAAATAATAATACATATTGCCTCAGCTCGAGTTCATCTTTGTATTAACTGTTAACCATAGGATAACCATGAGCTCCTTTAGCAGAGGAAGTTCGGGAGGTTCCTTATTTTAATAGATCCATGTTCCTAACCTGGAAAAGCAGAAAGAGATAGATGGATGGATGTTCCTAACCAGTGGTAAGGAGCTATGAGGTATCCCACAGGCCACTGCGCAGATCAAACCGAACATTTACAAATACTGTTGTACAAGTTTTACACTGCAGCAGATTAATTAAAATGTTCTGCATAAATAAACTTTACATTACTAAACTTTACAATATATAAACCATAACTACTATAGAGCCACTTCAGCCCGTCTGAAATTAGAATGTGTTTAATGCCGCTTTGTGCACATTTTGTTTACGTTTTATAGAAACGAAACTTGAACATCACATGGGTCATTTGCATAAACTATACACACCGATGAAAAAAAAATAAGTTGATAAGATAAGATAAGATAAGACTTTATTGATCTCACACAGGAGAAATTCACTTGCCACATTAGCTCCAGGCAGCTTAGTGCAAAAGAAAGTTTGAACAAGAAAGTGCATGTAAACAAGATAAGTAATAATAATAAAATAAGTAAATAAGAGAATGTGGAATACAATTGCAGGTTTAGACTATATGGTGGAGTTATACAGTCTGATGGCGGTGGGGATGAAGGATCTGCGGTAGCGCTCCTTCTTGCACTGGAGGTACCTCAGTCGGCTGCTGAAAGAGCTGCTCAGCTCCTCTACAGTCCGGTGCAGAGGGTGAGAGGTGTCGTCCATGATGGACAAAATTTGGCCAGCACCCTCCTCTCAGCCACCTCCTCTACAGAGTCCAGAGGACAGCCCAGGACAGAGCTGGCCCTCCTGACCAGCTTATTAAGTCTCTTCCTGTCCCGTTCTGTGCTGCTCGGGGCAGCAGACGACAGGATAGATGCCAGAGTAGAGGCCACCACAGAGTCATAAAAAATCTTGGGCAGAGGCCTGCACACTCCAAAGAACCTCAGTCTCCTCAGGAAGTGGAGGCGACTTTGGCCCTTCTTGTACAGGGCGTCAGTGTTGTGGGACCAGTCCAGTTTATTGTTGAGGTGAACACCCAGGTACTTGAAGTCTCTATGTCCTGCCTCTGGATGTTCACCGGTGACTGAGGTAGTGGTCTCCTCCTGAAGTCCATCACCAGCTCCTTTGTCTTACTGGTGTTAAGGCTCAGGTGGTTGTGCCCACACCAGTCTACAAAGTCACTGATGACCGAGCGGTACTCCAGCTCGTTCCCCTCAGACACACAGCCCACAATGGCAGAGTCGTCAGAGAACTTCTGGAGATGGCAGCTGTCTGTGTTGTTGATGAAGTCTGAGGTGTAGATGGTGAAGAGGAAGGGTGAAATGACAGTTCCCTGGGGGGCCTCAGTGCTGCAGACTACCACCTCTGACTCACAGCCGCGCAGCCGCACATACTGTGGACTGTCAGTGAGGTAATCGATGGTCCAGGTAGCAAGATGTCCATCAACTCCCGCGTCCTTCCGGCACCAGACTGATAGTGTTGAAGGCGCTGGAGAAGTCATAGAACATGACTCTCACAGCACTCCCGGCGGTCTCCAGGTGGGTGAGCGCCCGCTGCAGCAAGTAGATGATGGCGTCCTCTACTCCTACATTTGGCTTGTAGGTAAACTGCAGCGGGTCTAAGGTGAGGCTCACCACAGAGCGGAGGTGGCTGAGGATGCGACTCAGTGGAATATGTGTGTAAAAAGAATAATAAAATATATATATCGAGATATTGCCCACCCCTATTGCTTACTATAGCGCATCTTTAACTACAAAAGACATTTTCTCCACAATGAAAAATCTTACATTGCATAGAAACAAAACTGTGCATGTGGTTTTTAATTTCTTTTCATTTGACAGTTACAGTACCTTCATTACACTTGCACTATTGCACAAACCGCAAGTTTAAAGAAAAGATAAATAGAAATAATGGCTGAGCAGATCCTCCATGACCGAACATGGGCCTGGAGTTGTGGAGTTGTAGCAGAGAATTCACTAATGTGATATTTTGCATTTTGCATTCACACATGACACTTACAAGAAAGCTACAAGGTCGAAATTGTGCTATTATCCAATGCTGTTCTAAACGTGAGTGCAACTGAAAACAAGTCAAGTCCTTTTTGGTTTTTGGCATTTCTAAAAGACAATTATAATAGTGTTTTCTGAGCAGCGGAGAATGCTGCCAGCAAGATGCTTCTCTCTCACACAGCAGTCAGCATCAGGAAAAAGCTAAAGTGACTCTTGTCAAGATAAAAGAGTGAAAAACATAACATGCTGATTTGAATCCAGCAGTCCAATGTTATTCCTCACTTTGTTAACACATTCCCATCTGCCTCATAAATCACCACACTGAGTTTATAATTGAGATGAGACTATACTGTTTTGTCACGATTCCATTTCACATTTAAAAATGATCTGCTAAATAGAACGTTTTAATAAAATAACACTTACTTAGTATCTTATTGCTTTACTGTAGTCTATATGTGATAAATCATCTCTTTTGAGTATCGTCCCATCCTTAGTTGATAAACAAGGAAGCTAAAAACAACTAGCCTGCTAACAGCGCACCTCCTGATTCTTGGATAATAAGTCTTATCGAGATAAAGCTTAAAGATCCCATGACATGGTACTTCTTGATGTTTTTATATGGCACCTTAATGGTTCCCTAATACTGTAAATGAATCCTTCTTCAAAATCAAGCCTCATTGCATGAGATATGACTCTGACTGTCTTCATGAGGCATGAACACTTTATTCTGGGTGTTGTTGCTTGAATGCAAATGAGAAGGACAGAGATTGGGTTAGAGCGGGTGGACATCCAGACGGGGGTGGAACTGCATTTGCATTTCTTTTTTCGATCTGACGTCAATAAGTTTCCTTGTTCAGAAACGCCCGTTTCAGCTGTGTTTTTTTCAAACGCAGAAAAGGATCGCAGATGCTCAGTTTAGACATTTTGCAACTTTTAGCCATTGGGGGGGGCTAAACAGGGTAGGGGAGCTCACATTAACGTTCAAAAACCTCAGAAAGTGAAAATTTCATGCCATGGGACCTTTAAAAAGATCAAACATCTTTATTTGAATCCGTTTGTAACAGTCCAGTGCTATTTCTCACTTTGTTAATGCATTCTTATCTGCCTCATAAATCATTGCAATGTTTAATAGAGATGTGACTACTCTGTTTTGTTATGATTCAGTTTTATTTTTATGTTCGTTGGGTCTCAGAAGAATAAAAAACAGAACACCAACGGCCTACTGCTTGTGTGTATGCATTATATGTGATAAGTTTTATAATTTATTGTATTGGTTTAGTCTTAAATTAATTACCCTTTTGATTGAGCTTTAATCCATGTTATAATGACATGTCAAAATATACCCTAAGTTGTTTTGATTCATTCACACATGTTCGAGTAATCTTTTATTATCATTTGTCTGCATCCCCAAACCTGAAAATGCTCTGTAGTTTTCAAGTTAACAGCTACATTTTCCCTTTAGTTGAGTAGATTGGCAATTCCATGGTCGAAATCATCCAAATGATTCCAGCAAAGGTGTATGGAGTTTAAAAACACAGGGGAGCACTTCCTGTATTACCACATGACATCACAAGGTGGACATTTTATTACATCACCAAAATACTTCTCCAAATTACTTAAACATGTGTGAAACAAAAAACAACCCCAGTGTGTTTTGGATGAGGTAACAACATTTTAACATGGTGTGAGTGCGGCGAACCGCCTCACTAGCCTCGGCCTCGGTGTTTCTTGAAGTTTCTTTCTTTCCGTCACGTAATGTAAATAAAGAGTCTTGAATCAAAAGGTTTGTCTTTTCTATCTTTACTAAAGTGAAGATCATACAGAGTGGGTACAAATAAGGTGAATAAAGAGGGAAATGGAAAGATGAACTTCTGAGGCTTGTGGTTTTCCTATGCGCGTTGTGTTCGGCTCTGTATGTGTGGTGATGTCCTTCTTGAACGTCTTTGCGTGTCGTATAGTGGTGAGCTCCTGCCTGTCACTGGGAGACCGGGCTTCCTTGTACTTCGTGGCTCCCGACAGGACTCACCCTATGTTGCGTTGTTGACGATGCTATTCCACGTTCTTCCTTGCTGTCCGTATGTGCCTTGTAGCGCTGCATATCCCGTCTGTCACCCGGGAGACGTCCGATGTTACACTCTTACGTGACAATTATGCGGCGTTACATGACGAGCTCCTGACGTCCTCATGCGCTACCTAACGTCGTTCTTGACTTCCCTACGTGACGTTTCACGTGACCTCCTTGTTACGTGACGTCCCACGTTGTTACGTGACGTTTACGTGACGTTTACATGATGGTCAAAAGACTGTGTAGCTTCTGTGGCCCGAGGCGTCCTTATACCCCGCCAACTCTTGGCTCGAGGTATCCTCCTGGCCACCAGACCGCGGCTTCTATCCACACTACCTACGTAGCGTGGTCCCTTTCTTCTTGTGCTGTCCGTATGTGCCTTGTGTGTGTGTCTTGTGTGTGTGTCTTGGTGTGGTGTGTCTTCTGTCTTCTGGTGTGCCTTTTTCGGTGTCTGTGTCCTCTCTGTGACAGTGTGGTCCCTACGTTTGTATTTGTAGTAGGTAAGATCAAAGATAAAAGAACAAGGAATAAAGATCAAAGTGGACCAATCACAATCCATTTCATGAACCTGAAGGCGGGACAGGAGTGCTGTTATAAAACAGAATATTCCAGAACACAGAATGTACGAAATGGCTCCTACACATGGCTTAAAGATCCCATGACATGGTACTTTTTGATGCTTTTATATGGCTCCTTAATGGTTCCCTAATACTGTAAATGAATCCTTCTTCAAAATCAACACTCAGTGCATGAGAAACAGAGATAAGATGAGAAAGAGTAATTTTTCCTGTCTCTGAACAGGCCATTATGGGCGTTGTTGCTTGAATGCAAATGAGGAGGAAAGAGATGGCATATAGTAGAGGGTGGGGGCGTGGCCAAACTCTCCGCTCTCAGCTCTCAGGTGATCCATTTCCTTGTTTTTGCACGGGGGAGAGATTTGAAGCGTTCCATTGAAAAATAAACACATTTCCACAGAAAATAAAATTAAACCACTGCTGTTCAAAGGTCCAGAGGCTCAGATAAAGGACTTCCGAGTCTAGAAACACTCGGACGTGCCTCCAGGCAAATAAAAAAACGCATTTCGCATTGCCTCGCGCATTCGCAGTCCAAACTCTCTGGGCGTGATTTACAGACGCTGAGTACAGACAGATGGGGGTGGAACTGCATTTTTCAATCTGACGTCAATAAGTTTCCTTGTTCAAAATCGCCCGTTTGAGCTCTGATTTTTTCTAACGCAGAAAAGGATCGCAAACGCTCAGTTTAGACATTTCGCAACTTTTAACCATGGGAGGGGGGCCTAAACAGGGTAGGGGAGCTCACATTAACGTTCAAAAACCTCAGAAAGTGAAAATTTCATGCCATGGGACCTTTAAAGGAGAATTTACGTTTTTTTACAATCTGAGCCTTATTTCGGTAATAAAACAAGTTGTTTTACTCACCCATAGCACTTTGGTGTCATGGAGCACTTCCAGAGATGTTTTAGATTTGCGATAGCCGTAGCGCTAATATATGCCCCTAGCGATCTCCAAATAACACAAACTTTAGCACTTTTCAAATCATAGAAGTTCGATGTCTTAGTCTACACTTTCGTTTGAGTCAAAAGTGGCCTATAATCCAAGATTTATCCATAGTTTCGAGTAGATGAGGAGGCCAGTGCGCATGTGCAGAGTCACATCTTATTTCACTCTCAGCTCCCGGGACCCAAACATGAAACGCAAAGATGTAAATTATGGATAAATCTCGGATTACAGGCCACTTTTGACTCAAACGAAAGTGTAAACTAAGACATCGAGCTTCTATGATTTGAAAAGTGCTAAAGTTTGTGTTATTTGGAGACCGCTCGGGGCATATATTAGCGCTACAGCTATCGCTAATCACCAAAGTGCTATGGGTGAGTAAAACAACTTGTTTTTTTACCGAAATAAGGCTCAGATTGTAAAAAACGTTAATTCTCCTTTAAAGCTTTTTTGTATAATAAGGGACTTTTAAGACATAAGATTAATAAGACAAATAATAAGGGACAACATTTGTGGATAAAAAGTTTGTATGTTTCTTTCAAAACCAGTGAATCTAAAAATATGGCATCACCAGATTCTACACCACGAACATTTATATATAATGAACAGATGCAACAAAACTTTTTTCCAAACTCCACAAATGCTCCAGTCTCCAGAGAGGCTGAGAATAGCAGCTGAGCCCTGTTCACAGCAGTGGATTTGAGAGAGCGACACACAGGGGACCTCGTCACACCTCTGCTGCAGTCAGTACAGGGAGCTCTATGGGCTAAAACTGACACTGAGTGACCTACAAGGGAGATAATATGCATTCTTGTGACTTTAATTTGCTTTTAAAGGGCTCATATTACGCAGTTTTCTGATCTATGTTATAACGTTGTTTCCTCATCAAAAACATACCGTATTTTATTACTGCATATTTACGCTGAGTTCTTCTCTCAAACACTGTGACAAACATTCTGTTCCATCTTGTGATGTCATATAATAAAGGAAGTACTCCACTGTGTTTTTAAACTTTGTACATCTTTACTAAAATCATTTGGATTAGGGATGCAAATTATCGATTAATTCATTAATCTCTAGTTGATTGACCTCATCGATCGACTTACGATTAACTGATAAGCAGCGTTTTTCACCTGAATTTGAGTGTTTCAATAGGGTCTTTAAGAATATAAGCTATAGTAACATAACACTGAGTCAAAAATATATCATAGTATTATTATATTGTATATTCCTCAATTAATTATTCCTTAGTAAAAAGCAGACAAATGTATTGATGCTGAATAACAAAATACATTCTTTATTGAAAATAAATTGAGGACGTTTTTTGTAAAAACGAATCTCGCGCGTTTATTGTGGAGGCGGATGTGTGCGCGGTGCGTGGTACATGCGGCTTGACGCAGAGCTCCGTGATATGAAATGATAAAAACATGAATTGATCGGGGAAAACATTTCCCTCACACGCACACACACACACACACCGGCACACGGGCCGGACAGCGGGCTGCTTCCACTGCGCTTTCACGTGGAGCCTGCTACGGCCCGGAGCAGAGGAGCACGTGCAGCGCGCCGCACACGTGTTCACGCAGACAGCGGGACGCGGAGCGAACCAAGCCGCAAAAATTGGGTTTGCAGGAGAACATTTTGCACTGCTTCTAGATCGGCCGCGGATGTAACGCTATGGTCCTTCTCGCGAGTGGGTTTGCATCTCGTGTTCACATTCCAGAGTAGCGCCCTCTCCTCTAGCGATTAGTTACAATTAATGCATTTTAATCGACCAATGTCTTGATCGACAATTAATCGTAAGTCGATTAATTGTTGACATCCCTAATTTGGATCATTTCAGCCTTGAAATTGCCAATCTATACTCAACTAAAGATAAAAGGTAACTGTTAATGTGAAAACTATCGCTTCATGACATCATAAGGTGGAGCAGAGCATTTTGAGCTTTGGAGAAGTAGACAGACTAATAATAAAGGATTACTTAAACATGTGCGAATGAAGTAAAACACAACTCCATGTCTGTTTTTGAGGTGGTAACAACATTATTACATGGCTTAAGGCTCACAAGAGTCAATTTTAATTTTTGTATGCTAACCCCCAATTTACACCAAAGCATATCGGCATGTAAGCAGCACAGCACACGCACACGAGTAGCACACGAGCAGGTTGGGTTTTCCATTTTAACCGGTCGGACAATTTACACCAGCAGTGTCATACGTGCGTCCAACGGCCGTAATTTCGCTACACACTGCTCACAACGGGTTGGAGTTCTAATTTTGCAGCGTCAACGGAGCTTCTCCAGGCTTTTTAGCAGGGGAAAGACAGGAAATGAGCACGAGGTGTCAAAAACTTCCAATGCCCTAAAACCACTACAGTCGCATAACACCATGCGTCACATCAGGAGCTCAAGGAATGACTCATGAAGGACTATGGAAAGTTTACAGCCGTGGAGGATAAATATAAAACACTTTACGGCATCAGACAGCAGCTTTACAAGAACAACTTCTGAAGGAAAAGGCGCGTGGAGCAAACAACCAAAGTAAAATTGTGAGTAGCGTAATTAATGCGAGCACCGCAGATACAGCATGTTATCACTGCAAAGCATCGTCTCTCTTGTTGTCAACTTTTATATTGTGATTTAAAACATAGTTCATCAACAATCAATACAACAATATAATATAATACAATATAATCAATCAACAATGAATACATAAGCAATATAAAACGTTTAGTGTTTAAATGTGAGAATACACAGAGGGTGGTGCCACAGGAGCAGCTCTGCAGCTTTTAAAAGTATGAATGTATGCAGCTCTGCCAATGTTACGGACTGCTGACGCTATTGGTGTCAATTCTGGGTATCACTTAAAACTACTAGTATCACTAGAAACTACCAGTATCCCAAAACTACACTACACATCACCAGTGAGCATGAAGATCAGTTGTTCCTCCACTTCTGGCTTCTTAAAAACCTTCTCAGAGTAAAAATGACCAAATATTTCCTTTATAAGATGAGCCCATGTAACAGAGAGACAGCAGAGTGGAGGCATGCCTCTTGACTCCACACTTCTGGATCTGGCGGTGCGCAGTTTGACACAGAGCGCAGCAGCAAAAAACATCCTCCTCGACTCATGTTTGTTTTCAGATTAATGACTTAAAGGAGTCCCGCCAAGCTGTAAACCACTTTTAGCACTGCTGTTTTCTACTTTTAACTGTCAGTCAGTTTGAAACTCAGCCCAGGAACAAGTCTTCACCGAATCCATGTGAAAAGATCAGTGATGATGGATAAAAAGCAAAAGGTGAAATTGAAATACCACAACTCACAATCTCACAATTTTGGCATGTTTGTACTGTATTAAAGGTGCAGTGCATCACATTCTTGAATCCATGGAGATGTTATTAGTTTGCCTGGAATGTTCCATGGTATGACATTTAACACATCTTTCAAGCATCTATTCATTACAGGTGTTTCTATTGCTCAAAAACAGAATACATCTCTCTGTGAACAGGGTTGCCTTTCCAAAGATCTGACCTGTAAAGTAGCCTGTGGTTGACTGCCTTAAGATAATTTCTACCATGGAACATTCTAGACAAAGCTATAACAATTCCATGGTGATAGCAGGTGCACTCTGCCAGAAAAGTTGCGCAATGCACCTTTAAAGGCACTGTATCTGACCTTAAAATATATTTGCAGTGGTCCAGAGTTTTTCCTCACTTACAACATGTATGCAGACAGCACGCAGCAGACTTATTTTGACATCAACAGACCTGCTTATAAAAATATATCTGTATCTGTAAAGACATATTGTGCTCAAATCATGGGAAGAAAATAATCACTTTCAGTTTGTTTAAATGTTTCTAGACCAAAAGGCAAAGGGATCTGGAAAGATAATGATCCTTGTGTTAGATTATATAATTGTGCATGTGTTAGGCCTGGTGCAGTCGGTTCTTATGATCAGGAGCAGAGACAGGGAACATGTGGTCAAAGGGTGCAGGTACAGACAGGTGCAGACAGGGACAGACAGGGACAGACTTTAGACTGTGAGGACAGCCAGAGGATGAAACCTGAAATCTGCAGTGTGCACATCTCAAGCATGTGACTGGTTCATTCTGCTTCACTGTGCCCTCCTCACCCACACCAACCACCACCAGTGCCATGTGGTACGTGTCTGCCAACATCAGAGGACACATCTCATCCAACCCCAGTGTCATGCAGCTGTAGACTGAATAAAGACGTGGACAAAGGGAGTGTGGCATCACCCATAGCCTTCAGCTCCAAATAAAGGAGTTCAGCATTAGGAATAGGGCTGGGCGATATGGAGAAAAAAAATTATCTCGATATGTTTTTGCTATATCTCGATATACGATATATATCTCGATATCTATGCAGGGGGGAAAAAAACAAACAAACGTGCCAAATTCAGCAAGGTTTTTTTTTTAATTGAAGTGCAAACAGGCAGCCAAGTGCCTAAAGGTAGACAGGTACTAGTAACAAAGTGCTTGTGCACCATTTTAACATTACCAGACCAAGGAAGTAGTATATTGCCTTATTTTAATTGTAAACATAAAACCTGAGGGTCGACAGTTCTTATGAAGTGCTTCTATAACAATTAAGATAAAAGACAAAAAAATCCCTCATTTCGTAGCCAAGTGAAAAAGCACATATTAAATTAATTGTTTTTAAATATAGATTAATATAGCCTCAATCCATGAATTCTCGTGTGTTTTGTGACTGTAGTACATTTTATATTTGTGTGTGTATTTGCTTTAACTTAGCACATTATTCTGCATCATTTTTTTTTCTAGAAATACTATATTAATTTATTGCAACCATTAAAACGCAAGTGTGCTTTAGAATCAACGCCACATACCCGACCCACCCAAATATTTCACTCACTGGCAACACACACGTCCACACACAGAGAGAGAGATTAAAACTCGCCAAATGCAGCCTTGCTCTGTGCCGCACTGACAAGAAAGTGGCGACTAGGTAGATTGTATCTAGGGTCAAGCGTTTTTAGCATTCGTCTGAAGCCCGGTCGCTCAACAACCGCTATGGGCGTCATGTCTTTTGCGATATGAAAGGCAATGGACTCCGTAATGCTGACCCACCTTGCACTTGTTTTTTCATATGGTAGACACCGGGGTAAAGATGTATGGAGCGTCGTTTGTTGTGTCTTAGAAGAAGTGGTGGTGGGTTTGCCCTCGATGATTTTGATGGCACCAGTTTCTTGCATTCTCTGCAAAATGCCTCTTTCTGCTCCTCATCGGACGTTTTAAATCCGAAATACCGCCATATAATGGAGCCGTTTGTTCTTTTCTTGGGTATGAATTCTCTCGTGGTTCTGTGGGCGCCGCCATGTTGGATAAGTTATCAACAAACACACGCGGTGTGCGTACGGGGAGGGGAGGGGGAAACACGAGACGCAGTGAAACACAAACGCAAGAAGGAGGCGGGGCGGACAGCTCCACAAACAGATGAGGAAAACAGTGGCGAGTGGCGAAATAAGAGTGGCGAAATCTTATTCATCTCGAGTTTTTCGATATGCCAAAATCTTTCTCGATTTCATAAAACATCTCGAGATATCGCAAATCTCGATTAATCGCCCAGCCCTAATTAGGAATAGGAATTTATTTACAGACAAAATATCAAAATAAACATATCAGGATCATGTAGAGCGGGTTAATATGAACCAAAATGACGAGGCTCACTGCAGAGAGAGGGGTGACAAGTTTTTAATGTAAAGTCAATTGGAGTCGATAGAGCTGGAAGCGCGCCCATGCTCACTTCCTATTTGGAACATGGTGGTTTGCGGGTTAGCTATGTATAGGGCTGGGTATTGGCAAAGAAGTCACGATTCAATTCGAATCACGATTCATATGCCACGATGCGATACTATCACGATGCATCACGATACTTGAATTATTGCGATGCATTGCAATATATTCGACATACTTCAGTGAAAATGTACCAAAAAAAAGAGGATAACTTAAATATCAGTGGCTGTGTATCTGGGTAGTGTCTTCAATAGATACATAACTTATTTATACTTTTTTTATATAATTTATTGAATAACAAAAACAAATAAACCAAACCAATAACAAAAAAAGTGCATAGGATTTTGTGCATTTGCCATTTTGGAGGCAGCTATCATCATAACAAACAATACCCTTTCACAAAGAAAAAAGCGCATAGGATTTATTTTTTAAAAAACCCTAATAATTAATTTATTTATTTATTAATAATTAATTTATTAATTATTAATTAATAAATTATTAATTCATAAAAATCGATTTTTGGCATCAAGAATCGATGCAGTATATTGTGAAAGTTAGTATCACGATGCATTGTCATGACGATTATTTTGCACACCCCTAGCTATGTATTTATAAATCCAGTCTATGCATGAAAGTGAGCAGGTTCCCCCTGTGGATTCAGCTGAGGTAATGGATAAGTCAACCTCTGGATCCAAATGAAGACGTGACAGTGGGATGGACTGTGACCTCAAAGAGTTCCAGCACTGTTCTGGTTCAAACCAGTCCCACTACATCCCCATTAGTGGTGGACAGCTCCACTTAAAGCTTAAGCAGTAAAAAAAACTACTGTCACTCCTGAGGCTGTTTGCCAGAAGAGTCTTCAAGGCCAAATATAACCCTAGTTATATTTGGAGGACCCTAGTTTTAACTCTGTGACCATGTAAGCTATGACACTTTCATAATAAAACATGAGATACCCAATAGCTTGTCTAAAAGAACGTCAAATGCTTGAATAATGCTCATCATTTGACTTCATTTGTACCCAATTTTTCCCATGTTTTTGAGCAAAATGTGTCTTGCCCCAGTACAGTATACCTAGAAAAACAGGCATTCTGAGAGTAAGCAGGGTTGCCTCATCACAGATCTGACCTGAAACTTTGTCTGATTTGGTCTCCATGACAATAGAAATAGAAAAGTTACACCTTTGCACCTTTAAACCATTACATTTTTTTTTTGTTCATCCTATGAAATCACTTTAACCTAAACTTATATACAGTTATTTTGGATAATACAAATCTGAGCTTGTAGAAACATTTCCTGTGATGCTCCAGTAAACGTTTCAGTGGTCTTTAAAGCCCCGGTGTCCATCAGGAGCAGACCACACACACACAAAGGCTGCACTGAGAGCTTGTTACTGTCCGCACTCACATCTGCTCTTTTTTAATTGGCCTGAGTCTGAGCTGATCTGTGCTCTAATGATGTGTAGACCACATCTCACCCTGTGTCCAGACACTTCACCCCCGCTCCATACTCATAAAGCTAAGCTCCATCTGTCTGTGTAGAAAAAGGCAGTCAGGCCATTACAGTTAGAAGCTGACAATATGAGCAAAAGAGCCACTTAAGAACTCTCAAGACTTATTCTAAAGCAGAATTTGAAAGAGTCAAGGCTCATTTAGACACATACAGATACACATAGAGGTTTCTGTCCGTCCTCTGCATTGTTCTGTATGTATTTTGGTCTGTCTCCTCAGAACATGTGCAGATATATAGCACTGGAGTTGTACATGAGCTGACCAATGGGGGCAGTAGTGAACACAGCTCAACAGTGGAAGCTAAAGTTTTTAAAAAGTGACAAGATCTAGTTGCAAAACAAATAAATGCTTCCCTCACCTCATTTTCTTGACTCTTTTCCAACTAGGGATGGGCATAATTAATCGATTAACCGATAATTGATCATTAAGAATTTCACCAAGCAAGTTCATTTTCATCGACAAACCGATAAAAAAAAACAAAAAAAAACAGTCGCCTCAGTTGATATATGCGAGCTTCCGTAGGTCAATGGCCAAAACATGAAGAGGTTGCGGCGAAGTGTTGTGTGGGACCACTTTCATTTAGAAAATGACCAAGCGCACTGCAAGCACTGCAATGCAGCATACAAATATACCTCATCGACAACACAAATGATTTATCATTTGGACACCGCGCATCCAAGTCTGGTAAAAGAAGGTGGCGGCGGTTCATCATCTCTATCACAGGCTAGCCTGGACACAGACCAGGAGGAGCTGCAGTGCTCAACGAGCAGAGAAGGTCACCGAACTGATAACGAAGATGATCAAAACAGACATGCTCCCCATCAGTGCCGTGGAGAGCAAAGGTTTTCACGACTTAATAAAATATTGCTGCAGATACGGCTGGGTTGTGTGGAGGAGGTAGGACAGAGACAGCGGGCTAGCAGCGGTTAGCTCGGATCCCAAAGCGGCTAACTCCGAGCGCGCTAGCAGAGGCTGCAGGATGCGTGTCGCCTCGCTTTAATCCACCTCTACGCATGTTGATTTGCAGATTTACTTTCCCGTGGAGAAGCGCCTGTTCCCACAGCCTCGACAGACATGGTAAAAGCGGACACACATGAGTGAATGGTTGTTGTCTTTTTAATACAAAATATGTTAACGATTAACCGATTATTACTCATTAATTCTCCCGACGATCGATGAAGAAAACTTCACCGAATGCCCATCCCTATTTCCAACACATGCTATCTAAAGCCTGCTGTGGGCTCCTCCGTGTTTTTTTTAATTTGTTGCCCTATTTCATTCGTTTTGGCCAATTCATAAAAACTGATTTTTTTAGCGCCCTCTGATGGTTGTTTAAAAGAATGCAGCCTTGACATGAGAGACTTTTGGAAATATAAATGTAGTGACGGAACGCACGGATCTGTTTATGTACGAAAGTGGAGCATAACTGAGCCTAAACTCCACCCACAACCTCATTTTAGAGAGAGGATGGGGTCTAGACATATAAGGAACAGTGTGATTGGTCTAACAGTTCCACAACTTCAAACTTCGCCCCTCAGCCAGGTGTCTGTAACAGAAACCGGGCTGTAATCAGGGCAGTCCTGCATGATGTCATTAAATACCATTTAAAATAAAAAAAAAACAAGTGCATTTAGTGTTTAGCTCCACTTTAAAGATGCACTACGTAACTTTTCTGGTGCAGCGCCCATCACCTACTTCATGCTGTTGCTTTGCCTGGAATGTTCCACAGTACAGTATAAACATATATTTGTTTTATTCAGTTAGATGTGAAAAAATACATTTTTGGAGTCTTAAGCTTGTCACCATGGAGTTAGGGCAGTGCTTCTCAATTATTTTCTGTGACGCCCCCCCTAGGAAGAAGAAAAAATTTCACGCCCCCTCCCTGCGCACGACTATTAATAATATTATTTGTCTAGAAAATTGTTATTAGTACACCTCTGCATAGCATTGTATCCTTTATTAACATTAAAAACAAAAAAGAAAGAAAGAAACTTCCAACAAAGACTGCACTGTCTTTTTGCACTGAGGACTCAAATATTAATGTTTTTAATGCAGCTTTGCACACATTTGTTTACGTTTTACAGAAACAAAACTTAAAATCACATGGCTTATTTGCATAAACTAAAGGCGCTGAAAAAAAAGAAAAACGCTCTCTCCTTGTGCCGCTGGTGCATCAGCTTCTGTCAGACTAAAGGACATGACTCAGTGGAATATACGTGTTTTTCTGTGACAGAGGATGTTCTGCTGATGGTGAGTCTGTTCTGTGTATCGCGTATTTAAGGTTGCCGACCCCTGCCCCAGAGCGACAATGAGAGCGCCACTGCCAACTACTGTTATTGATGTGCAATTACACTTTGTTCTAGTACAGTACGGCAAAAAAGCATGTTTCCCAGGGTCACACGCGCCCCCCCTGGCATCACACCGTGCCCCCCCAGGGGGGCCCGCCCCACTATTTGAGAAGCAAGGGTAATGTTAGGGTAATGTTTTCATATTCTCAGAAAACCTGAATAGTTCCCCTTTAAATGCTTCACACTTGAACAGCAGTATTTCCTGTAGATTGCAGAACCGAGTAACTTTAGTACTTTGCCTTACAGCTCACTTTCGAGAATACACAGTGAGAGAACACAACCAAATTACACCATTTTGATAAGGCTGGTTTGACAGCCCAGAGACAGCCTCAAACACCCTAAAAATGTATTTAACTCTCACAGGTACTTACAATGTTTAATAAGGTAAAATGTAAAAGGTGCATTGTGTCACTTTTCTGGTGGAGGATCTGTCAAATGCTTTTCTCCATGGAGCTGTTATTGCTTTGTCTGGAGTGTGTCACAGTATGATATTAAACCTGTCTATCTTCACGGAGACCAAGCCATACAAGTTACAGGTCAGATCTGTGGAGGTTTCTAGTGTTTTTTGAGCTATAAACTGTAACTGTATAAATGTAAAGTAGAGCTGTTTAATGTCATACCGTGGAACATTCCAGGCAGAGCAATGAGATATCCATAGAAACAAGCAACCAAACAGTTAAAAAGCCTAAAGCTGATCATTATGAATTTAAAACAACCATCAAACCTCAATTCAGACCTCATTTCAGTTTATTCTAGTCACAATTCTCCATCACAGTGCCTTTAAAGTAGGGGTGGGTATTGGCAAAGAAGTCACGATTCAATTTGAATCACGATTCATATGCCACGATGCGATACTATCGCGATGCATCACGATACTTGAATTATTGCGATGCATTGCAATATATTCGACATACTTCAGTGAAAATGTACCAAAAAAAAAAGAGGATAACTTAAATATCAGTGTCTGTGTATCTGGGTCGTGTCTTCAATTGATACAGAACTCTGAACAACTCAGTTCATAACTGAATTTATTGAATAACAAAAACAAATAAACCAAACCAATAACAAAAAAAGTGCAGAGGATTTTTTCTAAAACAAAAAATGATGTTCAAACATTTGCCATTTTGGAGGTAGCTACCATCATAACAAACAATACCCTTTCAGAAAGAAAAAAGTGCATAGGATTTATTTTAAAAATAAACTAATAATTTATTTATTTATTTTAAATTATTAAATATTAAATTATTAATGAATAAAAATCGATTTTTGGCATCAAGAATCGATGCAGTATATTGTGAAAGTTAGTATCGCGATGCATTGTCATGACGATTATTTTGCACCCCGCTACTTTTAAGAGTGACAAAAATGCTATGTAAACTACCACAAGACACTATCCCATATTGTTCTGTGTCCTGATGCAATATCACAGTGGAAAAAACGAAGTGAGCGAGTTTAACACAGTAAACTAAAGCAAGTTCCTGACTCACAGTTCAAAATACTGAAACCAATACCAAGTCGTACATTTTAGGGTAGTGAAAAGTTTCGAAAATCAGATACTAATGGATACTAAACTACTATCAAAACTAGATATGCATCATTTAAGCAGGACAGAAGTGAACCTTTCCTGAATACCTGTAGAATGATCTAGAGTTGCATCAGAACAACTATAAGAGCTCACAGACTAGTATACAGTGGTGGAAGGTAATGTAGCATAAGTAAAAAGTACAGTATATGTTACGTATCTGTACTTTACTTAAATGACAGTGGATACTTTTTACTTTGACATCACTACATTTGAGGTATCTGTACTTTCTACTCCACTACATTTGAGATCTGGACTGAAAAGTAAAAAGTACTTTTCTTTATGGTTTGAGACCTGCAGAAAAGGCTAAGACTTTAAGAGTTAACGTTAGGGATGCAAATTATCGATTAATTCATTAACTGATAGTTGATTGACCTTATCGATCGATTAACGATTAACTGATAAGCAGCGTTTTTCACCTGAATTTTAGTGTTTCAATAGGGTCTTTAAGAATATAACCAGGGTTGGGAGGGTTACTTTAGAAATGTAATCCGGTACAGTTACTAGTTACTCCTTAAAATATGTATTCAGTAACGTAATCCCGGTACTATAATATTAAAGTAATGTAACTTGATTACTTTCAGTTACTTTTGGATTACTTTAACACCAAATATCCTATAACAACAAGAAAACAAGAAAATTACAATACAATTAAAAGTTTTTAGGAGGACAAGTACAGTTCTGTGTAGTTTTAACAACTGTTATCACTATAAGCCAAGTCACTAGTAAACAAGGTCACTCACTAAACCAAACACCTAAACACCTATGACTTCAACGAAATTATATTTTCAGTCAAGTTTTAGTTTTACCGGGACAGTAATCTTGCCCGATCTCCGCAGCTGGACAGGATGTTCGTCCAGCTTGCGTGCTGGCCTACATCTAACCACAGCTTTGCTCGGAATTGTCTAAAGGGTCTTCATGGATCAGTTAACATGACTATGTTGCCTAGATAATGTTTAAATATTGTAATATTGTTCTACAAATGCACAAAGTGTACTTGTGACCGCAAACGTTAGCTAGCTTGCTAATAGTTTGCTAGTCGATAGCTAACTCGAAACTGGCTCCTACCCAGTAGTCGAGTTGTAAAATGAAACCAAGGGGGATGGTGAAATTTTTCACCAACGGGGGGGAGGCATTAAGCTAAGCCCCCCATCACTGACATCACTGTGGTGTTTCAGGGCAGGGCAGAATTAGAAGGTACTTTGTTAAAATGGAAATGCTTTTATAACAAAAAGTCCATATAATCATTCAATAATTCAATAATACACAGGATATATGTTATCACACACGTACACACACACACACACACACCTTAGTCCTGGTTTAGTCCTGGTTTAGTCTTGGTTTAGTCCTGGTTTAGTCTTGGTTTAGTCCTGGTTTAGTCCCGGTTTAGTCCTGGCTTGGTCCTGGTTTAGTCCTGGTTTAGACCTGGTTTAGACCTGGTTTAGACCTGGTTTAGACCTGTTTTAGTCCTGGCTTAGTCTTGGTTTGGACCTGGTTTAGTTTTGGTTTAGTCCCGGTTTAGTCCTGGTTTAGACCTGGTTTAGATCTGGTTTAGTCTTGGCTTCGTCCTGGTTTGGACCTGGTTTAGTCCTGGTTTAGATCTGGTTTAGTCTTGGCTTAGTCTTGGTTTAGTCCTGGTTTAAACCTGGTTTAGTCTTGGTTTAGTCCTGGTTTAGATCTGGTTTAGTCTTGGTTTAGTCCTGGTTTAGACCTGGTTTAGTCTTGGTTTAGTCCTGGTTTAGTGCCGAAATAGATGCAGAAATAATCTGATAATATGACTCACCCATAAGAATGCAGTCAGATCCATTCTAACAGTTTGCCGTGTTGTCTTTAATAATCCGGAGCTCCGGAGAAAAGGACATAATCCTGAACGTATCCCGTGTCCCGAGGCGAGAGTTCCTTCTTACGTAGCATTAACGTAGCAAGTTAAGGAATCTTCTTCTCTTAGAAATGCCGCGTAAATATCAGGCTCACAGCTGATCGGCGAACAGGCGCAAACACAACAGCGGCAATCGTCATGATTGGCGGGAGCGCGTATCGGTGCGTAATTATGCTGCAACATGATTGGAAGCTGGAGCGCACTGGCCATTTTGACTTAAAAACGGCGAAATTCGCCAAAAGTTTAGGGATTTTCATGCCTGATTGATAAAATGCCATAAGGAATGGAAGAAGGGATGCCCGTTTTAGAAGAGGGATGATTTTGACTATTTTTTCCCACAGGGGGGATGCCATCCCCCCTCAACTCGAGTACTGCTCCTACCAATGAATCAAGACAAAGAAATGACTCATATTCACACATAACATGACTGAAGCAGGACATTTAGGGCCTGTCAGTATCAAAGCGTTAATATTAGCGATCTTACCTGTAAATGTTTCTTGAGATTGGAAGTAGAATCCCTTGGACATTGACAGGTGTTTAACCGCTGGAAGGCACAATTTGCACTGCACTGTGATGTTGTTCCCTTTGTCTTGCTGCAAGAGTGCGCACGGCGCGAGTCTGTACGTTCTGTTTTCCCTACATATGACCTCCGAAAAAATGAAATACATAACATAACAAAACATAAAATGCTTTCAAATTGTAATCCTGCTAAGTAATCCCCATTTTCACTAAATGTACCTGTAATCTGATTACGTCTTTTTCTTTGTAACTGTAGGGGAATACAGTTACCTTTTTTTTGTATCCTTTTACTTAACGCCGTTCCATGTAATCCGTTACTCCCCAAGCCTGAATATAAGATATATTATACATAACACTGAGTCAAAAATATATCATAGTATTATTATATTGTATATTCCTCAATTAATTATTCCTTAGTAAAAAGCAGACAAATGTATTGATGCTGAATAAGAAAATACAGTAATCCCTCGCTCTATCGCGGTTCGCGGATTTTTTTCTTTTTTTTTCTTTTATAGTGTAACTTTTTTTTATAGTGTAACATTGTGTTCTGCGTCCTGATTGGCTAAGAGACTAGACCAGGACTAAACGTGGACTAAACCAGGTCTAGACCAGGTCTAAACCAGGTCTAAACCTGGACTGGGCCGGGACTAAACCAGGATTAAACCACCACGTGCCGCTGCTGGTTTCTTGCGGCTGGTTTGTGGCTTGGGCTGAGACTACGCATTTCGGCAGTACACCGCGGTTAGATCTTGTGCTCGAGGCCCGCGCGTACACCGGGCAGTGCCGTTGGCGCCTGCGGCCGGTAATTAATGCATTTTGGTCGACCAACGTCTTGATTGACAATTAATCGTTAGTCGATTAATTGTTGACATCCCTAGTTAACGTCCCAACTTTAAGCAAACCAGTCACACAAAACAGCCTGGAAAATTAAGAAACCTATTGAATCACATTAACCAGCGGAATTCTTGATCAAAATCACTGTCATTCATTCTTTAATTGTTCTAAAAAATCTCTGCAAAATACTTTTACTTTTTACTCTTTAAGTACATTTTTAACATTTGGATTTCTATATGCTATATGTTAGCAATAAAGTAAAACTGTACATAAAAGTACAAAAAAAACAAACACATTTTATTAACAGGTAGGCCTATTAGTAGTATATATTGGATTTGTTTTTGCTTTGCACTTCGTCTAATCAGAGGCATTGAGGAGGAGCTTATGCGCGCTAAAAGGCGCAGGTGAAAAAGCGAGGAGCGACGCGTTAAGTGAGGCACGGGCAGGTAGGATGAGGTATATAGGATGTTTTATAAAGTTTAACCTGTGTACACACTATGGTACACGCTGTTGCGAGAGCTGCGCTCACTCGCTCGGTCCGCAGCTCCAGACACGGGCTGGCGCGGCCCGCAGATTAATACGAAGTTTAATACGAGATACACGTACTTTTGTTCTGAATACAGTTGGCGACCCTAAACACAACTATACATATATATATATATATATACACCCAAAATCTTTCTCAACGAATTTGCAGATATATTAAAAAAAAACAAAAAAAAACCCCGCGGCTGAAAAAAAAGCGGAGATCCGCTAAAAAACGGTTACTTGAGTAACTTTTTGCTTCTGTATCTATATTTTCACTTAAGTAACAAAATTGAGCACTGCTAGTATATGCCCATGGACCACTATGGAACCTAACTGGATGACTGAAGGATTACACAGATATAAGGCCACATGGGAATATAAAAGAAAGTACTATTATTTCATATTGAAAAACACATTCTATTGTCTAAAGAAAGTGTTATTAATTATCATTGTGGTACAAGGATCGGTATTGAGTATCGAGTCTATTCCTTAGTTTTGAAATCGAGTTTGAAATTTCAGTATCACCATGACAATGCTAACACAGCCATTTTTTCAGTTATTCTGCTGTGTAATTTCCCCAGTTTGAGTCATGAAAGATGGTGAGAAAGAGGAAAGTCCAAATATTTCACCCAATTATGCATCCGTGGCTCACCTCATGGCATTCAGGAACTAGACTTATGATCTCATTAGAAAAGCTCACACCAGCCCAGCCCAGCCCAGCCCTCTCTCAGGACATCATTATAGGATCACGCTGAACTGAAGAGCGTCCCAAACAGTGGAGCGCAGCCCGGGGTGGACTTGCTACACATACAACTTAGCAAGCAATTAGTAAGCAGTGGAATCTGATGTGGGAATGTGTAATAAGTGTGTTATTATTGAGTTGCATTTGAACCAGGAGAGATTAAGAACTTAAAGGTCCTGTATTACGCCAACTTTTTTAGTCATGTTATAGTGTTGTTACCTCATCAAAAACACATCTGGAGTTGTGTTTTGTTTCTTTCACACGTTTGAGGAATTCTTAATCATTATTCTGTCTACATCTCCAAAGCTTGAAATGCTCTGTTCCCTCTTGTGATGTAATGTAATGGTAGTTACGAGAAGAAAATAATCCTGGAGTACGGGATTATTTTCTTCTCATATGTTCTGGGACTGCTCCTTCTCCTCCAACGCACCCATTTGAAGAAACTGAAGTGCGAAGTTCTCATTCTTGTATGTAGTTATGTTTCACGGGCCGTCAAAAATTGGATTCTGCAGCACCAAACATGCTCACACTAACAATACCAGACGGGTATTGTAGGAGCCATTTCGTACATTCTGTGTTCTGGAATATTCTGTTTTATAACAGCACTTCCTGTCCCGCCTTCAGGTTCAGGAAATGCATTGTGATTGGTCCACTTTGATCTTTGTTTGTTGTTCTTTTATCTTTGATCTCACCTACTATAAAATACAGACGTAGGGACCACACGGACTCAGAGAGGACACAGACACCGAAAAAGGCACACCAGAAGACAGAAGACACACCACACCAAGACACACACACACACACACAAGAAGAAAGGGACCACGCTACGTAGGTAGTGTGGATAGAAGCCGCGGTCTGGTGGCCAGGAGGATACCTCGAGCCAAGGCGGGGTATAAGGACGCTTTGGGCCACAGAAGCTACACAGTCTTTTGACCGTCATGTAAACGTCACGTAAACGTCACGTAACAACGTGGGACGTCACGTAACAAGGAGGTCACGTGAAACGTCACGTAGGGAAGTCAAGAACAACGTTAAGTAGCGCATGAGGACGTCAGGAGCTCGTCATGTAACGCAGCGTAATAGTCACGTAAGAGTGTAACATCGGACGTGTCCCGGGTGACAGACGGGATATGCAGCGCTACAAGGCACATACGGACAGCAAGGAAGGACGTCGAATAGCATCGTCGACAACACAACATAGGGTGAGTCCTGTCGGGAGCCACGAAGTACAAGGAAGCCCGGTCTCCCAGTGACAGGCAGGAGCTCACCACTATACGACACGCAAAGACGTCAAGAAGGACAACACATACAGAGCCGAACACAACACGCATAGGAAAACCACAAGCCTCAGAAATTCATCTTTCCATTTCCCTCTTTATTCACCTTATTTGTATCCACTCTGTATGACCTTCACTTTAGTAAAGATAGAAAAGACAAACCTTTTGATTCAAGACTCTTTATTTACATTACGTGACGCGTCGGAAAGAAACTTCAACAAACGAGGCTAGTGAGACGGTTCGCCGCACTCACAGGTATTTTGCCATCATGTGTTACCATTGTGGGTGTCACCTGATGGCCCCCAGATTACCAGACCAATAGTGCTACAACATTACATTACATTATACATTGCACTTTTAACTTGTTAATAGTTATTTTATTGTATATTTGTATATTGTATAGTTGTGTTGTCTCCCCTTCCCAGGACTACAGATGGAAATTAGCTATGAGCTACAATCTGGTACAAACATCTCTGCCACTGTGCTTAATGTAATTGTACACTGTCCTAATAAACCAATAAATGAAATGAAATGAAATAGTGGTAGTTAACAACAAGTTAACAGCTACGTTTTACATTTGTTCAGTAGAGATCCGCAATTCCAGGGCTGAAATTATCCAAATGAATCTAGTGAAGATGTATGAAGTTTAAAAACACAGTGGAGGTGGTGGTGTTTTCTGTCTGAAAGAAGAACTCAGCCTAAATATGCAGGGTTTTGTGATAAAACAGGCTCTGATAGGATGCAATTGAAATGGCAGGAGAAGAGAGAGTGAGTGCAAAAATATTGTGCTTGATCGTCATCATGTAAGACCTTGGAAATAGGCTGGTGGAAATGTACTCTGCTTCACAGAAATGTTTCATGTCATGTCCATTTGTGACCATGAAGTTTCCGTTATAATGCCTTATGCAACAAGAACAAACTCAAAACAAGAACAAACTCACAAGAATCTGTCTTGTACAGCTCCCACTACTGCATTTGGGCTCAAAGTGAAGTGTCCAAACAAACCAAAACAAACATGGCTGCACTGGTGGATGTACAGTACATAATACTGGCGCTTCCAAAGAACATGATCTACTGGTAGTTAGTGGTAAACTTTGTAAACAGGGAAGGGGTGGTGTGATGCAGTCTCATGTATTACAACTTGCTGATGCATATCACTGAGACTCACTCAAATGTGGCATAATGGAACAAAACTCCACTGTGGGTTTGTTTAATGACATAAGTAACACAATAAGTAATGACATAATAAGGGTTAAAAAGTACATAAACCATCTCCTCAAAGATTCAAGATTTATTGTCATTGTAGCAAGTACCAACGACCATAAATTAAGAGCATTAAACGGTAGATCCTGCGTTATATTTATTATGCAGTCTGTTAGGGCTGAACGAGCTATCGTTTTAAATCAAAAATCGCAATCTCAGACAACACGATTTTGGCATTATTAAAGTCGCTTAAATCGTTAAAGATCATTAAAGTTTTTTGCAGTGCCCCTAACTGACCTAGATTTTGTTTCGTCAACTATTTCACACATGTATGCCGCCTGGTCCGCCTCTCTGCCACACTGCTAAACCCACCAATCAGAAACGGCAAGCTGCGCGTGGACAGGTCACGTGTTCTCGACTCCAATCAGTGTAGCTGGTTTCAGAAACGGCATTAAGCGGAATCAGGGGGTTTGAAGGCTCAGAAACAGGTGCTGCGCTAAACATGTCGTGCTAAAGTTGCCACATCCAGTGGAAACATGACCAATTTATACCACTTGAAAGTTCACCACTTGCACTTGCATGACGAGAAAGCTTGGTGAAAAAGTAAAACGTGATATTCGGGCCAAACAGATATAGCATGTTTCTTTTTAATAAATAGGACTACATTTGAAATAAATTATTGACTTTAGTTTTCATTCTTGCATTACAGTTATGGCATTTAGTGTTTGAATGGTATGATGTAAGTTTCTGTGATGTTCATGTGCACTGAAACGTAATTTGAAAAAAATTGTGAATGAAATCGCAATATCTGCCAGAAATGAAAAATGGCAATTCAATTTTTTCTTCAAATCGTTCAGCCCTACAGTCTGTATGCTTTTTTCAGTGCTAACCCCTAACATGATTTTTTTTTCCTATCGAGGCTCTAGTTTTACTCACGTGTGCTCCAGTGGTTGTCCTGATTTTTGGATGATGTTTGGAGCCCACTGAAAATGCACTGGAGCAAACGTATTGACACTCGATGGGTCTATAATTGTGGCTACTACTCAGAATGTACACACAAATACATAGACCTAGGCCTGTCGTGATAATTACTAAATTGACTTTTTATTCAATACATAAAAGCTGGAAGAATATTCACGGGTTCAATATTTGTTAGTGTGTACAATTTCTTTGCAACAATGGGGAGATGTTACTTATTTTTGTTGTAATATGAAAACAAATGCACTGAAGAGGGTTGAAAACTTGTATGGTTAATTATTGTTTTTTTCTGTTATGTATTTGTTGCTTTGTAATTATACTGTCTATTTACACATTTTTTAGGATTATCCTGCATTACTGTTATTGTGTCAGTGGCTTAAAATAAATTCAGTATTATAGTTTATCACAGTATTTCCCTGTAGCAGTATATCCTGCTTTAAAGTTTCATATCATAACAGTCCTGCATACACCTCATTCATCTTCTCCACTCAGATCATATCAGGAGGAGTACATGACGTTTACAGCCTGCACAGGCCCTGTGTCACCCATAAGGAGACATGAGCAGGGGCTGAATCTGACGTGCATCCATCCACAAGGCCCTGTCTCGTATCAATCACCCTCACATTAGCATACATCAGGAGAGGTTACTGCAGAGAGAGGAGGAGCAGAGGGACAAGACATACGGAGCTGGTATGGGCTGTGGGATTCTTCTATTCATCTTCCATTCTTTCAGATACCATAATGCATTGTTAAAGATCCCATGACATGGTACTTCTTGATGCTTTTATATGGCTCCTTAATGGTTCCCTAATACTGTAAATGAATCCTTCTTCAAAATCAACACTCAGTGCATGAGAAACAGAGATAAGATGAGAAAGAGTCATTTTTCTCTCTCTGAACAGTCCATTATGGGAGTTGTTGCTTGAATGCACATGAGGAGGACAGAGATGGCCTATAGTAGAGGGTGGGGGCGTGGCCAAACTCTCCGCTCTCAGCTCTCAGCTGTGCGCTCTGATCCATTTCTGCGTTTTTGCGCGGAGAAGAGATGAGAAGCGTTCCATTGAAAAATAAACACATTTCCACAGAAAATAAAATTAAACCACTGCTGTTCAAAGGTCCAGAGGCTCAGATAAAGGACTTCCGAGCCTAGAAACACTCGGACGTGCCTCCAGGCAAATAAAAAAATGCATTTCGCATTGCCTAGTGCATTCGCAGTCCAAACTCTCTGGGCGTGATTTACAGAGACGCTGAGTACAGACAGACGGGGACGGAACTGCATTTTTCGAGCTGACGTCAATAAGGTGCCTTGTTCAGAATCGCCCGTTTCAGCTGTGTTTTTTTCTAACGCAGAAAAGGATCGCAAATACTCAGTTTAGACATTTCACAACTTTTAGCCATGGGGGGGGGGCCTAAACAGGGTAGGGGAGCTCACATTAACGTTCAAAAACCTCAGAAAGTGAAAATTTCATGCCATGGGACCTTTAAAGGCTATGTACCAGATTTTAAAAAGGTCCTATATTAGACAAAATGGACTCTTGTGAGCAGAACAGAGTGTTTTCTGTCTGAGAGAAGAACTCAGCCTAAATATGCAGGACTTGTGCGAATGAAACAAAACATTAATATATTTGTGTTGAGGAAACAACACTATAACATAGATGAGAAAATATGGGCCCTTTAACCATCACCAAAGATCAGAACTTTACATATAAAATAACTGAAAGCAAAAGTGTTTTGCAAGTTGACAACGCAGCAGTCATTGTTCCTCGTTCACTTCCCACAAATCTCATGCGGTTAATTTGACAAGCGGCACATTTCTCACCACAATGTCACTACCAAACAGAGCACAGTACTGCTACCATGTCTGATACACGTTTAGAATGGAGCTCAGGCTATTTTTCACTCTTAAAATATAGACTGAAATACACCAAGCTGCCAACTCAACATAATTATACCTCAGTGCAACGTTTTAAAAGAAAGAGAGACTAGTGTTGTCAGAAACTAGTGTTGTGATACAAAAATTTTAAACTTGATTTCAGTGATAAGAAACTTGTTACACAATACTGACCTTATTAGTATCAATATCAAATTAATACCTGGTTTCGATGCTAGTTTTTGTATCAGTTACTTCTGATTTCAATACTTTTGACAACCCATAGTGGAGATGCAAGAACTTTGTGCACTTCACTGAGGAGTGAAGTGGCCAAAATGAGGCTTAAAACAAAAACTGCTACTGAAATGTTGAAAATATACAGTTGGTATGGTGAGGTTATCAGACTATAAAACAGGAAGGAGCACTTCTGAATGACCAAGTATTAATTAACTGATTTATTCATGAAAAGGGGGAAGAATGCAAATTAAATTAACTTTTTGACAAATGCAAAGATGCCAGGTTATAACTTTGGACTAATTTCTATCTGCAGAGGCCTTGACAGGTTGATGTTACAAATAGGGCTGTGCAAAATAATCGTCATGACAACGCATCGCGATACTAACTTTCACAATATACTGCATCGATTCTTGATCCCAAAAATCGATGATTATTAATTAATAATTTAATATTTAATATTAATACATACATATATTAATTATTAGTTTATTTTTTAAATAAATCCTATGCACTTTTTTCTTTGTGAAAGGGTATTGTTTGTTATGATGGTAGCTACCTCCAAAATGGCAAATGTTTGAACATCATTTTTTGTTTTAGAAAAAATCCTATGCACTTTTTTTATTATTGGTTTGGTTTATTTGTTTTTGTTATTCAATAAATTCAGTTATGAATTGAGTTGCTCAGAGTTCTGTATCAATTGAAGACACTACCCAGATACACAGACACTGATATTTAAGTTATCCTCTTTTTTTTTGGTACATTTTCACTGAAGTATGTCGAATATATTGCAATGCATCGCAATAATTCAAGTATTGTGATGCATCGTGATAGTATCGCATCGTGGCATAGGAATCGTGATTCAAATTGAATCGTGACTTCTCTGCCAATACCCACCCCTAGTTACAAACAATAAAACACATTTACACAGGCAAACAGGAACAGAAACAGTGACTATCGAGTCATGTTAGTATAGACATTGAACAATATTTTTCATTAAGGCAGAGAGACATTTGGAACCCTCTTCTCTCCTGTATTGCACATACCCTTACATTGCACCGAATCATATTGCACATACTAGAAATCAACCGATATGAGTTTTTCTCATGGCCAATTACAACATCCTGGGGCCGATTTTGGGCATTTTCACCAACTTATCAAATTATAATTCAGTACAAACTCATTTGCAACTTTATTTTAATACAAACTGTGTAGAGTCCAGTGTAGTCACATTTTTGCAGTGCCCTCTTTAGACTTAAGGGTTCAAACAAAGCTTTATGCAAGTATTTTTAATGCATATTTAGGCAGCTGGTTGGGCCATCTCTGCTGGAGATTTAAAGGTCCCATGGCATGAAATTTTCACTTTCTGAGGTTTTTGAACGTTAATGTGAGCTCCCCTACCATGTTTAGCCCCCCCCCCCCCGATGGTTAAAAGTTGCGAAATGTCTAAACTGAGCATTTGCGATCCTTTTCTGCGTTACAAAAAAATCGGAGCTCAAACGGGCGATTTTGAACAAGGCACCTTATTGACGTCAGATCGAAAAAAGAAATGCAAATGCAGTTCCACCCCCGTCTGTCTGTACTCAGCGTCTCTGTAAATCACGCCCAGAGAGTTTGGACCGCGAATGCGCTAGGCAATGCGAAATGCGTTTTTTTATTTGCCTGGAGGCACGTCCGAGTGTTTCTAGGCTCGGAAGTCCTTTATCTGAGCCTCTGGACCTTTGAACAGCAGTGGTTTAATTTTATTTTCTGTGGAAATGTGTTTATTTTTCAATGGAATGCTTCAAATCTCTCCCCCCGTGCAAAAACACGGAAATGGATCAGCTGAGGGCTGACAGCGGAGAGCGGAGAGTTTGGCCACGTCCCCACCCTCTACTATAGGCCAGCTCTTTTCTCCTCATTTGCATTCAAGCAACAACGCCCAGAATAAAGTGTTCTTTCTCATCTTATCTTTCTCTGTTTCTCATGCACTGTGTTGATTTTGAAGAAGGATTCATTTACAGTATTAGGGAACCATTAAAGGGATATGCCACCCCCAGGTCAAATTTGGGCATCTCCCCACAGTCCAGAGACTAAAATAAGTGGTGGAAAGCGTTTTCCTGGTCACCCAGCCATTGTCCGAGTCTGTCGCCACTGACCGCCGCGGTATCTGCAGCTACTCCGCGTTAGACTGGAGTCTAACGGCGCCAGAGAAAGATTTCGGCCAAAAGGAATTAATTTGCTCGATGCGTTTCCCAATTACTTTCTGTGTCGTGTGCATTCATATCGAGTGCAAATAAATGTGCAAATCAACACGGAGAGCTTGCCTTGGTCATTTTGGGTGGGAACTATTTTTCAGTGCGGAAAAACAAAGCCGAATCACGCACCACGCTGCGCAACAGGGGAACTCCCTTCCTGGTGCGTAACTGGGATTCCCCTGGCAGCGTGGTGTGTGCTTCGGCTTTGTTTTTCTGCACTGAAAAATAGTTCCCACCCAAAATGACCAAGGCAAGCTCTCCGTGTTGATTTGCACATTTATTTGCACTCGATATGAATGCGCACTACACAGAAAGTAATTGGGAAATGCATCGAGCAAATTAATTCCTTTTGGCCAAAATCTTTCTCTGGCGCCGTTAGACTCCAGTCTAACGCGGAGTAGCTGCAGATACCGCGGCGGTCATTGCTGACAGACTCGGACAATGGCTGCGTCACCAGAAAAACGCTTTCCACCACTTATTTTAGTCTCTGGACTGTGGGGAGATGCCCAAGTTTGACCTGGGGGTGGCATATCCCTTTAAGGAGCCATATAAAAGCATCAAGAAGTACCATGTCATGGGATCTTTAAGGGCAATAGACAATATGTTAAAAAGGGCAAATATTGGTCCATCTATGTCTAGCACATACCTCTATCTTGCACTCAATCAACTGCACTCCTATTGCATTGGAACAGAGCATTTTCAACTCAGGAGAGGGAGTTAGCCAAAACAGGTAGAATAGTCAAACATAATACAAGGCCATTAAAAGCTACTACCTTTGGCATTTTGTAAAAAGTACGTGTCCACTCTTGTCCACCCAATTTCTGTTATCTCAATAAATGCATAAAATCCCAAAGCATGTAGCTAAGGTCAAGTGGCTATTGGATCAAGCGATAGCAGAGTTTAATTTTCATAATAGTTATTGGTCAAGCACGAGTGGCGGACTGAGTGCCCAATCTGTACCAGCTCCAGTCTACAGGGCATCGTCTCTCACTGGAAGTTATCCGTGCTGTTCTATTATAAAGTTATGGGGCCATTAAGAAGATTTTATGTGGAAAATAATAGGTTGAGGTCTGTCACATGCGCCATCAATGGGCAATGTTCCAGTTTATTGTCTGTACAGAGGAAATTAGGATGGAGAGATGAGACATTATGAGACATGACGCAGCTTGTAGTTCACTGATCTGAAGGGTGGCAGTTCAATCCCAGCTATGTTCATGAGCAAGGCACTTTTCATCCACCTTTCCTCCAGTATCCCCAGTATTCATTACAGATTACAGATATTCTTAGTGATTTGGTGTCACCCTGAGTCCCTGAGTCCGACCCTGTGTATAGAAAGTAATCTATACTTTTACATTTAGTTGCATTCAAAATTTAAAAATTTTTTTGCCTTTGTTTTAAAATTGACTCAATTTAAAAGGTGCACTATGTAACTTGTCTAAGGGTTTGCCATGGAGATGTAATTTAATTTCCTGGGCAAGCAGGTGACACCACCAATCCAAGTTACAGGTCAGATCATTGGAGAGGCGAGTCCACTCACAGTAAAAATGCATGTTTTACGGGGTATTGTTGGGCAAAAAAGCACCTGTAATTGAATGACTGGAAGATAAACCCGTATATGTTTCATGAGGGGATGTGACATTTCTGCGGGGCATTCATTGTTAAAGGTCCCATGACATGAAATTTTCACTTTCTGAGGTTTTTGAACGTTAATGTGAGCTCCCCTACCCTGTTTAGGGCCCCCCCCCCATGGCTAAAAGTTGCGAAATGTCTAAACTGAGCATTTGCGATCCTTTTCTGCGTTAGAAAAAAACACAGCTCAAACGGGCGATTCTCAACAAGGCACCTTATTGACGTCAGATCGAAAAATGCAGCTCCACCCACCGTCTGTGTCTACTCAGCGTCTCTGTAAATCACGCCCAGAGAGTTTGGACTGCAAATGCGCTAGGCAATGCGAAATGCGTTTTTTTATTTGCCTGGGGGCACGTCCGAGTGTTTCTAGGCTCGGAAGTCCTTTATCTGAGCCTCTGGACCTTTGAACAGCAGTGGTTTAATTTTATTTTCTGTGGAAATGTGTTTATTTTTCAATGGAACGCTTCAAATCTCTTCTCCACGCAAAAACGCGGAAATGGATCAGAGCGCACAGCTGAGAGCTGAGAGTTTGGCCACGCCCCCACCCTCTACTATAGGCCATCTCTGTCCTCCTCATTTGGATTCAAGCAAGAACTCCCAAAATGGCCTGTTCAGAGAGAGAAAAATAACTCTTTCTCATCTTATCTCTGTTTCTCATGCACTGAGTGTTGATTTTGAAGAAAGATTAATTTACAGTATTAGGGAACCATTAAGGAGCCATATAAAAGCATTAAGAAGTACCATGTCATGGGATCTTTAACACTTCGATTACCTTTTACAGTCTTGTTTGACAGTGCTAAATTTGCTGACAATATATTTAAGTTTTTGAGCCCTCCCTACATTTGTTCTCTGTGTTAAGTTACTACCCCTTCAGAGCACTTTCACAACCACAACCAGTGTGCATTCCGCCTATCAATCTACTGCACATTGCATCAGGTTTGTGAAGTTGTAGTGTATTGTTTTGTATTCTGTTCTTGTATATTTCTGAACTAAATCTATAAGTGAGACAGGCTTGTACTCCTAACTGTAAACAGGGTTCAAATAGTGCGTGGGTAGAAATTGCTAGATTACTCAAACATCCATGGATGACATAAAACCACTTCAAGCTAATTTTTGATGAGAACAATGTTATAACATGGTAGAAAGCTCCAAAAAGTCAATTTTGCCCCGTCTTTAATGGTATAACTTTTCGGTTGGGGGTTCATCACCTGCTTGTTTCTATGGATACTATGTCATTGCTCTGCTTTGAATGTTCCACAGTATGACATTAAACAGATCTACTTTACATTTATTTACTTACAGGTGGTTTTATAGCTGAATAATACCTAGAAAAACACATTCTGAGTGTGAGCGGGGTTAACTCTCCACACATCTGACCTGTAACTTGGCCTGGATTGGTCTTCATGATCTTAGAAAGGCTTAATACCATAATGTGAAACCTTCCAGACAAAGCAATAACATCTCCATGTAGAAAAGCATTTGACGGACTTTCCACCAGAAAAGTTACACACCTTTAATGCCATGCTGTGGAACATTTCAGGCAAAGCAGTAACATCTCATCTCCATCTCCATCTGCCCTGTAACTTTCTTAGTAACCATGAAGAAAACATTCAAAACAATTGTTGCCAAGTTATGAAGTCTAGTCAGAACTTTTCAACATCTGAAATGAGTGAATTCTGCTCACACATCTAATCCAACAATAGAGATAAAATGAGAGACCAAGGCATTTGTCAGAAACATAATTTAACTGCCAGTCTTCTTGTAACATCTTCAACGACCCAAAACATGCGCAGAAACAAACACTGCAACGGCTGATTACTTCTCCCTTTCTCACTAAATTAAACAAATACATTAGCATAACTTTATATAGATCATTGTCAGTTCAAACACAGCTGAATCATTATGTATTTAACTTTACTGTACAGAAGAAGGGAGGATGTGCTAGCTGTTCTGATTGTCAAAAGTATCAAAAATCAGATACTAATTGATAAACAAAAAAACTAGAATTGAAACTAGATACTCATTTAGCACCTACCTGGACCATCAAGGGTAATAGAATGGTAATGGTAATAGAAAAGAAAGTACAGTAATTTCCGAACTATTGAGCGCACCTGAATATAAGCCGCATCAACTAAGTTTTCAAAGAATTTTGAAACTTTTGTCGTCTTTTTGCATTGAGTCAGTTCTTCATGCTGTCGTCGCCAGCGTCTCACCATCATCTCATCGATGCCAAGCTCACGTGCAGCAGCACTACTTCCTTCCTTGACAGCCAAATCGATTGCCTTTAACTTAAAAGCTGCATCTTATGGATTTCTTTGTGTGTTTTCCATGAGGAGGGTGTGTGCATGAAGCGCAAAATAAGGTTCAAAACAAAATCAAAGTAGCATCTTCCTTGGAACGTTGTCTCGTCACCTGTCTGTCTCGCTTTTGCACCCCGTCACTTCACACTCGACTGCACACGTCTCCTGCAGAAAGAGCCGCTGTCCTGTCTGGGATCATGTCAGTGTCTCATAGGATTTCAGCAGATTTCAGGCTCTCCCGGGGGGTGGGGATAGCAAGTAAAAGGGACGGCAGTAGCTCAGTTGGTAGAGCGTTTGTCCACTGATCCAAAGGTTGGCGGTTCAAATCCCGCTCTTGACATAAGAAACATCAGTGGTTGAGCGGTCAGATCCACTGACCCACAGGTTGGTTGGTACGATTCCAGCTCCCACAGATGAATGCTGCCGTTGTGTCCTTGGGCAAGACACTTAACCCACCTCGCCCCCAGTGTCTGTGTACACTGGTGTGTGAATGTGTGTGTGAATGGGTGAATGGTTCCTTGTTGTAAAGCGCTTTGAAGGTGGAAAAGCGCTACATAAAGATGTGACCATTTACCATAGGTGTATCGATCAGGTATGAGCGGATGTCCAACTATTGAAGTTTGAGACGTTTCTTATCATCATTTAAGCACTCATCTGCATTTAACGCAGAACATTAACATTAACATTAAGACGTGTCCTACTCACTAATGTTCATTTAGTATCAGAACTTATTTTATCACACGGTGATAAACTGTTTTAGTGCTGACAACAGCGCTCCCTAGTGTTGTAACTTCATGTTCATCGCACAGACAGGGGTACTTTCTGTACTCAGGCTGCGCACACACATTCACTGTGTTCATAAACAAATAATCCGTCCATATATTAGCAGCATCGTTGTAAAAGCTACAGGGTTCAAAATGTGAGAAAAAAGCAGCGGCTTATAGTCTGGAAATTACGGTACTATGATTTAATGCTGAAAATCACATCCTGTTATCTAAAGAAAGTGAGAAGTTTTTAATTAACTGTAGTATCGAAATCGGTATGGAGTTAATTTCTTAGTATCAAAATTGCGTTCAAAATTTTTATATCATGACTAGGGATGGGCATAATTAATCGATTAACCGATAATTGATCATTAAGAATTTCACCGAGCAAGTTCATTTTCGTCGACAAACCGATTTAAAAAAAAACAAAAACAGTCGCCTCAGTTGATATATGCGAGCTTCCGTAGGTCAATGGCCAAAACATGAAGAGGTCGCGGCGAAGTGTTGTGTGGGACCACTTTCATTTAGAAAATGACCAAGCGCACTGCAAGCACTGCAATGCAGCATACAAATATACCTCATTGACAACACAAATGATTTATCATTTGAACACTGCGCATCCAAGTCTGGTAAAAGAAGGTGGCGGCGGTTCATCATCTCTATCACAGGCTAGCCTGGACTCTGCGCTAGCACAGACCAGGAGGAGCTGCAGTGCTCAACGAGCAGAGAAGGTCACCGAACTGATAACGAAGATGATCAAAACAGACATGCTCCCATCAGTGCTGTGGAGGGCAAAGGTTTTCACGACTTAATAAAATATTGCTGCAGATACGGCTGGGTTGTGTGGAGGAGGTAGGACAGAGACAGCGGGCTAGCAGCGGTTAGCTCGGATCCCAAAGTGGCTAACTCCGAGCGCGCTAGCAGAGGCTGCAGGATGCGTGTCGCCTCGCTTTAATCCACCTCTACGCATGTTGATTTGCAGATTTACTTTCCCGTTGAGAAGCGCCTGTTCCCACAGCCTCGGCAGACATAGTAAAAGCGGACACACATGAGTGAATGGTTGTTGTCTTTTTAATACAAAATATGTTAACGATTAACCGATTATTACTCATTAATTCTCCCGACGATCGATGAAGAAAACTTCACTGAATGCCATGACAATCCATCCATCCATCTTCTTCCACTTCTCCATTTCTGGGTTGCGGGGGCAGCAGTCCAAACAGATCTGCTGCCCAGAACACAATGCACCAGCCCCCATGGATCCTCCCGCGGGTGGTGGGTCACAACCAGCCTGATGCATTAAATTCAGATAAACTTAATTTCTGTCCTGTAAATGTGACTTCTTTAGTATCGATACCTGCTGAAATTAGTTTTCGGTTAGTATCTGATTTTCAATACCCTAATTTATATGAACAAAAGTGTCAGAATGTTATGGGGAATATAAAGAGATGGTATTCCAATTTGAATTTGTTCAAATATCCAACAGGTTTTGTGGACAACCATTACACACCATGTTATTGCTTGAGAACGGATTAACCAAAAATCAAATTAAAATAGGCAAATTGGAGAGACTGCAGTTCTTTAGGTGCTGTAAAGTAAAAGTCCTGAGTCCACTGGGTCATGAAACAAGCGAACCCCTTTCTATGATTGCAACACTGTGCCAACTGGTCCATTTCATTCCAGAGCGGGATCATTGCATTAGCTATGTAGAGTGTGCGTATGAAAAGTAGATTATGTGTCACTTTAGATATGAACAAAAGTGCACGACCAGCATTTTGAACTTGCAAAGGGCTGTCCAATTTGTTTTATTTTAGTCTACATTTGCACTTTGTTTCAATGCTCCAAGTCCATAAACCTCCACAGAACCCATTGTGATCTTTGCCATCACTAGAAAGCATATTCATCATGTTAGCAAATAGAACTAAAATTGTTTGTATGGAATTACAAATTGATGTCACACATTTTTTTAAGATGCACTATGTAACTTTTTCACTAGGGGTCCGTCACCTGCTTGTTTCTATGGATATGTTATTGCTCTGGCTGGAATCTTCCACAGTATGACATTAAAGATCTACCTTACATTTATTCAAGTGATTCCAGGTGGTTTTAAAGCTCAACAATACCTATGCATTCTGACTGTGAGTGGGGTCGCCTCTCCACAGATCTGACCTGTAACTTGGTCTGGTTTGGTCTCCATAAAGAGAAAAGGTTTAATACCATCCTGTGAAACATTCCAGACAAAGCAATAACATCTCCATGGAGAAAAGCATTTCACAGCTCTCCACCAGAAAAGTTACACAATGCACCTTTATCACTATGTCAGTGCTGTGTTCCTAAATCGCATACAACAGAAATACATTTAAACAGGAAAAGATAAGTTTTATTTCATTGGTTTTCTTGGGGTAACAATAAAAGGAAAAAGCGTCTTGAATTAATAAGGTAAGTTAATCTTAGGCCAACAGCTCTTTTGTGTTAAAATTAGGGATGTAACAAAAACTGAAATATCGTGATACAGACACTCCTCAACTTACGAATGAGTTACATTCCGGACGCCCGTTCGTTAGTTGAATTTGTTCGTAAGTCATTATTATATGTTTAAGGCTTGTATAAGTTATCTATATGGATTTGTACTGCATTTAAATAACACTAATATCACTAATAACACAATAACACTAATAAATAACACAAAATAATACTAATATGCTTTTTAAAAATATGGAAAACTGATGAGATAAAAAGAAGAGAGGGACACAGAGGCAAACGCAGTCAGCTGAGAGAGAGAGCGTGTGTGTGTGAATGTATGTGTGAGACTGTGTGTGTGTGTGTGTGTGTGTGTGTGTGAGACTGTGTGTGTGTGTGTGTGTGTGTGAGACTGTGTGTGTGTGTGTGTGTGTGACTGTGTGTGTGTGTATTTACCTCCTATTTTCCTTGAGCTCTTGGAAAGATTTGCCCTCTTCTTAAAACGTGCAAACCAGCCATGGCTGCAGAAAAGGTTTCTTCCGCAGCACTTTCTCCTGCCTTAGCCTTAAAGGGACAGTGTGTAAGATTTTTACCTGTTAATTACTGAAATTGAAGATACCCATTCAAAAATACATTGTTTTCCTAGCCTTTTCACTTCCATCATGAAATCAAAGTATTCTTTTGGACTTAGATATAGTCACATAAAAGGGGGATCTTCCCCATATAGAGGCAGCCATTTTGAATACGAGAGCCACAGAAGGACATTTGGGCTCATCCTTCGCCTCGGCTCCTGCTAACAGCTGCTTAGCCGCGCTGCGTTTGGGAGTGAAGGACAGAAGGAGAGAAGGGGAAGGGGAGGGGGGAAGGGGGGAGCCTGTGTAAAGAAGCATGCTGCCGGATCACACATCGTAATGGATACAACACGTATTTTGGACTAAATTGTTTTACTGGATTTTATTCGCTGGATCCTTATGGACAGATTGAGACCAAGTTTATGATGAAATACAGAGTTTGACCTGTGCAAAGCCTTCAAAGGTAAGCTAAGTAAGCTAAGTTTTGTGCTTTTCTGTATAAAAGCCCCATGTGCTCGGGGAGTGATTGTTTTGCAGGGAAATGAATTGCATAGTCAAAAAGAGGAGACTGTAAGGTTTCATTTGATGTGTAGATTGTCATGAATCATGATCGGGATTGTGTGTTTTCATGCGAAAAAAAAAAAAAAAAGTGAACGGGGGACCGCGCTTTATGTATACAGCGGTGCGCGGTTCGTGCGCGGGCACGCGCGATCTCGGCGCTACGTCGCGTCCGGGTGACCCTCGAGGTCTGCCATAGCCAAAAGAGGAAGTGGAATAGCTAGTAACCACCTATGCGCCACGAATCCTACACACTGTCCCTTTAAGGTCATTAAAAAGCGATATGGCCTTCTCACTGATCAGCATAAGGCTCAAAGGAACACGCCACTGCTGCTGATTTTTGAGCCAAATACCAAGAAGTTTCTCCATCTCTTCCATGAGTTTCCCTCTCTTCTTCTTGCTTATGATGGTGGGTTGCATACCCGCTGCACTTTTCACATGCTCCATAATGCGGTCCTTTTGTTTATATATCGTACCAATTGTCGAACGGTTCACGTTGTACGCCTGTGCCACATTCACCATCTTCTCACCAGCATCAAGTTTCTTTATTATCGCCACTTTCTTTTCAAATGAGATGGTTGCCGCTTTTTCACAGAAGTTTCACTAGAAGCTTTTCGCTTTTCACCAACCATATTGGATTACTGTACGCATGCAAGAAAAACAACAAAGTTCATAACACCGCACCGTAATAACACCGTAGTAACACCGTAGTACGCCCACTCAGTTGAAGTTCTGAACACTTCTACTGAGTGGGCGTGACCTGCCTGTGCGTCAGCGGCGGAAATACGCACTACGTACTGTACCCGGAAGTCGGAATATGCGCTAAATACAAAAACTCAAACATTTAACTTTTTATTTTAAATTTTCGACTCCAAATGTTCGTAAAATAAAATGTTCGTATGTCGAGGAGCGTCTGTATCGTATCATCAAAACTCTCACAATAATATCGTGGGCTGTCACAATATATTGAATTGATAAAAGGAGAAATTAAATTTGTCAACTGGACAAAGTTTATTTGGTCGAAAACGTTTCGCAGCTCATCCGCGCCGCTTCGTCAGTTCTGAGAAAGTTGATATAGGAGACAGCAGGCTTGTTAAGTGTGACACAGTACATGTCTCATGTCTTGTCTTGAGTCATTTGTCAGCTGAAACAATGGAACTGTTGTGGCTGTTTGTTATGGACTGCTGTCGTTTACCACCAATAGGGTTATTTCTATAGAATGGAAAACCATGTTTTAACTAAGGATGGTAACATTTTCATAAAACGCTTTTCCAACTTCAAGGCAGCACTTACATCAAGGTGCTTAACATCAAGTAACCACTCACCAATTCACCCACACCAACTGAGCTACTGTTGCCCATGTAGGGATATCCAAATCTCTCCAGTTCTGGGAACTGACGAAGCAGCGCGGATGAGCTGCGAAACGTTTTCAACCAAATAAACTTTGTCCAGTTGACAAATTGAATTTCTCCTTTTATCATGGATTCTACCTGGACGACTGAGGGATTCTTCATGCAATATATTGAATTACAAGTCTTTACTAAAAAATAAAGGGAACTACAAAGACCATGATGAGTTGCTCCATTTCAGTGCCACATGAAAAAATAACTGTTCACAAGCACTTAAATGTTAGTTCGTTGGATTATGACAGTGCCAAACTCTCAGTGAGATGATGAGAGAACATATTGTACCGAGAGGTTTGGATATCCCTACATGGGCAACAGTAGCTCAGTTGGTGTGGGTGAATTGGTGAGTGGTTACTTGATGTAAAGCACCTTGATGTAAGTGCTGCCTTGAAGGTGGAAAAGCGCTATATGAAAATGTTACCATCCTTAGTTAAAACATGGTTTTCCATTCTATAGAAATAACCCTATTGGTGGTAAACGACAGCAGTCCATAACAAACATCCACAACAGTTCCATTGTTTCAGCTGACAGATGACTCAAGACTCAGATGTGAGACATGTACTGTGTAAAGTCACACTTAACAAGCCTGCTGTCTCCTATATCAACTTTTCAAACACTCAAATCAAAAGAAAAACTGCTTATTAAAAGGTACACTTTGTTACTTTTGTGGTGGAGGAACTAGGGATGTAACAATAACTGAAATATCTTGATATCGCATCATCAAAATTCTCACAATATATATTGAATAACAACTTTCTTTGCTTAAATTAATTGGTATGGGGCAGCAACATCGAAAAAACAGAACTACATAGACCATGATCCTTTGCTGTTTCAGTACAATCTACATGCTGAAAACTGATATTAAGGACTTTTAAATCTAAATCTTAATTATTTGGTTTATGAGGAGAGAAAAGTAGCATATTCACAAACTACTGCAATAAATATCCTACTGTGACATGTTATCAGAAAGTTGTTGCTCAAATAAACAAAAGTGAAATGAACTGAATGTTCCACAGCATTGAAAAGGTCTTCATGGAGACCAGCCAGAGATGTCATCAGGCTAGGTTAGAACTCAGGTCTGTGGAGAGGCATCGTCACTCAGGATAAAAATGTATGTTTGATCAATAAAAAACACATTAAATAAAATACATGATTATACATTTAATTCTATACAGTGGATCATTCCAGGCAAAACAATAACATCTCCATGGAAACAAGCATGATGAAACCTCCAAGAAAAGTCACATAATGTGCCTTTAAATCTGTAGTGCCGATGTTAACAGTGACCCAAACATCACTTTCATTCAAGTCATAACTCAGCAGATAAAGAAATAACAAAGAGACACTAATCAAGTCCTCACTGACAGTTTTCTCAGGTCAGAGTTTGACTTCCTGATCACGACAACACTCCGAGAAATCAATGCACGTCTTCACCCTTCCTCCCTCTATTGATCGGTGCACCTGAGGCCACAGCTTAACTCGTTCCTCTTGCTGCTGGTGTATTACACGCAACAGATAACATTCAGTTTATACAAATGGGAAAAGACTACAATGAAGCCTCAAAACTGCAGAAATATAAAAATATGGAAAGTAAACATTCAAAGGCAGCCAAGAGCATTTTGACACAAACATTTACGCAGTTTACAGATTAATAGTTTATTGTTACTCAGGCCTGTAATCCGAGATTTATCAATAGTTTCGAGTAGATGAGGATGCCAGTGCGCATGTGCGGAGCCACAGTTTATTTCGCTCTCAGCTCTCGGGACCCAAACATGAAACGCAAAGCTGTAAATTATGGATAAATCTCAGATTACAGGCCACTTTTGACTCAAACGAAAGCGTAGACTAAGACATTGAGCTTCTATGATTTGAAAAGTGCTAAAGTTTGTGTTATTTGGAGACCGCAAACATGTGCCCCGAGAACTCACATTACGGATATCGCAAATCTAAAACATCTCTGGAAGTGCTCCATATGACACCAAAGTGCTATGGGTGAGTAAAACAACTTGTTTTATTACCGAAATAAGGCTCAGATTGTAATAAACGTTAATTCTCCTTTAAATTAAAGTAAAAAGTACACATGAAAATACTACTCAAAGTATTAGTAACAAATTGCACAATTTTAGTAGCATTTTAGCATCTAAGGAGGTAAGGAGCTAACTATGGACCAGTCTGAGATGCTACAGACTTTTTATACCAAATGTGATAGCAAATGTGACAGAAGGCCTTCTAGAGGAAATACTTGGGAGTGAATGGTCCATCTTATCATCAGCTCAAACAACAGCTAATAGCTAACTAAGGAGCTAGCTATGGACCTCAGAGACACTACAGACTTTTTACACAAAATGTGGAGAAAGACCTTCCAAAAAAGACACCACGTTCCAAATAGGAAGTGAATATGGGAGTCCTTCCGGCTCCACTGATCATTTCTAATTGACTTTAAATTGAAAAAGGTCACCCCTCTCTTTTTGGTCTTAAAATGTTTGCATTAACCTGCTCAAGATCCTAGTGTTTTTATTTCACCATTTTGTCTGTAAATTCATTCCCATTCTAGCTCTTGTAGTAGTTGTAGTAATAGTAGTTGTAGTTGTAGTAGTAATAATTGTAGTAGTTGTAATAGTAGTACAGTAATAATAGTAGTAATAGTAGTTGGTAGTTGTAGTAGTAATAATTGTAGTAGTTGTAATAGTAGTAATAATAGTAGTGGTGGTAGTAGTAGTAGAATTAGTAACATTTAGTTTCATAATATCTATCTCTCATCCTGGAGCATTTTGCATAAACTCATGACTCCGTATAATTTCTCAGCCCCACATCATTCATTACACATTCATCTGTGAAGGAGCTGAAGAGCTGTGCACATGGAAAACTACGACACTCTATATTAAATACTGTTTACTGGGAGGAGAATAAACATTGGAAGTGCAAATCATCGTAATGTCATCAGATCATACAGAGGTAGGAATTAAAAGGGCCAACATGATGCTGTTTTCTGGTCTATTATAATGTTGTTTTCTCATCAAAAATATAGAGTTGTATTTTGTTTCATTTACATATTTAACAAACAAAAAAACCTGCATCATATTATAAAGTGGTCCCTCGCTCTATGAAATCTATGAACGTTTGAGTGTTTAAAGGAGAGATAAATGTGAGAAAAGGGTAATTCCAGTCTGAGAAAAGCATATAATGTGTGTGGTGAGGCGTTTACAGCCTTAGCATGTAGAATAATTGTAAAATATAAAGTTGTCCTACTTCGCGGATTTCTCTTATTGCGGGTTATTTCTGGAACCTAACCCCCGCGATAAACGAGGGATTACTGTACTTCTCTCAAACTGAAAACACTCCACCTTGTGCGTGAAAAGACCCTCAGTCATCCAGGTAGAATCCATGATAAAAGGAGAAATTCAATTTGTTTCATATGTTTGTTTGGTTGAAAACGTTTCGCCGCTCATCTGAGCGGCTTCGTCAGTTCTGGTTCTGATGCTGGTTAGACCCTGTTTATATCTAGCTGCAAGGAGGAGCTCACTACACCGGAAAAGTTCTGAACCAATCCCAGCTAATCTGCTATCTTTTGTTTTTCTCTGGCGTCTCGTTTTGCAGATCTATTCAGATGAGCTCACTACCCTGGAATAGTTATGTACCTATCTCAACTAATTGCTCCTTTTGTTTTTCGAATGGCGTAAAGTTTAGCCTCTCTATTCAAACTGATGACCGTCTCCACCCCTCTGCCCCTGACTTGTCTGCCCTAATGCTTTCGTTCGTCTGTTCTGACTTGGTTTAAGAATCGAATTATAAATAGGAGACAAGTTATGTCTAACTCCCCCATTTCTGTTTAACGACGGATTCTCTTTTTTGACAAAAATAGCCTCTTTAACTCCCCTCTCAAACCAGTTCTTTTCCCTGGCTAAGATCTGAACCTCACTGTCCTCAAAAGAATGGCCCGTGGCTTCTAGGTGAAGATGTACGGCAGATGACGGTCCACTCTGGCACACCCGCCTGTGTTGGTACATCCTCTTGTGAAGTGGCTGTTTTGTTTCTCCAGTGTAGCGCTCACTGCAGTCTTCACTACACTGAATGGAGTAGACCACATTGCTTTGTTTGTGGCTCGGTGTTTTGTCCTTAAAGTTTAAACTTAAAGTTTGTGTCTTAAAGTGTTTGTGGGTTTGAAATAAACTGGGATTTCATATTGTCTGAAAATCCTCTGTAGTTTTTCCGAAACGCCGGCCAGGTACGGAATCGCTACCCCTTTCCTCCTGGGTTCGGATTCTCTGTTGTCTTGTTTCTTGCCCTTGTCTCTCTTGGTTTTGTTAACAGCCCATTTAGGATATCCACAAACAGAGAGGGCTTCCTGCACATGTTGTTCTTCTTTCTCCTTACCATCTGTGCTTGTGGGAACCACTTGGGCCCTGTGTTGTAATGTCCGAATAACACCCAGTTTGTGCTGCAGTGGGTGGTGTGAGTCAAAAAGCAGGTATTGGTCTGTGTGTGTGGGCTTCCTGAAGACTTCTACTTGGAGTCGCCGGTCTCCTCCTATCGTTACTGCACAATCTAAGAATGCCAATGTGTTATCCTTGGCATCTTCACGGGTGAATTTGATGTTCGGATCTACAGAATTGATATGTGCAGTAAAAGGTTCCAAATCTTGAATTTTGATTTTTGAAAAACTCCACCTTGTGATGTAATGATGTCAGGAAGTGCTATGTTTTTAAGCTGCATACACCTTTACTTGAATCATTTTGATCATTTCACCCCTAGAATTGCCCATCTCTACTAAACAAAAGGGAAAAAGTAGCTGTTAACTTGAAAACTATCACCTCATGTCATCACAAGTTGGAACAGAGCATTTGGACATTTTAGTAGGTTTTTGAGGAGTTAACAACATTCAAACATGACTTAAAGCTTACAAGAGTCAATTTTGTGGAATGTAGAACCTTTATATATAGGCTAAATATAAGAATGTGAATTCACCAGCAAGCCAACAAAAAAAATCTGTGGTATCCATCATCCAACAATTTCCCTTGTGGATCACTAAAGTTTATCTAAGTCTAAGTCTAAGTCTAAGTTATTGTCCAACAGAAGCAAAAACCTCCATCATAAATCTTTGAGGTGTTTGGCAGAATACCAAGTGGGCATTTGAAAAAGCTGCTCTATTGAAATCCACAAAGCTCAAATATGAATGAGAAAGAGAGCAACAACGGTGCGCTGTCAAAGCAAATCTCCATCACACGAACAGACTTTGGCAAGAGGATAGTAGTGTTGTCATAATATTAAGACTTCAAACTGGATTTCGACATTAAAAGATGCAGTGTGTAACTTTTCTAGTGGAGGGTCCTTCAAATGCTTTTCTCTGTGGATATGTTATTGCTTTGTCTGGAATGTTTCACAGCATGGTATTAAAGATTTTTATCTTCATGGAGACCAAACTAGACCAAGTCGTAGTCAGAATGCCTGTTTTTCTAGGCATTTTTGAGCTATAAAAGCACCTTTAATTGAATAAAATGTAATGTAGCGCTGTTTAATGGGGGTGCTCAACCTTTTTTTTAACCGAGATCTACATTTGAGGTTGACCAAGAGGGGGGGGGGGTCTTTCTTTTTGAATCCTGCATTTGACAAATAACCCAAAAACTAAAATTAATCAAAACTAATAAAAACTAATCTAAAACTGAGGAGTTAGAAAAAAAACAAAAATTAACTAAAACTATCATAGCCACTCTAAAAACTTATTAGAACTAACTGAATTAGAGGGGGGGGGGTGTCAAAACTAACTATAACTAAACTATAATGAAAAATTCAAAACTATTATAACCTTTACACAGCGCACTTTAAAAGCTCACAAAAGTCAATTTTGCATAATATAGGACCTTTAAAGGTCCCATGACATGGTACTTCTTGATGCTTTTATATGGCTCCTTAATGGTTCCCTAATACTGTAAATGAATCCTTCTTCAAAATCAACACTGCATGAGAAACAGAGATAAGATGAGAAATAGTCATAAATGTCACTCTGGAACACTCCATTATGGGCGTTGTTGCTTGAATGCAAATGAGGAGGAAAGAGATGGCCTATAGTAGAGGGTGGGGGCGTGGCCAAACTCTCCGCTCTCAGCTGTGCCTGTGCGCTCTGATCCACTTCCGTGTTTTTGAGCGGAGGGAGAGATGAGAAGCCTTCCATTGAAAAATAAACACATTTCCACAGAAAATAAAATTAAACCACTGCTGTTTCAGATATCCACAGGCTCAGATAAAGGACTTCCGAGCCTAGAAACACTCGCAAGTTCCTCCAGGCAAATAAAAAAATGTATTTCGCATTGCGTAGCTCCTCCGCAGTCCAAACTCTCTGGGCGTGATTTACAGAGACGCTGAGTACAGACAGACGGGGGTGGAACTGCATTTGCATTTCTTTTTTCGAGCTGACGTCAATAAGTTTCCTTGTTCAAAATCGCCCGTTTGAGCTCTGATTTTTTCTAACGCAGAAAAGGATCGCAAATGCTCAGTTTAGACATTTCGCAACTTTTAACCATGGGGGGGGGCTAAACAGGGTAGGGGAGCTCACATTAACATTCAAAAACCTCAGAAAGTGAAAATTTCATGCCATGGGACCTTTAATAATTTTCTAAAATGTTGGTGAATGTGTGCGGAGTTGTAGTAAGCCTGTAAACACACGGCCCTGGAGCCGTGTTTGTGGAGATTAGCCTGGGCAGATACGTGGACAGGTGGACATTTACATTTTAGGAGTTTAGCCAACAGAGAGGGAGCGGGTGGAGCACTCTGAGAGACAAGTCATGAATCAACAAAATGGCATCTGCTACGTGGGACTTGCTCGTTTCAAGTGTTCAAACTTTAAAACAGGAAAAACAGTAAATGATGCTAGCATGAACAAAAACTTGGCATTGAAATGAACGCAGTGTGTGTTGTGTAAATCTTCTGATGGGGGACCCGCTTGGACATGTAATTGCTTCGCTGGAATCTTTCACAGTATGGCATTAAACTGTTCTATCTTGCATTTATTCATTCATAGGTGTTTTCATTGCTGAAAATACACCTTCAAAAACATGCACTGCAGGCTCGCCTCTCCGCAGATATGATTGGTAACTTGGTCCGGTTGTAGCCTGCTTGTCTTCATGGAGAAATGGAGATGTAACTTGGATAGATGAGTTTAATGCCATACTGTTGAACTTTTCTGGCAAAGCAAAAACAGGTCAGATCTGTGGGAAAGCAAGGATCTCTATTTTCTGTTCTGTTATAATGTTTCCTCATCAAAACATACCTGGAGTTGTGTTTTGTTTTTCACATGATTAACACACAAACCCTGCATATTTACATTTCTTCTCTAAAACGGAAAACATTCAGTTCCACCTTGTGATGTCATATGGTAATACAGGAAGTGCTCCAATGTGTTTTTAAACTCCATAACTGCCATTTGTGCTTTAGAGATGTAGACAGACTAATAATTCAATCATGTGTGAATGAAATAAACCACATGTTTTTGATGAGGCTACAACATTGTAACGTGGCTTAAAGGGACAGTGTGTAAACAGTGTGTAAGATTTTTACCCATTAATTACCGAAATTGAAGATACCCATTCAAAAATACATTGTTTTCCAAGCCTTTTCACTTCCATCATGAAATCAAAGTATTCTTTTGGACTTAGATATAGTCACATAAAAGGGGGATCTTCCCCATGCAGAGGCAGCCATTTTGAATACGAGAGCCGCAGAAGGACATTTGGGCTCCGCCTTCGCCTTCGGCAAGGCTCGTGGTTTTGGGTAAACAACACAAGCATGCTGCCGGATCAGACGTCGTAATGGATCTAACACGTGTTTTGGACTAAATTGTTTTACTGGATTTTATTCGCTGGATCCTTACGGACAGATTAAGAGCAAGTTTATGGTGAAATACTGAGTTTGACCTGTGCAAAGCATTCTAAGGTAAGCTAACCTCGTTTTGTGCTTTTCCGTATAAAAGCCCCATGTGCTCGGGGAGTGTTTGTTGTGCAGGGAAATGAATTGCATAGTCAAAAAGAGGAGACTGTAAGGTTTCATTTGATGTCATGGTACATGATCGGGAATGTGTGTTTTCATGAGAAAAAAAAAAAAAAGAAAAAAAACGGGACCGCGTTTTATTTATACAGTAGCGGCACACGCCCGGGTGACCCTCGAGGTCTGCCGTAGCTAATACAGAAAGTGCAATAGCACCATCCACCTATGCGCCACGAATCCTACACACTGGGGCTTTAAAGCTCACAAGAATCACTTTTATGTAATATAGCACCTTTAAACCTGGATGGATGAAACAAAAAACTAAAATAAAATTAAAAATCTGTACCATATTCTAAAACTTTGTTGAAAATGATGTGTGTGTTGATAAATACTCTGAGAACCCAGAACTCTATAAATTACATGCACCAGGGCTGTGACTCATAAACCGCTCATTACACAGCGGGAAGCACATTTTAAGCTTGGCAACAAAACATAAATCACCACAGTGTTCTGACACTTTTCTTGTTTTTTTTTTATTTTTAAGACAATTTATGTGCGTATACTTTGTCATGTTAAGCCGCAGCTACTTACAGGTCCTATATTACACAAAAATGACTCTTGTGAGTTTTAACCCATGTTATAATGTCCTCAACCTCCTCAAAAACAGACCTGGAGTTGTATTTTGTTGTTGTTGTTGTTCAAAATGCTCTGTTCCTCCTTGTGATCTAATGTAGTGGTAGTTTTCAAGTTAATCGCTACTTTTTACCTTTTGTTCAGTAAAGATTGCCAATTCCAGGGCTCAAATCAACCAAATGACTTTAGTGAAGGTGTATGGAGTTAACAGTCTTGTTTATAAAATGTGCAATACAAATAAAGTTGGATTGGAAATTATAGTATTACCACATGACATCACAAGGTGGAACAGAGTTTTTTCTGTTTGAGAGAAGAACTCAGCCTAAATATGGAGGGACTGTGTGTTAAACATGTGTGAATGAAACAAAACACAACTCCAGGATGGTTTTCCATCAACGCCACTAAACATAGCGGCACTTAAGTGATTAAGCCTCGCCTGAAGAAGCGTCACCTTAGACTTAAGCCTGAGTCGTTCCACTAATACAGTTTAGCTGCACCTCAGCGGCGCTAACTTCAGTCAGGCCTATCCAGTCTTGAGCTAGGCACGTGCACAGGGGACGTAAGAAGCCCAGAACAAGCGACTGTCGAAAACGCGATCATGTCGTTGATTCGGGCTGATTATTTCAGCGCATCAGAACAGAAGTTGCATTTGGAACTCTGCAACACACTTGCAATAACCAAGACGAGAGACATGGCGTGGCAGAAGATCGCCGACCGCTTAAATGCATAAGTTAAGTTCTAGAACAGTGCTGAATGTTGAGTATTTTAAGTATGTTTTCACCATCAGTACCAAGACAAGTCCGTCTGGGAGAGGGCTCGCTACGGTTTGTCACGTGGGAGACCAAGTTTGCAGTAGTCCAAACACATCCATTTCCTAACAACCTTTCAGAATTATATAGGTCAATATAATTGAATACACATGGGAGGCTGCTAAAATGAATATAACAGCAGATTTTTGTTGTAAAACAGCACGGTCTTTGGTCTAGTCAATAATAGATATGGTTCAATGTAATCAATAGGGAAAAGTGGCTCTTGCCCCGCATCTGGAAATATGACATCATCGATACGATACTAGCATCAGATATCGGCACCAATCTTGAGAATTGTGCCGAATCGGATATCAGTTGGTATATAAATTTGTGTAATAAGGCGATTTACTGAACAACGTTGGCCCAAAGTTGTTCTGTGGTGACTTTAATTGATAATTAGCAGGAAAATATATTTTCAGTCTCTGCCCTAGTATCGGTTGATATCGAGTCGATAGCGATATGGTATTGGAACATTCACTGCAAGTCTGTGCAATCACAGTAATGCTAATAATATATAGCATGCTAACAGCACAATTCCTGGTTCAATGTATAATTATATGCAGACAGCAGTCTCATTTTAATCCTAAGAGCTGTTTTTACAAAATACTCTTATCTTCTTGGGCAAAACAAGTGTGACTTAATTGCAAAAAACTGGGTACCGCTCCTTCATTTTAATTAACATCAAGATGCCAGTAACTTGTTGCCTGGTTTACACCAGACCATATCACAAGTGAGATATGGTCTGGGAGCACCTTCTGAATATCTCGTAGCGGAGGTGTGGTTTACGATCGCCAACGGCCGTTTACTGGGAGTTATGAATGTCTATCATTTCGCGTATAGTGGTCCCTCGCTCTATCGTGGTTCACTGTTCGCGGCTTCGCTGTTTCTCGGATTTAAAAAAATTTTTTTATAGTGTAACATTTTTTTTATAGTGTAACATTGTGTTCTGCGTCCTGATTGGCTAAGAGACTGTAGACCTTTGCCGATTGATAGATGGGGGATGCAGGGGGGACCGGGACTAGACCAGGACTAGACCAGCACTAAACGTGGACTAAACCAGGTCTAGACCAGAACTAAACCGGGTCTAGACCAGGTCTAAACCTGGTCTAAACCTGGACTGGTCCTGGACTAAACCAGGACTGGACCAGGTCTAGACCAGGACTAAACCGGGACTAGACTAGGTCTAAACCAGGATTAAATCACCCCGTGCGGCTCTTTGCTGGTTTCGTGCGGCTCTTGCGTTCGTTTGTGCGTGTTCGGTTTGTGGCTCAGGCTGAGAGGACGCGGTCCTGAGGGGGAAGCATGCTCCGGGCGCTGCGGTTCGATCTCGTCCTCGCAGCCCCGGCCTTGCGCCGGTCGTGCTGCTCTGTCACGGATTTGACCACAATGAGCGGGTGCATGTGTCGCGCACTTCTCCAAGAGGTTGGTGCGCGTCGCGTCCCGGGATGTGGCAGTGCCGTTGGATGAGCGCGGTGCTTCCTGCGGATCCAGTGACTCATGTCTCCGCTCCCCTCGCGTGTCCGGCGGAGCTCCCGGCGGAGCCCCCACTCTTCACTATTAATATATTTTGCTGAAAATCTACGAAAGTTTGAATGTTTAAACAAGAGAGAAATGTGAGAAAACGTTAATTCCAGTGTTTTAAGACATTTACAGCCTTAAAACATGTATAATAATTATAAAATATAAAGTTGTCCTACTTCGCGGATTTCACTCATTACGGGTTATTTCTGGAAACTAACCCCCGCGATAAACGAGGGATTACTGTATAGCAGGGCTCTCAAGTCTCACACTTTGAGAGTGTGCCACACGCAATTCGACGTGTTCACACGCTCACACGCCACACATGGTATTTCTCACGCTGAAATTTTTTAAGCAATTCAAAACTGTAGCCACTGTTCACAGCTAGGGTTGCCAACCGTCCCTTGAAAAACGGAATCGTCCCGTATTCAGAAACAAAACTGCGCGTCCCGTATTGAGCTAAAAAGGGACGCACCCGTATTTCCATGTGAATCAAAAATAGTGTCTAAAACAGGAGTGCCCAATACTTTGATCTACCAGTCGAGTGGTGTCGAATACTACGACACCGGTCTTGGTCTCGAGATGAGTGCAATCATTACAGCCGCTACCGTTAGCAATAAACTTTTACCGGTGTGTGGGACCGTGCGGCGCTTCTCACTGCAGCCTGCGCGCTGCAGCCTTCTCACTGCAGCCTTCTCACTGCAGCCTGCGCGCTGCAGCCTGCGTGCTCGACTGGAGCAGCGGACACCACGCGCACCGCCAGCGCACGCAGCTTGTTCGCTACAGCGTGTACCTTCGCCTCACGTCCTCATTTTCACACTCACTCTCCCCCACGTATAGCGCACACAGGCTCCTCCTCAATGCCTTTGATTAGAAGAGCAAGACGAAATGCAAAGCAAAAACTCATCTAAATTTATGTTACAGCGTCCGCACAGAGCAGACCTACAGCACAGAGCAGGTGTACAGCACAAAGCAGGTCTACAGCACAAAGCAGGTCTACAGCACAGAGCAGGTCTACAGCACAGAGCAGGTCTACAGCACAGAGCAGACCTACAGCACAGAGCAGGTGTACAGCACAGAGCAGGTGTACAGCACAGAGCAGGTCTACTGTGACATGTGGTTGAATTTTGCCTAAATCTGTTTGTCACATGCATTTGGTAAATGTGCAGAGGCTGGTAAATGCCACTACAAAACCAGTAAGAGAATGTGACTCCAGGTAGGAAGTTGAAAAAACAGGTAAAAAAAAAAAAAAAAAATCAAAGAAGGGGTCCTCAAACTGTGGGTGAGGGTCCAAAAACGGGTGTTTAAGTGCAGTACAGTTTGCTTAGCTTATTTTAAGATTAAAATTAACATTCATCAGATAAAATGGAGAGAGATTTATGAAAATGTATTTATGTGAGTCTTTTCCCACATGAAGATCATTAAGTACTGTTCCACCATGACTGATGATCAATTATTAATTTTTTTTGTTGTAACTGACAATAAGTATGTTTCCAAGTATGTTTTTAACAATAAAAACACCTGTGATTGAATAAATACAAGATACCCAAGTTACCTGTCATATCAGTGGAGAGGCGAGCCAGCTCACAATAACAATTCATTACTAAAAAAAAATGCAAACACGTATAATTGAATAAATGCAAGATAGTTCAGTTTAATGCCATAGTGTGAAACATTTCAGCAAAGCAATTACATTTCCATGACAACAAATATGTTCATGAACAGGGACCATAAAAGTTACACAACACACTGCATTAAATCAGAAGTGAGCTTGAGGCTGTCAGCAGCTTCTGTTCGGACTACACATCCAGTGTAAGTCACATTTTGTGAGAAGGTCGTGCAAAGTGGGATCATCAAGAGGGAAAGGGAGTTTTTCCCCCCCAATATGGGTGGTTGACATCTTAGTTTTTATTGGCTGGAATGACCCCAGATTGCATCTTAGAGCATCTAGAGTTCAAAAATTTTCCGGGGGGGCATGCCCCCAGACCCCCCCTAGCAATTCAGTGACTTTCAGCTTTTTTCCATTACTGGTCACTTTCATCCCTGTTTATATTAATTTATACAGCGTTAAGTTCAGCAGGATAGATATTTCTTTTATTCTGTTGATTTTGTTATTTTGTATTAAAAATAAATTGCTGATAATTATTTATTTTCCCTGTGTTCATATCACTCAAATATGCATCTAATTCAATTCAGGTTTGAGTCAAATAGTTAAAAAATCACTTCACACATACAAAAAAAGGGCTAAAAAGATTCACTACACCATGAAGGGTGAAGGCAATTGGGCCAGCCGGTCCTGCCAATGAGGTGTCCCTTTTTTTTTTTCAGGGAGTTGGCAACCCTATTCACAGCGCTTCTATGCCCAGAAAATCGGTAAGTTAATGCAGGCACCGCTTCCGTTTGTCGCGTAGTACACGTCGCCGTCTTTCCACCCCTCCCCGCTCTCTGATTGGCTCCCCAAATCAGGAGCCCTCAATTAGCCTAGTTGCCAGGCTGTCTTTTAGATCGGAACGATCGTGCAAAGCAGCCTGTGATTTCCCAGGTTAAGTAACTTGTGGTTTGTTTGGGAAATCCTCACTGGCTGAAGCTGGTAGAGGGAATAGAAAAAAAAGTTTGTCAAAAATCTCAAAGAATCTATGAGTCATTGACAAACAGGAACACGGTAGAATAAACAATGGCAGCTGCCCTGACAGGTGACACAGTGACAGGTGACAAACATTCTTCCCTGCGTTTGAATCAAAATATTCATTAACAATGAAAGTCCAGTGTACTAACTGTAGGCTTTCTGGTTATTCCTATGTACAATTTAACTGAAATCTGAAAAATCACCTTCAATTACATAATTTTTTTGTTGTAACTGATGTAAGAATGATGTTTTTTCAAGTATGTTTTTAACAATAAAAACACCTGTGATTGAATAAATACAAGATACACACGTTACCTGTCATATCAGTGGAGAGGCGAGCCAGCTCACAATAACAATTCATTACTAAAAAAAACATGCAAACACGTATAATTGAATAAATGTAAGATAGTTCAGTTTAATGCCATAGTGTGAAACATTTCAGCAAAGCAATTACATTTCCATGACAACAAATACGTCCATGAACAGGGACCATAAAAGTTACACAACACACTGCATTAAATCTGAAATTGCAAAATTTGCACTTGCAAAATCCTGTTATGATTAAGGTTAACACTACAACAGCCTGACCAGCCAGTCCCATCTACATTCTGTTTCATCTAAAAGGGTCTAGAATTGGACAGTAGACCACAAAAACATTTTGGATGATCCACAGCTGCTAATTTGTATCACGTGTTTGCAAATGCGGAAGACATCTCCTCTCCAAAATTCTTGTAACACTCAAAACAAAATACATAACTTTTGTCTGAGGTAGAAAGGGGCAGAGTAATACAAGATTTTTTCCTTCATATCTGCTCTTTTCTAATCATGGGAATGCCTTCTGTTATGTACATTTACATTATGCGTTATTCGTTGTACTACGGTGCAAAACTGCAAAAATCTGCACTGTTTCTTAGTCCTCAGTGTTATTTATTGATTTTCACTTTTTACTCCTAAATCCATGTTTATTTTGACAGACTGAACCACGCATCGCTCTTATTGATCAATCTGTCAAGCATGCCCTCTGAAATCGTGGAGACAGGATACAGATCTACTCGTCTTTGTAAAGTTTTGTCAAAGAGTTTGGATCTGGCTGAAGAGGTAAGCCTGAATCCTTTATGGCACTATGTAACTTTTTGGTTGGGGGTCTGTCACCTGCTTGTGTCTATGGATATGTCATTGCGCTGCCTGGAATGTCCCACAGTATGACATTAAAAAGCTCTATCGCACATGTGTAAAACTACAGGTGATTTTATAGCTCAAAAATACCTAGAAAAACAGGCATTCTGAATGTGAGCGTGTTCGCCTTTCCACAGATCTGACCTGTAACTTGGTCTGGTTTGGTCTCCATGAAAGTAGAAAGGTTTAATAAAATATTTCAGACAAAGCAACAACGTCTCGATGGAGAAAAGCATTTGGCATGGCCTCCACCAGAAAAGTGACACGATGCACCTTTAAATTCTAAGTTTGCTCTAGAATCCAGAGCAAATCCCTACTTTCCAAACTTTCTCCAGCCAAAAAGGTTATATTTTTAAAAACTGATTATCCAAGATAAATTACAAAGATTTACAACTAATTCAAACCCCACTGTGTAAAAATGTATACATAAACTTCACTACAAATTCTACCAGTCGGGTCAAAAAGGCTCATTTGATGTTGAAAAAAGAAAACCAAAGTGAAAACAAGTCACTTAACCGTACATATAGTAATTTTAACCAGTACAGTGGTACCTCACCTTACGAAATTAATTCGTTCCAGAAGTGGTTTCGTAACGTGAATTTTTCGTAAGTTGAGTAGCTATTTCAATGGAAAAGGCCTGAACCCTTCCAAGCTTTTTTTTTTTATAGTGTAACTTTTTTTTATAGTGTAACATTTGTGTTCTGCGTCCTGATTGGAATAAACCAGGTCTAGACCAGAACTAAACCAGGTCTAAACCTGGACTGGACCTGGACTAAACCAGGATTATCCCGGGACATGGCAGTGCCGTTGGAGGAGCGCGGTGCTCGTGTCTCCACGCTCCTTGTGCGTTCCGCGCTAGAGCTAAGAGGCCGAGAAAGATGCTCTATCAGCGGGCAAGACCGCGGGGTCTCGCTTGGGGCGGGCTCTGGTTCTATGTGACTTCCAGGTCTAGATCAGAACTAAACCAGGTCTAGACCAGAACTAAACCAGGTCTAGACCAGAACTAAACCAGGTCTAGACCAGGTCTAAACCAGGACCGGATCAGGTCCAGACCCGGACCAAACCAGGACCAGACCAGGATTAAATCCCCGCGGCCCCGAGGGGGAGGCGCGGCCCGGGCGCCGCGGCTCCATCCCGCGCCATATGGACGTCGCTTTTTGATCCTTCAATGTCGGCTCTTCCTATCATTGTGAAGCAGAATTCACCAAGCGTTGGATTGTTCACTCACTAATAGGGAACGTGAGCGGGGTTTAGACCGTCGTGAGACAGGTGAGTTTTACCATACTGATGATGTGTTGTCGATAATAATCCTGTGTCTCCGCTCCCCTCGCGCGTTCGGTGCTATATTGAGCCGTGCCCCCCCCACGCTTCACTATCAACACATTTCGTTGAAAATCTATGAAAGTTCGAGTGTTCAAACGAGAGAGAAATGCGAGAAAAGCCCAACTCCAGTCTGAGAAAAGCGTAGAATGTGTGTGGTGAGGCATTTACAGCCCTAAAACATGTAGAACAATTGCAAAATACAAAGTTGTCCTACCTCATGGACCTCTCCCACCGCGGGCCACCTCTGGAACCTAACCCCGTGTGTGTTGATAAAGTGTATTTACATTTCGGGGTGTGCATCTGAGTGCGCATTAATTGAATTTTTGAGATTTCGCGTTTCGTAACTTGAATTTTCTTTCGTATCTAGAGACAAAAATTTCACGTGAAGGCGTTTCGTAACTTGGATTTTTCGTATGTAGGGTCTTTCGTAAGGTGAGGTACCACTGTATATAGGTTACTGCATGCTCCACCAGACCATCTAGTGTTCATCTCACATTATGGTCGTCTATGGAGAGCAATAAGCTAATTGACCTACCTATAGTTCATAATGTTGAAAGTAAAGCTGCTAGAAGTTCTGTTTTTCTTTGGAAGCTTTGGGAATAATGCAAAAATGAATATTAACAAGGAAAAAGGTGAAAAACAAAAAAGCAAACTGGGTATTATGCTATTTTCTGATCTATATTATGTTTCCTCATCACAAAAAAAGCTGTGTTCTTCTCTTAAAAACACTTCCACGTTATGATGTGGTTATGAAGGGTTCCATTGTTTTTTTTTAAACTCCATACTAGGGATGTCAACAATTAATGGACTTAAAATTAATTGTCGATCAAGACGTTGGCAACATGCTTTAATTGTAACTAATCGCTAGAGGGCGCTACTCTGGAATGTGAACACGAGATGTGAACCCACTCGCGAGAAAGACCATAGCGTTACATCACGTAACCCTTTCCTCTCTGGATGTTGCCGTACAACTCACAGTAGAGCTGGACCTAGAACCATATATTTTTGAAATGATAAAAACATGTAACTTACATGCTTTTATAATTTCTTGATTGTTCTGGTTTGAGGCCCTGTAATGTTTTATGCTGTGTCCAGGGGCCCTGTGAAATGTATATTTTGTACTGTAACCCTTCACAGATTAAGGGAGAGAAATATTGTTGATGCCTTAGTTCAAAATAAATGTTGAGAATGTCCTAAAAATAGCCTGGATTCACTGGTTTCATCATAATATGTAGACTAAATAACATTCTGTTATTTAATTTCTTCTGTTCCTTTTAATTTCAAGATTTCCATGCTGCAAGTGCAACAACTGAGCCAGTCCTCCATTTATTTTCAATAAAGAATGTATTTTGTTATTCAGCATCAATACATTTGTCTGCTTTTTACTAAGGAATAATTAATTGAGGAATATACAATATAATAATACTATGATATATTTTTGACTCAGTGTTATGTATACTATAGCTTATATTCTTAAAGGAAAAGTAAAGTTTTTTTTACAATCTGAGACTTCTTTCGGCAATAAAACAAGTAGTTTTACTCACCCATAGCAGTTTGGTGTCAATTGGAGCAGTATCGCAGAACTTATGTTGAGCCGTTCTGTTCTACTAATGATCCCGTATCCATTAGCGTGAGTGCTCGGGGCACTGATTTGCGGTGTCCAAATAACACAAACTTTAGCACTTTTCAAATCACAGAAGATCGCTGTGTCAGGGTAGACTTTTAGTAGATTCCAAAACGGCCTGAAACCCGATATCGCAACAGAAAAGTAAAGTTCAGAGCGGTGTTAGCTTCTTTCGGACTAGCGGTGTTTACAAAACAGCTGAGTTCACGCATGCGCACTGTCCTCTCTGATGACGTCATCAAATGAAACTATAGCTGCATATCGGGTTTCAGGCCATTTTGGAATCCACTAAAAGTCTACCCTGACACAGCGATCTTCTGTGATTTGAAAAGTGCTAAAGTTTGTGTTATTTGGACATCGCAAAGTAATGCCCCGAGCACTCACGCTAACGGATACGGGATCATTAGTAGAACAGAACGGCTACAACATAAGTTCTGCGATACTGCTCCAATTGACACCAAACTGCTATGGGTGAGTAAAACTACTTGTTTTATTGCTGAAAGAAGGCTCAGATTGTAAAAAAACGTTAATTTTCCTTTAAAGACCCTATTGAAACACTAAAATTCAGGTGAAAAACGCCGCTTATCAGTTAATCGTAAGGTCAATCAACTATAGATTAATGAATTAATCAATAATTTGCATCCCTACTCCATACAGCTTTACTAGAATCATTTGGATAATTTCAGATCTGGAACTGCCAATCTCTATTAACCAAAAGGTACCTCAAGACATCACAAAATATAACAGAGCATTTTGAGCTTTTGGAATGTGTACAGAATAATAACAAAGGGTTATTGGACTTACTAACTTGAAAACTACCACCGCATGACATCACAAAGTAGAACAGAGCATTTTGAGCTTTAGAGATTAACAATAAAGGATTACTCAAACATGTGTGAATGAAAAAAAACACAGCTCTAGGTCTGTTTTTGATGAGGTAGCAACAATATAACATCTCTAAAAGCTCACAAAAAGAGTCAACTTTGTGTAATATAGCACATTTTTTAAGAGAAAACTGCATTCAGGTTAATATGTCAGCATCCAAAAACTACAAGATTTCAACGTTTTTTTCGGTTTTGATGAGAACTGAAAGCACAAACTTGAGTCAGCAGTTCATCCCGGGCTATGGAGGCAGTCTGTGTCCTCTTATCTTGAGGGCTACATTTCATTTTGCACATTTTCACTTCTTTCACTCTACTTTCGGGAACACTTACTTTGATATATAACACAGTTCAAAAATTTCTACGAACACAGCACTTTGCAGCTGATATCATCAACATTCTCTGGGCTGTGATGCTAACTATAGGCTCTGCTCTGTCTGAGGCTTTATTAGACTTTAACCGTTGCTTTATTTGAATACAATCTGACCAGAAAGTACTGAGCCGGAGCTATAAAAGGTGAGCTAATTTGTGCCATTAAACAAATCTCTCACGCATAAAATAAGTCACAGGCTAGCTCACATTAGTCAACAGTTTTTCAGTTTGAATCCATTTTGTATTTTTTCTTGAGTTTCCAGACCATCTCAAAACTTTTCAGATGTGGTTTGCTAATGTGTGCATTGTGCTGCCATCGTAACTTTAAATCTTCCACCATTCGAAATACACGTAGAGCAGTGGTCCCCAACCTTTTTTTGAGCCACGGACCGGTTAATGTCTCCCAAAATTTTCACGGACCGGGGGGGGGGGTGCACACAGATATTGGCGGATAAATACCACTAAATAAACAACACAAGAACTGTGGCATATTATAAATATAAAAATATAATAATAACGGTGAATCCACTGTGTGTACCTGTATGTAATCATGGAATCACCTGTTGCGATAAATCCATATTTTAAGTAGGTCTCCTGGTATTGTCTGTTAAATCAAGCTTTCTTTTTCTTAGTGGTCATCGGCTCTTGACTTCTGTCTCCTCACGGGGCCTTTTCCCCTTTGCAAAGAAATTTTCCAAAGACATCTGTTTTTTCCTTATTTTGTTGGCATGTGGGTTTAATATTAACGTACATTCACTAGGGGTGTGGAAAATAATCGTCATGACAATGCATCGCGATACTAACTTTCACAATATACTGCATCGATTCTTGATGCCAAAAATTGATTATTATTAATTAATAATTTAATATTTAATAATTTAATATTTAATATTAATAAATACATAAATTAATTATAAGGTTGTTTTTTTTAATAAATCCTATGCACTTTTGTCTTTGTGAAAGGGTATTGTTTGTTATGATGGGAGCTACCTCCAAAATGGCAAATGTTTGAACATAATTTTTGTTTTAGAAAAAATCCTATGCACTTTTTTTGTTATTGGTTTAGTTTATTTGTTTTTGTTATTCAATAAATTCAGTTATGAATTGAGTTACTCAGAGTTCTGTATCAACTGAAGACACTACCCAGATACACAGACACTGATATTTAAAGCCCCAGTGTGTAGGATTCGTGGCGCATAGGTGGATGGTGCTATTGCACTTTCTGTTTTAGCTACCTCGAGGGTCACCCGGGCGCGCGCACGAGCCGCGCGCCGCTACTGTATAAATAAAACGCAGTCCTGGTTATTTTTTTTTCTTTTCTTTTCTCATGAAAACACACATTCCCGATCATCACATCAAATGAAACCTTACAGTCTCCTCTTTTTGACTATGCAATTCATTTCCCTGCACAACAAACACTCCCCGAGCACATGGGGCTTTTATACGGAAAAGCACAAAACGAGGTTAGCTTACCTTAGAATGCTTTGCACAGGTCAAACTCTGTATTTCACCATAAACTTGCTCTCAATTTGTCCGTAAGGATCCAGCGAATAAAATCCAGTAAAACAATTTAGTCCAAAACACGTGTTAGATCCATTACGACGTCTGATCCGGCAGCATGCTTGTGTTGTTTACCCAAAACCACGAGCCTTGCCGAAGGCGAAGGCGGAGCCCAAATGTCCTTCTGCGGCTCTCGTATTCAAAATGGCTGCCTCTGCATGGGGAAGATCCCCCTTTTATGTGACTATATCTAAGTCCAAAAGAATACTTTGATTTCATGATGGAAGTGAAAAGGCTTGGAAAACAATGTATTTTTGAATGGGTATCTTCAATTTCAGTAATTAACGGGTAAAAATCTTACACACTGTCCCTTTAAGTTATCCTCTTTTTTTTTTGGTACATTTTCACTGAAGTATGTCGAATATATTGCAATGCATCGCAATAATTCAAGTATCATGATGCATCGTGATAGTACCGCATCGTGGCATATGAATCGCGATTCGAATTGAATCGTGACTTCTTTGCCAATACCCACCCCTAATGTTCACACTGCAGCCTGAAGTGACCCAAATCTGATTTTTTCGCCTCTGTGCGATATTCGGGGTTTAACATTCCTCCCTTAACATCCAAAAAAGCATTTTGCCTAAATAACGCGACCAAGGTTAACGATAGTGCTACTTGATAATGTCTATCGAAAACGATAGCAAGTAATACTAACTATCGATTTATAGGCAAAAACTGCTCACGCAGCTCCTTTGTTCTGCGGTTACAATCATGTTAGGGACCGTCAACAAATGATCTTCACATTACTGAAATTATTCCGTCCCCCTGCTCCATCATAGCAGTGACTCCCTCCAGTAATGTGAAGATCATTTGTTGACGGTCCCTAACATGATGGTAACCAACTTCATTACGCTCTCTTTTCGGAACATGGACGGACCACTCAAAATGAAGGGGGGGAATGAGCCACCGCGGCCCGGTACCAAATGGCCCACGGACCGGTACTGGTCCGCGGCCCGGTGGTTGGGGACCACTGACGTAGAACACCCCGAGCATGAAGTCACTGCAAAGTATCAATATTGTATAAGCAGCTCTTGAGGTCAAAATACGTTTTCTGTGTACTGTCTGCATCAATAAATTCATTTTATTGTCCGATAATCAGGACTCAGTCAGCATGCTAGTTGTCATTACCCTCACGGGAAACCTCCATTTTGGTCTTTGAGAGTTGTGAAAAGCTTTTGTAAATAGTGATGAACCGATCCAGCTTTTTTGTTCTGATACTGATGGTGATACTGACACAAAGGGCGTATGGTAAACAAGTATTCACATTTTCTTATTAGCCAAATAACTTATTTATCATATAAAGTCACTACAGAACAGCTTTGAAAAAATACAAGTTCAACATTATGAGGTGTTTTGGGTCAAGGCTGGTCAGTATTATTAGGCCAATTTATAGCCAAAAATGGGATACTGACTGAGCCGATATCCAAGTCATCAAAATTTTCAATATTGACACCAATATCGGATACCAGTATCATATCTGTGCATCCCTACCTGTAAACTTATTGCTGTGAATAATTAGGATGCAAAACAAATAAACATACAAAAAATAATAAAAAATCAAATATGCCAAAGATAAAAGATTGTTAAAAAATAGCAATTTGTATTTCCCATTAACTGGAGAAGACTTTCCCCAACAAGGTCAGCCCATTGTCTGCTTGGATTTTCATGAGGAAATCACAGAGAAAGCCCAGACAACAATGTGATAAAATCTCCAACTAAAGGTTAAGGAAATGGGGAACTCCTTCTGAGAAAGAGATAGAGCACAGAGACAGTTAATGATCTCTACAGACTGCAGTTCTCGTGATGCTGAGTCATAGACAGAACTTTGAATGAAATGCTTCGTCACACTTATTTAAAACTGGCTGTCAGATCAAACTATGAGCCGTTTCCAATTGTAATACATCATGTTACAAATCAAGTTAAATTATGTCTGGCTATTAAAGGTATTTTTCTAAAGCAGGGCTACAAAAGGTTCTTTAAAACTGGACTTTCCAACAACAACAAGTAGCTCCTTTATGAGGGTTGGCCAAATGAGACAAAATATATGATACTAAAACTGGTATAGAAACTACTGTAGATACTCATTTGAGCAAGTATCGATACTAAAAAATTCACATCAGCAGGCCAGAAATGAACCTTTCCTGAGTATCTTTAGAATGACCTTGAGCTGTATCAGAACAAGTACCAGATACGGACCATTTTTATCTTTTATTATTTAAGTTACACCATCATGGCATTCATGGGAATCACAGAGTTCCTCACTATTCACTACAATACTCAATACAGGGCTCACGATATTATCACAATATGGCATTACATGTGATACTCGATACTAGGGATGTCAACAATTAATCGATTAACGGTTAATTGTCGATTAAGACGTTGGTCGATCAAAATGCATTAATTGTAATTAACCGCTAACCGCGGACACGCGGACATGCGCACCCGCGTGGTCATGAAACAAGGCAACCGCGCTGCGCCAAGCTCGACTCACAGCCGACCGCAGGCGCCAACAACACTGCTTAGCAGCCCCGGTGTAAGCGCGAGGCGAGATCGAACCCGGAATGCGTGCCGCTGCTGGTTTCGCCGCAGCCCGCGCTCCGAGCCCCGCGCGGCTGGCCTGCGGCTCGGGGCGCGGGCCAGCCGCGCTGGGCTCGCGGCGAAACCAGCAGCGATACGTGGTGGTTTAATCCTGGTCTAGTCCAGGTCTAGACCCGGTCGAGTCCCGGTCGAGTCCCGGTCCAGTCCAGGTCCAGTCCAGGTCCAGACCTGGTTCAGACCTGGTCCAGTCCACGTTCAGTCCTGGTCTAGTCTCTTAGCCAATCAGGACAGAACACATGTTACACTATAAAAAAATGTTACACTATAAAAAAAAAAAAAATTGGATAGAGCGAGGGATTACTGTATTTTGTTATTCAGCATCAATACATTTGTCTGCTTTTTACTAAGGAATAATTAATTGAGGAATATACAATATAATAATAATATATATTTTTGACTCAGTGTTATGTTACTATAGCTTATATTCTTAAAGACCCTATGAAAACACTAAAATTCAGGTGAAAAACGCCGCTTATCAGTTAATCGTTAATCGACCGATAAGGTCAATCAACTATCAGTTAATGAATTAACCGATAATTTGCATCCCTACTCGATACTGATTTTTAAGAACCAAATACATTTTAGCAACAATATTTCTTTGTTAAACCACCACTTGGTAACTGCAAAGTTAATGTGAAATACTAATAATCTACTGTCATCAAAACAGTGAATATGTCAAGTGTATTGCATGAACAAGTTTCCTTCCACTAAATAAGCAACAAAAATTGTAGTGTAGTCACAAAATAACTGCTAAAAGCCACAAAAATAAAAATACTCTAGTCTGACATTTCAATACAGCAGCCCACAATAATGACACTGTATGACCGAATTTAGTGTCACGATATATTGATATTTCAGTATTTTTGCACTCCCCTACTATGTTTGTGAAATCCCTCAGTCTTCCTGGTAGGATCCATGGCAAAGTAGAAATTCAACTGGACAAAAGTTTAAAATAAACCTACCTGGATGATGGAGGGATTACACAGATAGAAGACCACGTGGGAATATACAGTTTTATTATTATTTTTTAGCATCGTGACAGCACTACCCTAGACTATATTATATCAAAATATAATCAAAATATCAATCAATCATTCATTTTCTTCCGCTTTTCCATTTTCTGGGTCGCGGGGGCAGCAGTCCAAGCAGTGTTCTGCTGCCCAGAACACAATGCACCAGCCCCCATGAATCCTCCCGCGGATGGTGGGTCCACAGGAGGACGGCCCACGTCACAACAGCCTTGATGTATCTTCTGCTATGGGGGCTACCACAGACACTGGGGGCGAGGTGGGGTTAAGTGTCTTGCCCAAGGACACAATGGCAGCACTCATCTGTGGGAGCTGGGATCACCCGCGGTCAACCCGTCAAGAGTGGGATTCGAACCGCCAACCCCTGGATCACTAGAGAAATGCTCTACCAACTGATGTAACACAAAAAAAACCACAAAGCACCTTACAGTGATTAAAGATTAGAAGATTGACTTTTTATTGATCTCACACAGGAGAAATTGTTCTCTGCATTTGACCCGGGGACCATCTACATGATCTTGTTTCTTAGGCTTGGTCAGGACCCCAGCTGGAGGATTTTACCTATGGCGCATGTTTTGGGTTGGTGGGGGAAAGCGGAGTGCCCGGAGGAAACCCACCCAGACACAGGGAGAACATGCAAACTCCACACAGAAAGGCCCGGGCGACCCAAATCTTCTTGAAAAAATTCAATCAAAGGCCAAGCTAAACAGTCTTGAGACTTGAGACCACTCTTAAAAACATGAACGTTCCTGTGCTCCTCCAGCAGGCAGTTCCATAGACGAGGGCCGTAGTACTGAAAAGACTCCTCTCCGTGAGTGTGTGTCCTGACTTTGGGAATGACCAGGAGCTGCCGGAGGAGCACAGGGCCCGTGAACGTTCGTAAGGTAAAAGCAGTTCTGAAAGATAAGAAGGCCCAAGACCATTAAGACATTTAAAGACCAGTAAAAGAACGTTAATCTCTATCCTGAAACTCACACGGAGCCAATGCAGAGATTTTAAAACCAGTGTAATGTGGTCCTGCCCTCCGGTCCTAGTCAGGACACGTGCTGCTGAATTTTGTAATAATTGTAAACCTGAAATACTCTTTTTGGGAAGACCAGGGAGCAGGGCATTACAGTAGTCTATACGGCTGGTGATAAAAGCATCAGTGTCTCCGTATTGGCCTGAGAGAGAATAGGGCGAACTCTGGCTATATTTTTAGGTGATAGAAACCTATTTTTGTGATGTTCTTGATGTGTGGGATAAAAGTCAGCTCAGAGTCAAAAATGACGCCCGGGTGTTTCACTTGACGAGATGGGTTAAAAGACTGTGCTTGTAGTTTGGTTACATTTTTCTCTCTCTGGGCCTCAGGACCAATGACCAAAACCTCAGTTTTGTCCTTTTCTGCCATTCAGGAAAATATGCATCTTAACCATATTCATTGTAGCTACCCGCCATTTGTATTGAACATTATCTTCCTGTAGAGTGTAGTGAAAGCCACAGTTAGCAGGCAATGCTTAAAGGTGCACTTTGTAACTTTTCTGGTAGAGGACCGCCAGTTGCTCATTTCTATGGAGATGCTATTGCTTTGCCTGAAGTGTTTTAAAGTATGGCATTAAACTTGTCAATCTTCACGGAAACTCTATGATCTGTGGAGAGGTGACCCCACTCACAGTCAGAATGCATGTTTTTAAAGATCCCATGACATGGTACTTCTTGATGCTTTTATATGGCTCCTTAATGGTTCCCTAATACTGTAAATGAATCCTTCTTCAAAATCAACACTCAGTGCATGAGAAACAGAGATAAGATGAGAAAGAGTAATTTTTCTCTCTCTGAACACTCCATTATGGGCGTTGTTGCTTGAATGCAAATGAGGAGGACAGAAATGGCCTATAGTAGAGGGTGGGGGCGTGGCCAAACTCTCAGCTCTCAGCTGTGCGCTCTCTGATCCATTTCCGTGTTTTTGCGTGGAGAAGAGATGAGAAGCGTTCCATTGAAAAATAAACACATTTCCACAGAAAATAAAATTAAACCACTGCTGTTCAAAGGTCCAGAGGCTCAGATAACAAACAAACAAACAATATTTATAAGGCGCTTTTCATACAAAATTGTAGCACAAAGCGCCTTACAGTGGTCAAGGATTAGAAGATTGGCCTTTATTGATCTCGCACAGGAGAAGCTGTTTCTATATTTGACCCGGGGACCATCCCCATGATTTTGTTTTGTTATTTAGGCTTTGGTCAGGACCTCAGCTGGAGGATTTTACCTATGGTGCATGTTTAGGTTGATGGGGGAAACCGGAGTGCCCGGAGGAAACCCACCCAGACACGGGGAGAACATGCAAACTCCACACAGAAAGGCCCAGGCAACCGGAACCTTCTTGCTGTGAAGCATGAGTGCTAGCCACTCAGCCACCGTGCTGCCAGGGAAAAAAAACAAAAAAACAAAAAAAATAGCAAACAAACAAACAAGCAGACGAACAAACAACAAACAGATGTACAAGCAAACAAACAAAAGAACAAACAAAAGACAAGCAAACAGACGACGGAAGTCAATCAAAGGCCAAGCTAAACAGGTGAGTCTTGAGCCCACTCTTAAAAACATGAACGTTCTCTGCAGCCCTGAGCTCCTCCGGCTGTTCCATAGACGAGGGCCGTAGTACTGAAAAGACGCCTCTCCGATAAAGGACTTCCGAGCCTAGAAACACTCGGAAGTTCCTCCAGGCAAATAAAAAAACGCATTTTGCATTGCCTAGCGCATTCACAGTCCAAACTCTATGGCCGTGATTTACAGAGACGCTGAGTACAGACAGACGGGGGTGGAACTGCATTTGCATTTCTTTTTTCGATCTGACGTCAATAAGGTGCCTTGTTCAAAATCGCCCGTTTGAGCTCAGATTTTTTGTAACGCAGAAAAGGATTGCAAATGCTCAGTTTAGACATTTCGCAACTTTTAACCATGGGGGGGGCTAAACAGGGTAGGGGAGCTCACATTAACGTTCAAAAACCTCAGAAAGTGAAAATTTCATGCCATGGGACCTTTAAAGGTATTTCTGAGCAATAAAAACAACCATTGAATTCATGGCCATACCGGCTTCTAAAAGCCTGAAGCTCAGAAAGGCCGGACCTGGTTAGGACTTGGATGGGAGACCACTGGGAAAATCAGGTGCCACAATGGGGCGCTAGTTGCAACTGTTGTTGTGTCCTTATGCAAGGCAATTCACCCACATTGCCTAGTATGAAAGTGGTGTGTGCGCGAGTGATGCTGGTGGTTGGAGAAGCCGATGGTATTAGTATTAGTATTTCACCACCACCGAGTGTGGGGTGAATAAATAATGATCTGTAAACATCTTTGAGTGTCCAGAAAAGCGTTATATAAAACTGATCCATTATTCACTCGTCTCCTCTCTCTAAAACCACACACCCTAGGGCTTTTCCCCCATATTGATCAATCTCAATTTTCGATTCAATCTTCTTCCATCTTATTGAAAACAGACATGTGGACTTCAGGCATAAAGAGCAGGGCATTAGGATCACTACAGTTCTTTATTTTTGTGTTGACAGGACCAATAATTCCAGAGAAATTCACGTTTTAAAGTTGGAATGAGTTTACACAATATATATTAAAACCTAAATGCATGCATGCTTTAAAACTGTACAACAACTGCTCTCTACCAAAAAAAAGTGTAAACTACTCCAGAATCTGTCAGCCCTATAAATATTTTAAAACGGCCTGTTCAATGTTCCCCCTAATTTTTGTGTCTGAGCAAACAAACTAATTCCCTGAGCGTTCCATTCGACATGCACACTGTGGCCACACCAGTATCACACCTGAGATCACCGCAAGTTACAGCTTATTAATCAAATTACTGCAGCAAGTTACTGCATCAGAACAGCATGTTTGCACTAGGCTACTGTTCTGATGCTGCTCCTCTGAACCTTTTTTTTTTTTTTATTATTTGGATTGTTTTTTTTACAATATGATAGCTATATTCTAGTTATTATTATTATTATTTTGTGTCTATATTCTAGTTTTTATTATTATTTAGTGTTTTATGTTCGCACCTGTGAATTGTGTTCACTTGACAATGGCAATAAAAGTCTTTCTGATTCTGATTCTCTGATTCTTATTTCCGCTAGATTACTTTCATATTTTTTGGTCCACTTAGAATGACAAAGCCAAAAATGTTGTTGTTCATGAGCTTTGTATATGTTGTATGTCAGTGTGAGGTAGAGGTAAGATCGGGCCTAAAAAATCCAGCCCGACCCGAACCGGCCCGCGGGTATTAAAGCCCGACCCGGCCCGAACCCGACCAATTAACTTGATTTGCAGGCCCGAGCCCGAAGCAAACCCGAAATTTCATATTTTATTTGTGATGAGGAGGGAGGAGGAGGGGTGATTTATGATAACAAATTAAAGCCTGTCTTTTGTAACGAAATCTAAGTTAAACGAGACTGTATAAACATTTACATCTTTTATATTAGTTTCTGCAGAGGGTACATTTACCGACAATTTTCCATCATTGACGGATTTTTTAAAGAGTTGACGGGAAAAATTTAAGGCCGTCCGTCATTTTGACGGGTTGAAAGTTGGGCCATAAACCACAGCAGCGGTACGTCCTTAAGAATCTAGCGCGGCACTTTAAGAGAGAGAAGCAGAGAGAGAGCGGAGCGGAGGAGAAGCAGAGAGCGCGGAGCGGAGGGGAAGATTATTAACTCATTGACTGCCGGTGACGAGTTTTCTCGTCATGTTGAATCCGAACGTTGAGTGCCGTGACGAATAAACTCGTCAAGGACGTTTTTCAGCGGGGGTTGCTAGGATACGACCTGGAGCAGCTTTGAAGGTGTAATTCACACTTCCCAACCTGTAGGTGGCGATCTTGTATCATTATCTGCCGATTGGAGAGGCGGGAGAGGAGAGAAGTGTAGTGTGTGTGTACTGTGGAGTGCGAGTGGAGGCGAATGGAGTAAGATGGTGAGGCGAGTGAACCCGGAAAAGCAGATAACTGTTGATCAGCGCCTACGGAGCGGTTTGATCGCTTTTGGGACCCAAGATCCCGGATCAGAGGATCACAGAGACACCCAGCGATGTCGGGGCAGAGATCTGCTCTGGCTGAGGCAGGGGGCGTGTCCTGATCGCGCTGCGCGGAGCAGGGAGACTCCCTGCTCCGCGCAGCAGCGCAGGGAGAACTACGACAGTGCCAAAGAAGTTTACTGACTTGGATTCTGCTCTCCAAAGAGGCACAAGATGAGAAGAATTGAGTTTATATGTGTGTGTGTGTGTGCGTGCGTGTGTACGCGCGCGTGCGGCGCGCGCGTGTGTGTGTATGTGCGTGTGTAGCTGTGTGTGTGTAAAGGTTTATGCATGGGCTTGTGTGTATGTACATATACGTATATATGTGTGTGTGTGTGTGTGTGTGTGTATGTAGGTGCGTGCGTGTGTGTGTGTGTGTGTGTGTGTATATGTGTGTGTACTCTGAGCCTCAATATTGTTGTGAAGCGACAAAGTTCTATTTTATATGAAAATATATTATATCCTGTAAACATCTCTTGGCACAATTGAGTTGAAGGATTCACAGAGCCTTATATTCTTATATTTGTAAATAAAAAATGTACTTTGTCATCAAAAATCTCTTCCTCTGTTATTTTAGATGTTTGAGGTGTCACTAAATCGATAAATATTGATGTCAAAGTCACTGATCTGCTCGAAATCCTTCTCTGAACTAAACGCTCGTTTTCTCCATTTCTTGCTCAAAAACCAGTGTTTTTGCTGAAACTTCCCTATGTTCTACTATCAGTTATTTGAGAACCGAAAAGGTTAGAAACATAATTTTTTTTCCAGGTGAAAGAAGAGAGTCGACACTTTATTTTGATGTGTCCCATGTTTATATAGTCAAAGAACTCAGTATTCTGTGGGTCTTGGAAAATCAGTGAAATTCTACTGAAACCTGTGGCACTCTGGGGTTAGAATTCTGAAAACAGGCCGGCAGTGAATGAGTTAAGAGGGGGGCCCATCACGTGCGCAGAGCTCTGGCTCTGCGGCTCCTGTTTAGTAGTTAAATAGCAATTACATTACAGCACCTTCTCTGTTTTATCCAAATTATTTATTTTAAAACAAGTATTCCTTAGTTTAGTATCCACACATCGTTTTAGTATACATTTTTATAAACAGATATTTATTTTCTAAAAAGTCAGCGAGAGAGAAGCCCGAGCCCGAACCGACCCGAAGCAATGATTGACATTTTAGGCCCGAGCCCGACCCGAATTTCGGGTCGGGTCGTGTCGGGCTCGGGCTCGGGCTTAAGATCTTACCTCTAGTGTGAGGGTCCTGCTGTGGTCAGTGAAACATTGAACGTTACAATATTTTGAAAAATAACCTCATACATAAACTTTACTGTATAAACCTGTAAAACCTCATGAAGAGACATTTTTTCAGCTTGATAAATATAGCCTACATCTAGCTGCAGATATTTTTTTAGGGATTGTAGGAGCTATAGGCCACTATAAGATGGGTTTTTCCCAAAATAATGATCTCCATTTTTATCAGTTTATATCTTGCTTTTGAATCATTAGCCTATTTAAGTCATTTTGTGTAAGTGTCAGAGCTCTGTGGTATAACAATCTGGAGAGAGACTTCACACTTTGAGAAAGTCTTGTCTTTTTGGCTCACAAAAAACTATGGCTTGGACAGAAACAAAGTAAACAGGCAAGGATTACATTATGGCTCTACCTGTCTCCTCTTCTGTTCAGTATTCAGTATTTCCCTACGTGGAGCATGTGCAGGTGGCACTCCCGTTGGCTGGTGTGGACCTGCTGCGGTATTGTGCATGACAACTACAGTCATACTGAAGGAAGCGAGCGAAATGCAGTCGAAATGTGTCTGTTTGTAGTTGGCTTGTCCCTAACGCATGTGCACATTCACATGTGCAAACTGAATCTATCAGATTGGGCTCTGTGTGTCAAGCCAGCGCTGAGTTCAGGATTTTATTTTATACGCTGAAAAGAATGTGATGTGCATGCTGAAGGTCTAGGCAGTGCACGATTGCACACACACCTTAGAGGGAACATTGGTCCTCTGATCACGGTGGGTGAATAAACACGTGCACCTTGAGTTTGTGTTGGTGCTTGATTAGGCCACTTACCCTGCATTGAAAAGAGCCATAACCTTAGCAACGCACAGCTGCTACCGACAGTGACACCAAGCCAACTCTACACACACTACACAGGTCCTATCTAACACAAAACAGACTCTTGTGAGCTTTAAGCCATGTTATAATGCTGTTACCTCCTCAAAAACATGCCTGGAGTCGTTTCATTCACACGTGTTTGAATAATCCAGGTTTGTCTGTCCATTTCCAAATCTGCAAATGCTCTGTTCTACCTTGTGATGTCATGAAGCAGTATTTTCCAATTGAACAGCTACATTTGACCTTTTGTTCAGTAGAGACTGGCAATTCCAGGACTGAAATCATCCAAATGATTCTTTTATCCTTTTGTATTACCACATAGCATCACAAGGTAGAACAGTGTTTTCTGTTTGAGAGAAGAAAGCCTAAATATGCAGGGTTTGTGTGTTAAATGTGTGTGAATGAAACAAAACTCCAAGTACAGTATGTTATGATGAGAAAACAACATTATAACAGATCAGACAATAGCTTATAATATAGGATTATTGATTTGGGTATTCCCATATTTCAAAATTGAATGTTCATTATTTTTATTAGTAAAAAGTGAGAGCCAAAGAGCTATTAGTTAATTAGCTATTACATAATTATGGCAATAAGGTGTGCAACTTGTATGATAAGTGATAGTGAAAACACTGCTAAATTGGATTGGGTCCTGTAAGCTTATAAATCGTATGCTTCCTTGTAAAGCCAAATCCCTCAGTATCGGCAAAAATGGCTGCCATTGCCACATCTTTTATACCAGCGCAATGAGGCTTGAACTCCCCTTGACTTTTATAGGACTTTTAAAAGGAGCACAAATGAGTTTAAGATAAATGGTGACCTTAACTTTTGTGCAAATGTAATATTGATTTCATGTGAGGAGAATAATGAGAGATTTAAAGTGCGCTCTGACATTTGAATAAGATCACATTAAACAGTACTTAGACGAGGCCGCATTCAGCAGCTCAGGCTTTAGGAACTATACATTTAAAGTGTGTATCTGGAGAAAACTGATTTGTCACTTGTAAATGCCACAGCGGTTGTTCTAACTACACTTTGTATACTACTACTGCTTTCAAATTTCACTTTTTAGTATTGAGTTTTAGTTCATTTGTTTGTTTTTTAATTATTATAAAAAAAAAAAAAAAGCTTTGCACAGAACACTCAACGCCAATGATGGTTTTTTACAGTTTTCTGATAAAAGACATATTTTATTTGCTCTAAAATGTATTAAAGGAAAATTAACAGTTTTTTTTTTACAATCTGAGCCTTCTTGGCAATAAAACAAGTAGTTTTACTCACCCATAGCAGTTTGGTGTCAATTGGAGCAGTTTTGTAGAAGTTATGTTGAGTCGTTCTGTTCTACTAATGATCCCGTATCCGTTAGCGTGAGTGTTCGGGGCATTACTTCGCGGTCTCCAAATAACACAAACTTTAGCACTTTTCAAATCACAGAAGATCGCTGTGTCAGGGTAGACTTTTAGTAGATTCCAAAATGGCCTGAAACCCGATATCGCAACAGAAAAGTAAAGTTCAGAGCGGTGTTAGCTTCTTTCGGACTAGCGGTGTTTACAAAACAGCTGAGTTCACGCATGCGCACTGTCCTCTCTGATGACGTCATCAAATGAAACTATAGCTGGATATCGGGTTTCAGGCCGTTTTGGAATCCACTAAAAGTGTACGCTGACACAGCGATCTTCTGTGATTTGAAAAGTGCTAAAGTTTGTGTTATTTGGAGACCGCAAAGTAATGCCCCGAGCACTCACGCTAACGGATACGGGATCATTAGTAGAACAGAACGGCTCAACATAAGTTCTGCGATACTGCTCCAATTGACACCAAAGTGCTATGGGTGAGTAAAACTACTTGTTTTATTGCCGAAAGAAGGCTCAGATTGGGAAAAAAAACGTTACTTTTCCTTTAAGATTGTGATTGGCCTGTTAACACTGATGCATACTTCCTTTAGAGTTTTATATTTGCTTACATAAGAGACTGAACTCACAATAGTTTGAAAACAGGGGTGTCACGATATCTAATTTTAGTGCCTCGATTATTATGAGAGGAAACATCACAATGTACAACGGTAGCAGCAACTAGCATGCTAACCCCGCACTTCCTTCTTTGATAAAACACGTAAAGGGTCTATTATGCTATTTTCTGATCTAAGTCATGTTGTTTCTTGTGTGAGTTGTGTTTTGGTTGATTCACACATATTTAACACACAAACCCTCCATATTTAAAGGTGAGTTCTTCTCTCAAACAGAATAATAATAATAATAACAATAATAATAATAGAAAACACTCTGTTCTACCTCGTGATGTCACGTGGTAATACAGGAAGTGCTCCACTGTGTTTTTAAACTCGATACACCTTCACTAGAATCATTTGGATGAGTTCAGCCCTGGAATTGCCAGTCTCTACAGAACAAAAAATAAAAGGCAGCTGTTCACTTGAAATCTACCACTACATGACATCACAAGGTAGAACAGAGTATTTTGAGCTTTGGGGATTTAGACAGACTAATAATAAATGATTACTCAACACCTGTGAATGAAACAAAACATAGCTGCAAGTATGTTTTTGATGAGGAAACAACATGACTTAGATCAGAAAATAGCATAATAGACCCTTTACGTGTTTTATCAAAGAAGGAAGTGCGGGGTTAGCATGCTAGTTGCTGCTACCGTTGTACATTGTGATGTTTCCTCTCATAATAATCGAGGCACTAAAATTAGATATCGTGACACCCCTGTTTTCAAACTATTGTGAGTTCAGTCTCTTATGTAAGCAAATATAAAACTCTAAAGGAAGTATGCATCAGTGTTAACAGGCCAATCACAATCTTAATACATTTTAGAGCAAATAAAATATGTCTTTTATTGGAAAACTGTAAAAAGTGATAATAACACACTGTTGACACACTGTTCTTATTTTGACCTCAAGAGCTGCTTATACAATATTTCTGTACTGGGGCAAAAAAAAAAAAAACTTATATTGGCTTCTAAAATGCTTACCAGTATAATGATTTCATTCCTCTAATTATTATTATTGTGACACGGATAACAATTAACCAAATCATCTTGAGAGCTCATTCAAACTCCCAGTATTTGAATAAAGACTGTTTCAACATCTGTAATTAACCACAAGAATGAACACGAAAAACACGAGAAAGCTCTTATTTGATTACTCTCATCATGCTAACCAAATTAAACCCCAGACAAACAAATAGACTTGATCCGAAATGATAAAGACACAGCCTGGCTTTAATAAAATTCCCCCTCAGCAAAATCATCAGACAAATATTCACGTGCAATATTTTGATTAAGAAAATATGGGTGATAAATGAAAATACTGAAAGTAATTATATCATGCAATACACAATAACTCTAAAGCAGGATTACCCACCAAAAAAGATAAGATAAGCCTTTATTGATCTCACACAGGAGAAATTTACTCGCCACAGTAGCTCCAGGACATTTGGACAAGAGGGAAAAAGTGCATGCAGGCAGGGAGGGGATAAAGTAAGTAATAAATAATACAAATAGTAATACGTAATAATAATAATAATGGAAAATAGTAATAATGATAATAGTAACAACAAGCATCAACATGAAAAAGGAGGATATTGCACGTCTGGCCTATATGTTAGAATTATACAGTCTGATGGCGGTGGGGATGAAGGATCTGCGGTAGCGCTCCTTCTTGCACTGGGGGTGCCTTGGTCGGCTACTAAAGGAGCTGCTCAGCTCCTCTACAGTCCGGTGCAGAGGGTGAGAGGTGTCGTCCTTAATGGACATGAATTTGGCCAGTACCCTCCTCTCAGCCACCTCCTCCACACGGTCCAGAGGACAGCCCAGGACAGAGCTGGCCCTCTTAACCAGCTTATTGAGTCTCTTCCTGTCCCGTTCTGTGCTGCTCGGGGTCCAGCAGACGACAGCGTAGAGGAGAGCAGAGGCCACCACAGAGTCATAAAAAGTCTTGAGCAGAGGTCTGCACACTCCAAAGGACCTCAGTCTCCTCAGGAGGTGGAGGCGACTTTGGCCCTTCTTGTACAGGGCGTCGGTGTTGTGGGACCAGTCCAGTTTATTGTTGAGGTGAACACCCAGGTACTTGAAACTGTCCACAGTCTCTATGTCCTGCCCCTGGATGTTCATCGGTGAGTGAGGTAGTGGTCTCCTCCTGAAGTCCATCACCAGCTCCTTTGTCTTACTGGTGTTAAGGCTCAGGTGGTGCGCCCACACCAGTCCAAAGTCACTGATGACCGACACACAGCCCACAATGGCCGAGTCGTCGGAGAACTTCTGGAGATGGCAGCTGTCCGTGTTGTATGGTGAAGAGGAAGGGTGAGAGGAAAAAATATTCTAAATGTACAATACAGTGGTACCTCACCTTACGAAATTAATTCGTTCCAGAAGTGGTTTCGTAACGTGAATTTTTCGTAAGTTGAGTAGCTATTTCAATGGAAAAGGCCTGATTCGTTCCAAGGTTGTTGTTTTTTATAGTGTAACATTGGTTCTGCGTCCTGATTGGCTAAGAGACTAGACCAGGACTAAACGTGGACTAAACCAGGTCTAGACCAGAACTAAACCAGGTCTAGACCAGGTCTAAACCTGGACTGGACTTGGACTAAACCAGGATTAAACTACCACGTGCCGCTCTTTGCTGGTTTCGTGCGGCTGGTTTGTGGCTCGGGCTCCAGAGGACGCGGTCTGGGCGCCGCGGTTCTATCTCGTGCTCGCAGCCCCGGTGCCGGTCGTGCAGACCAGGACTAGGGGTGCTCCTCGCGCGGTGCGTGCTCCTCGCGCGGTGCGTGCTCCTCGCGCGGTGCGTGCTCCTCGCGCGGTGCGTGCTCCTCGCGCGGTGCGTGCTCCTCGCGCGGTGCGTGCTCCTCGCGCGGTGCGTGCTCCTCGCGCGGTGCGTGCTCCTCGCGCGGTGCGTGCTCCTCGCGCGGTGCGTTCATGTCTCCGCGCTGCTTCCGGAGTCATGTCTTCCCCCACGCTTCACTATTTAATACATTTTGTTGAAAATCTTGCGTGTTCGGCGCTAGAGCTAAGAGGCAGAGAAAGGTGCTCTTTGAGCGGGGATAACAGCAAGGCGTGCATCTGAGCGCGCATTATTCGAATTTTTGAGATATCGCGTTTCGTAACTTGAATTTTCTTTCGTATCTAGAGACCAAAATTTTACGTGAAGGCATTTCGTAACTTGAAATTTTCGTATGTAGGGTCTTTCGTAAGGTGAGGTACCACTGTATTGTTAAAAGATGATGTACTGCAGTAGATGAATAAATAAATAGCCAAATGAAACCTTTTGTCCTTAGTTTGTATCTATAATGAGTCATATGTCATTGCTCTGCCTGGAATGTTCCACAGTATGACATTAAACAGCTTTATTTTTTTATTTTATTTTTTCAATTATGGGTGGTTTTACAGCTCAGAAATACCTAGAAGAACAGACATTCTGAGTGTGAGTGGGGTCGCCTCTCCACAGATCTGACCTACAACTTGGTCTGATTTGGTCTCAGTGAAGATAAAAAGTTTTAATGCCATACTGTGAAACATTTCAAGATAAAGCAATAATATCTCCACAGACCTTCCACCAGAAAAGTTACACAATGGACCTTTAAACCTCTATCTTCATGGAGACCAAACCAGACGAAGATACAGGTCAGATCTGTGGAGAGACAACGCCACTCACAATCAGAATGTCTCTTTTTTCAGCTATAAAACTATAATAAATGTAAGGTAGAGGTGTTTAATGTCATACTGTGGAACATTCCAGGCAGAGCAGTGACATATCCATAGAAAAAAAGCAAGTGATGGACCTCTTATCCTATAGTAAAAAAATATATTTTTTTTAATGTCCTAGTAGTGCAAAGAAAATACATTATGTACACTACAGATGCATCGATGCAGCTTTTTCAGTTCGGATATTGATACAGTGGTACCTCACCTTACGAATGACCCAACAAATGAAAATTTCAAGTTACGAAACGCCTTCACGGTCAATTTTGGTCTCTAGATACGAAAGAAAATTCAAGTTAAGAAACGCGAAATCTCAAAAATTCAAATAATGCGCGCTCAGCCACACACATTATACACTTTTCTCAGACTGGATTTAAACTTTTCTCACATTTGTCTCTCATTTAAATACTCAAACTTTCATAGATTTTCAACAAAATTATTAATAGTGAATGTGGGGGGAAGGGGGAGGGGGGAGAAAACTGCGCTCTGACCCGGCGCGGGGCTGCCAGCAGGTCTAGACCTGGACTAAACCAGGACTAAACCTGGACTAAACCTGGACTAAACCAGGACTAAACCTGGACTAGACCAGGACTAGACCAAGTGTATTAAAGCGCCGCGTGCGGGTCTATTTCCTGGTTTCGTTTCGAGTCACAGCTGAGGCGAGCAGCGAGGACTCCCCGTGGGACGGCACGCAGTCTGAGCGCATGAACGAGACCCACGAATGCTCGCAAGAGCCGCGGTGGTCTAGACCTGGTCTAGACCAGCACGGGTCTCGTTCATGCGCTTAGACTGCGTGCGGTTCCCCTCGCTGCTCCCCTCAGCTGTGACTCGAAACGAAACCAGGAAATAGACCCGCGCGCGGCGCTTTAATCCACCTGGTCTATTCCTGGTCTAGTCCTGGTTTAGTCCAGATTTAGTCCAGGTTTAGTCCTGGTTTAGTCCCGGTTTAGTCCAGGTTTAGTACAGGTTTAGTCCAGGTTTAGTCCAGGTTTAGTCCAGGTCTAGACCTGCTGGCAGCCCCGCGCCGGGTCATGCTGCACTATCACACACGTGTCAGAGCGCACTCTTCTCCCCCCCCCCCCTTCCCCCCACACTTCACTATTAATAATTTTGTTGAAAATCTATGAAAGTTTGAGTGTTTAAACGAGAGACAAATGTGAGAAAAGTTTAAATCCAGTCTGAGAAACCAATCAGGACGCAGAACACAATGTTACACTATAAAAAAAAGTTACACTATTAAAAAAAAAACTTGGATCGGGCCTTGGAACGAATCAGGCTTTTTCCATTGAAATAGCTACTCAACTTACGAATTTTTCATGTTACAAAACCACTTCTGGAACGAATTAATTTCGTAAGGTGAGGTACCACTGTACTGATATTGATACTCTGACTTTAAGTATCTGCTGATATCCATTACTGTATTAACAGATATAAGTTTAGGGATTGAACATTTTATTTTTTATTTTAATTACAAAAATTATGGTATGTAACTGTTATTTACCCTGCACATCACTACTGAACATAAATAAAATTATATATAAATCTATATAAATAAAATATTTATTGTGTGTACGTGGGATGTGTACAGCATCCCTAGTACACACAATAAATACTGACCGCAAAAATATATTATTGTTCCAGTGTTCATATATTGAGCCCAAGTTATTACTGGGGAAACATATATCTTATTTTTGCTTTCATATGAATGAAAGTCCTGAAAAACAAACAGAATAGATAGAAGTGAGTAAACGCTTGCACATTCGTACCACTGAACACACCAGAGCCCGTATTTATCAAAATTTTCCCACAATATACTCATTATCTCTGCACGGCGCATTTGAAGTCTCTTATATCTGCACGCATAGCTACACAGTTGAAAAGTGAAATATGCATTAGCTTGTAAATCACTATTAACAAGGCAGAGGATTGAATGGGCACAATCAAAGAGGTATTCTGGAGCTCACGTGGCGAGGGTGCTACGTGCATCGACTCCAATGAGGTAAAAACAAAGGAGCAAAGCCATGGCAAATTATAGGCTCCGAAATCTCTCCTGGCAAAGTCACTCTGCTACGATGATTAGCACTAATAACGGAGCCGGCGTTAGCATTAGGTTAGTAATTGGACAAAGTGGTGCCTGTTTTTTGGTTTTCTTTGCAGAATCTAAAAGTCCTATATTAGAGCTGCAACTATCGAGTATTTTTGGAATCGAGTACTCTCACGATTCATACTTTTTTTTTCTTTTTTTTTAATTTTGAATTCTGAAATCAAAGCACACACAAAAAACACACATTTTATTAACAGGTAGTGGTGACATACACATACCTGGTACAAATGTTGAGATCTGCTCCACTTTACACTGACACCCTCTGTCACATAGTTGAACACTGTAGCTGAACACTGACAGCCCTAAACTGTAAATGCTTTGGTATATTTCCATTGTTCCTTGAAGGGATTTTTTAAAATCTATTTGACTTAAACCTGAATTGAATTAGATGCATATTTGAGTGATAAGAACACATGGAAAATAAATAATTATTAGCAATTTATTTTTAATACAAAATAATAAGATTAACAGAATAAAATAAATGTCTGTCCTGCTTAACTTAAAACTGTATAAATTAATATAAAACAATACAAGGCACAACATGTATGGACAGTACAAATGATGCATGTTCTATCTAATTATCTCTCTCCTCTCTCTCTCTTTCTCTCCTCTCTCTCTCTCTCTCGCGAAACAGCTGCGCACGTTCGCGGCGCGTGTTCGCGGCGCGTGTCCGCGGCTCCACGCGGGCTGCTGTCAAAAGCTTCACGAAGTTTAATACGAAACACGTACTTTTGTTTCTGAATACGGGAGGATTCCGTTTTTCAAGGGACGGTTGGCGGGTTGGCGACCCTAAACACAACTATACATATACACACACACAGTTTTTTTCTCAACGGATTTGCACAAAAAAATGACCCCGCGGCTGAAAAAAAAAGCGGAGATCCACTAAAAGGCAGAACTCTTTCATTCCTGATTTTATAAATGTTTAAATAGTTGTATGTAAATGGAAACAGTGATGCCGTCTATCCGAACAGCGCAGTAGTCTGACAATGCCGCCATGATGCAGGAATTGAAATATAACGCCACGTGATGAAAATTAAACGAAGCCTCGAGGCAAATAATTTGCCTCGATTATTTTTTGTACTGGAGTTACTGGAGTTACTGGAGTAATGGTTGCAGCCCTGTCCTATATTACACAAAACTGACTCCTGTGAGATTTAAGACATGCTCCAGCTCTACCTTACATGGAGTTATGGAGTTGTGTTTTGTTTCATTCATGTATGAGTAATCCTTTAATATTAGTCTGTCTACATCTCCAAAGCTCCAAATTCTCTGTTCCATCTTGTGATGTCATGGAGTGGTAGTTTTCATTTTACCGTTTGTTCAGTAGAGACTGGCAATTCTAGAGCTGAAATTAGGGCTGCTCGATTAATCGAATTTTGATCACGATTTCGATTTTGGTGTCAAACGATCTCAAAATTCATATAATCGAGACTAAACGATTATTTTTTCATTTCTCTGTCGAGAGGGACGCGCATGCGCAGTACGTTCCCTTCCACGCGGGCCTAGACTAGCTGGCGCCTACAGTCGCTGAGCACTGCTCCGGGAGCAGTGTGATTGCATGACTCCATGGCTCTACACACGCATCTGAAAGTAGGGAAGACTGTGAATTGTTTGGCGCAAGGTAGGCTAAAAATGTCGAGGTGAAGTTGCCAAAGAAGTGTACGAAGCGAATGACTTCGCAGCGACGACAGATCTTTGGTCTAGCCGTACAGCAGACCACTGTTCCCTCTAAGGTGTGTGCGTGCACAATTGCGCACTCCCCAGACGTTCAGCGCGCACATCAAATCCTTTTCAGTGCATAAAATAAAATCTAACCTGAACTCAGCGCTGGTTTGACACACGGAATCCAGTCTGATAGATTCAGTTTGCACATGTGAATGTGCACATGCGTTAGGGACAAGCCAACTACAAACAGATTCATTTCGATCGCATTTCGCTCGCTTCCTTCAGTAAGACCATAGTTGTCGTGCGCATCGCCGTGGGTCAGAGCGGCGGGTCCGCACCAGCCGACGGGAAGCCGCACGCACACACTCCACGTAGGGAAGAACAGAAGAGGAGACAGGTAGAGCCATAATGTAATCCTCGGCTGTTTTCTTTGTTTCTGTCCAAGCCATAGGATTTTTTGAGCAAAAAGACAGGACTTTCTGTGTGAAGTGTGAATCCTCTCCCCAGAGCGTTAAACCACAGAGCTCTGTCACTCTCACAGAATTACTGAAACTGGGTAATGATTAAAAAGCAAGATATAAACTGATAAAAATGTATACTTATTTTGGAGATCATTATTTTGAGAAAGACCCATCTTATAGTGTCCTATAGGTCCTACAATCACACAGACTCCATTTGGCCATAGGTGAGTAGGCTAGCACTTATTTCAGTGTGAAAAATACGATGAAAGATAAAGATAAGCTATGAAACAGTGATGGTGGTACTTAACTTCAGTCAACCAGACAACTCTTTATGGCCTGTGAGCACTCAGTGCTTTTTCAGACAAGTGTATTATGCTTAACATTTTGTCGTAGTCTATGCTTAACTTGGGTGGAGCTGGACACTAATGTATCAATAAATGACAGCGTAATACAACCGAGAACAGAATTAATTTGTGTTTATTGGTTAGTAATATTCATTTTACCCCAAAATTGTTAACAAAAATGTTTGTTACACTTTAGTGCAATGCTACAAATTTCCAGTTTATTTTTGTATATTCTTCATACAGAGAAGTACATTTTATTTGGTAAAATATAGAGATTGAGGAGTGTACATTTGTCTTATGACAAAAGATTTTTTTTGTTTTATACATCGCTAAACATAACAAATAACAAAGTTTGTTTTTTGTTTTTTTTTGTCTGAAATGCTGAATAAAAGCATTGTTTGAAAAAATCGTTTGAATAATCGTGATTTCAATATTGACTGAGATAATCGTGATTATGATTTTTTCCATAATCGAGCAGCCCTAGCTGAAATTATCCAAATGATTGTAGTGAAAGTGTAAGGGGTTTAAAAACACAGTGGACATTATGACATTATAGCACAGATTAGAAAACAGTGAGCCTTTTAAACTGTGTTGATGTCATTGACTCTGATCTTTAAGAAATAGCTTACATAACAAATACTAAAGAAATCTGAATGGTAAAACAGAATACAAAATGGGTATTGCGTATGAAGCCTTTTTCTTGATAAAGTTAGTGGCAATGTTTTTGGTGTAGAGCTGCCTGTCTCCATGGAGATGTCATTGCTTGTCATTCATGTCATTCAACTAATCTATTTTGCCTTTATTCAATTCCTACTATGAGCAGAGTCTCCTCTCATTTGTTTGTCTTCTGATCTGAAGGTTGGCGATTCAAATCCCGCTCTCGACATAAACATCATTTGTAGACCAAACCACAGGTTGGTGGTGTGATTCCTGCTCCCACAGATGAATACTGTCCTTGTGTCCTTGGGTAAGACACCCACCTGGCCTCCAGTGTACACAGCTGCAAATACTAGTATATGAATGTGTGTATGAATGGGTGAGTGGTTCCTTGATGTAAAGAGCTTTGAGCCTTGAAGGTGGAAAAACGCTACATAAAAATGTGACTAAATACCACCTTTAAAAAGGCTCTTTTCATATACAGTATTTGAGCAAAAACTTTCTTTCCACAGTACCAATATATGGTATAAGCAGCTTTCAAGGTAAAATAAGTCCACTGTGTGCTGTCTGTGTTGAATTATAAAGCGTATTATTGTCTGGTAATCAGGAAGTGTGCAGTTAGCATACTAGTACTACAATTACTACAAATCTGCTCTCTGATAGTTGTGAAAAGAATGCATAAGGTAAGTGACGAGCAACTTTGGACCACTGCAAACCAGGAAAAAGTATTGGAGCTTGCCTTTATTTAATTTCATTTTTTTAACCACGGTAGCGAAGGCCAATTACGTGGATTCCTGATACTGAACAAACTGAGAAAAAACGGAAATGGCAGAACATTCCAGCGTATTATGAGCAAGACAGACAGCGGCGCTCCAAAGGTCACCCACAAACCAGTCAGCATTTACATCCTCATTAGCCACATGCGCACTTTAGCTTTCAGGAAGTGCTGTCATGGAGACGAGCCAAAACTACATTTCAGTACATGTATTAAATAGTTATCTTAAAAATATCTTTAGAATGTTCTTGAGCTGTATCAGAACAAGTATAAGAGCACAGACTAGTACACGCCCATGGAGCACTATCAAACCTACGACTCAGGGATTACACAGATAGAAAGCCACATGGGAATAGAAAACAAAGTACTATCATCCTATATAATGCAAAGTGGACTCTTGGATTCTTTGTTGCCAAAGAAAAAAACACCATATGTTACCTGTCCAATTGTTTTTATGTCATAACATGTTGTGAATAACTGTACTGCACTTTTCATCTCTGAGTCGGCGGCGCGCGGTCAGGGGAAAATGAAATTTCGATCTTCTATGTGTCTTGTACATATGGTTTTTCGACAATAAAGCAAACTATGAACTATGAACTATGAATATTTCAGTATTCGGATCAGTACAGTACAGAAACATTGTAAAAGCAGCTCTTACAGGCAACATGAGACCGGGGTCTCCTGTTGTGTTTCTATTGTCCATGAATCAGGAAATAATGCTGGTGCACTGTTGTATGCTAAGTGTTGTTAGCATTACCATGATGGCAGAACTAGAGGTAAGATGGGGCCTAAAAAATCCAGCCCGACCCGACCCGGCCCGCGGGTATTAAAGCCCGACCCGGCCCGACCCGGCCCGAGCCCGACCAATTAACTTGATTTGCAGGCCCGAGCCCGAAGCAAACCCGAAATTTCATATTTTATTTGTGAGGACTCGGGAGGAGGAGGGGTGATTTATGATAACAAATTAAAGCCTGTCTCTTGTAACGAAATCTAAGTTAAACAAGACTGTATAAACATTTACATCTTTTATATTTGTTTCTGCAGAGGGTACATTAACTGACAATTTTCCATCATTGACGGATTTTTTAAAGAGTTGACGGGAAAAATTTAAGGCCGTCCGTCATTTTGACGGGTTGAAAATTGGGCCATAAACCACAGCAGCAGTACGTCCTTAAGAATCTAGCGTGGCACTTTAAGAGAGAGAAGCAGAGAGACAAAGAAGAACAATGACGGGTGGATAATAGACAGAGACAGGAAGGAGTTCCTCACTCTTACCGGTGCGTGTTTGTCTTTTCAGTTCTCCTGTCTTTAGTTTATCCTTAACTTCTTGCTCCTCCATATTGGGGATACCAGGTCAAAATAGATGCGGACTTGCGGAGGGGAAGATTATTAAGAGAGCGGCGTTCACGTGCGCAGAGCTCTGGCTCTGCGGCTCCTGTTTAGTAGTTAAATAGCAATTACATTACAGCGCCTTCTCTGTTTTATCCAAATTATTTATTTTAAAACAAGTATTCCTTAGTTTAGTATCCACACATCGTTTTAGTATACATTTTTATAAACATATATTTATTTTTAAAAAGTCAGCGAGAGAGAAGCCCAGCCCGACCCGACCCGAAGCAATGATTGACATTTTAGGCCCGACCCGACCCGAATTTCGGGTTGGGTCGGGCTCGGGCTTAAGATCTTACCTCTAGGCAGAACTCTCAGTGAATAATTATGATGCTCAGAATGCATAAGGTAAATGAGTAGTAAGTTTGGACAAACTGCAAACTGTTCAGTTTTTCATGTTTTTAGTAGGCTAATAGCAGGCTGTAAAAATCAGGTACTGCACCTTTAATTACTAGTTGTATAGTTATAGCCTAAAGGAGCTAAAAATGTTAAAGATGTCAGTATGGAACCAAACTAGACCAAGTTTCAGGTCAGATTTGTGGAGAGGCGACCCCGCTCACAGTCAGAATGTCTGTTTTTCAAGATATTTTTGGGTTATAAAACCACCTCTAACTGAATAAATGTAACGTAGAGCTGTTTAATGTCATACTGTGGAACACTCCGGGCAGAGAAATCTCCATAGAAACAAGCAGGTGACGGACCCACAGTCAAAGGGTCTGCCACCTGTTTTCTCCATGGAGATATTATTGCTTTGCCTTAAATGTGGCATGGTAAGATTTTAAACTTATCCATCTCCAAAGAGACAAACCGGGGGCACATGTTACAGGTCAGATCTGTGGAGAGGCTACAGCGCACACAGTAAGGATTGTTTTATAAAAGCAAAGTTTAATGGCATACAGCAGAACATCTCAAGCAAAGAAATAACATCTTCATGGAGACAACCAGGTGGCCAAAACCATAAAAAGATTGTCAGTCCTGAGAAAGAGCTAGCCTAAATATAAAAACAGAATTAAAGCTCTTGAATATGTCATTTTTCTATAACAGGCTCTAAATAAAAGCCTTGGCACCGACAGTGCATGGGGAGTATGCTATCTGCTGTCCAACCACTCTGCTGTGAAGTAACCATATGGTACGGATATTCAAAATGACCAAAATAAATACATCTAGTCAAGTTTAGGAGTGTGTATTTGTGTATTTGAATAGAGCGTTTCAAAGACTCAGAAATAATGGCTTTATGTTTGCAGATAAAGCTGAAATAAATGCTTTTCAAATTTTTTTTCTTCAGCATTTTTTTCTTTTCTTCAGAAACCAACGGGAGACAGAGTGCTGATTAAGTCCATTAAGTGTGTGAGCTCTTCAAAGAAGGAAAGACACAAGCATGAATACACCACATATGAGTTCTGTTGTTTAGGGTAGTAACTACGGTTACTACAATCACATTAAAGTGCACTGTGGATGCCTGGGATGTTTCACAGTATGGCTTTAAACAAAACATCTCCATACAAGAAATAATATGTCTTGTATGTAGATGTTTTTATTTCTCAAAACTACCAAAAAAAAGGTCCACCTCTCCACAGATCAGACCTGTAACCTGGCCTGGGGATGTGGGTTGCTTGTTTTCATAAATTAATAAATTAAATGTACATGAACATTTCAGGCAAAAAAGCAACATGAAATCAAGCAATTGGTGAACCTTCTCAGTGGTGTAGTGGGGATTTTTTAAGTGGGTGTACGCGATTTGTGACGTCATGGATGTGAATTACCCCCCCCCCCAAAAAAAAAAAGCCATATACTCAACTTGCTGAAATACACACAGGTGTCATAGGCTATAGACTGTTTGTTTTTTAAAAACAACTGACTTTCAGTACAAACATAAAGCAGCTGGCCCAGTAAAAAGCAGTAATATTTGATTTTTTTTTTTTACTCAAAAATTATGCGGAATTATGCTATTAATATTAACGCCACATACAGAACATCAATCATACTCCAAAATTATGGGTCGTCATATTGTGCTTGTAAGGCTATTCAAAATCACAGGCCAACGTTATTAAGCATAACTCGCATTAGAACTTATCTGTTCCACTATGGCTAATCCTGTAGGAACGCCATTCGTCTCCCATTCGTGAACCCTGGGCTTTGAATACAGACAAATCACTAATGGACGAGCACACCTTGCAGCCGAGTTTCCCGTCCTTATCGTCGATCCAAGGATAGGCCTCCTTCTTTCTCTTCCACATGTTTTCAGTCCAAATCGCGAACGGTGAGCTACTGGAGCTCCCCGCCACCTCCGCGCTAGCATCACCACAGGCTGTATGGCGAGCATTAGTTGAAGAAGTGAGAACTTCGGTGTTGGAGCTGACTGGTTGCTCACACAAAGTCTCTGGCTTGGGTGTCTGAATACTGGTGGCGTCTTTGCGAAAATAAAAATCAATATTTTTCTGCTGAGTTGTCATTTTAGTGAATCTCACAAGATATCTCACAAGCCTATGCAGGTTGTTTTCACCATTGCCAATAGCTCCGGTTTGACATTTAAGTTGTAGGATATTTTATATTTGTTATTTTTTTTATATCTCACGTCGGGAGAAGTGGGTGGACGGCGTACCCCCGCGTACCACGCCCACTACACCCCTGGACCTTCTACCAGAAAAGTTACCCAGTGTGCCTTTAAGTTTGTCTCATTCTCAGTATATGGACATGGAAATTTAAAATCCAAACAGCCCCCCACAGTGGAGTGTTTTAAAGGGATATGCCACCCCCAGGTCAAATTTGGGCATCTCCCCACAGTCCAGAGACTAAAATAAGTGGTGGAAAGCGTTTTCCTGCTCACCCAGCCATTGTCCGAGTCTGTCGCCACTGACCGCCGCGGTATCTGGTGCTCCTCCGCCTTAGACTGGAGTCTAACGTCGCCAGAGAAAGATTTCGGCCAAAAGGAATTAATTTGCTCGATGCGTTTCCCAATTACTTTGTGTGTAGTGCGCATTCATATCGAGTGCAAATAAATGTGCAAATCAACACGGAGAGCTTGACTTGGTCATTTTGGGTGGGAACTATTTTCCAGTGCGTAAGAATACAGCCGTATCATGCAGCACGCTGCCAGGGGAATCCCAGTTACGCACCGGGAAGGGAGTTCCCCTGTTGCACAACGTGGTGCGTGATACGGCTGTATTCTTACGCACTGGAAAATAGTTCCCACCCAAAATGACCAAGGCAAGCTCTCCGTGTTGATTTGCACATTTATTGTCGTCGTTAGCCGTAGCAGTACAGTACAGTAGCCTGCCCTGTTCTACAATCCAGACATAGCCACGTTTGGAGGTCTCCCCGATGCTTGGAATATACAGACGAAGAGTTGAGAGAGATGGATGTTGAAAAGGCAGAACGCGAGAGAGTGTCGGTGAGTTAGCCCCCGCTACAGCTACAGAAAACCGGGTTGTTGCATTGTTCGTTGGAATGAACGATCAATGCGGGGCTGTCTTTTCAGTTCCGTGCTCAACATGAATGTTCACGGGCTAGCAACAACTTTATGAGCGTGCATGCCTTTTGACCAGCAGGCTAACATAACGACAGGAGCAAGCTTGGGTAAAAAAGGTACAAACCTGTTCTTCATCACGGGATCTTGCACTTGGAAAGACAGATGGTACTGCAGTGGTTGTCAGACTAGGCTTTCCAAGGGATTTGGTGTAGTCGTCTGGTCCGAAATGATCACTGCAAATCTTCTGTTTATGTAGCGTCTCCACCGGTGTGTTGATGTCTAAGCCAGCAGCTACAAGCCACAGTCGCGTCCTTTCTCGATCGTGCACTGGAAAGCTGTGAAAACTTTGTGGTGCCCACCTGCGGGCTTTATTTGTACATTTTCTAAATGCACACTGAAACACCATTTTGCCTGGTAGTTCCTTTAAAATTCACCTCTTCACTCTGTGGTCTTCCTTACTACGTCTTTTCTCGCTTCTCTGTTTACGTGATTGGTCACTTCACAACCAACTAGAGTAAAGTAAAATTCCGCTGCTGCTGTGAAGCTAGTCCCTCAGATATGGAATGATTCATGCTATTCGCAGTCAGTTTTATTTCAAAAATTACTCAATCAACATATATTTACATCGACAGTCTGCCGTTATAATTGACTTGTTTTGGGTGCACTATGGAGTGGGTAAGCCTTATTTAAATCCGGCTACCATTTACCATTGACTTGCGCTAGCCTAGCATCTGAAAACTCTGCAGCTGGAAGGACTGCATGAAATTCGCTAAAAAGTGTCTCCACATCTCTGCAGCACTCTGGCTAACTCGGAAATGAGCCCCCATGTCAAAAATCCTGGAATATCCCTTGAAGTCTCGTCTTAAGACCCACTTTTACTCTCTGGCTTTTAACCCTGAGTGAACTGTGTGGTCCTCTGTGTCTTTTGTTTAATGATATATTTATTTAGTTATCATTTTTAGCTTTATGCATTCTAACACTGTTTATTTATTGTTTTTATTTATGATTTACTGTCTTTTATTGTACTAATTTGTCTGTGCAGCACTTTGGAAACTGTCATGTGCTAAATAAAGTGGATTGGACTGAATAAAACAGAAGGACCTGGCAGAAAAGTTACATAACACACCTTTAAACCACAGGGTACCAGCTGTGCCACTGCATCCTCATATTAAGCAATTGGACTCTCAAAACAGCTGAAAAGTTTTGATTTAATTCGCAAAACAAAGTTAACCTTTGAGTGTTGTTATTGAAAAATAGTCTAGATGAATCTCCCTTCTGCACTCATGGAGATGTTTTTGCTTTGCCTGGAATGTTTCTTAGTATGGCATTAAACTTATCTATTTGGCTATGAAGTCATTTACAGACACTTTCCATCAAAAAATACCTTGAATAACATGCATTTTTACTGTGAGCTTGTAACTTGGCCTGGTTTCCATGGGGATAAATTAGTTTAAAGCGGACCTATTCTGTAAATCTAGTTTTTAGAGCTTTTAATCATGTTATAATAGTTCCCCTTCTCATTTACCCTCTCGACATTGTATTTGGAGTGGCTCATGCGTGTTTGGGTAATCTTTATTCTCCTGTATTCAAGATGTCATTGCTTTGATCAACCCTGATTTTTCTCACCATGATACAGACTCCCTGTTCTGTATTTACTTTGTATTCAAATTTTCTTTTCCCATGACATGACGTACTTCTTGATGCTTTTATATGGCACCTTAATGGTTCCCTAATACTATAAATGAATCCTCAGTGACTCTGACTGTCTTCATGAGGCTAAATATGTCTCTGAAACGCTTTATTCTGGGCGTTGTTGCTTGAATGCAAATGAGGAGGACAGAGACAGGCCAGTGCAGCGGGTGGGTTGTGGCCAAATGTTCCGCTTTTTCCTGGATTAGCGGGGCCCTGTGCGCTGGCCCCACTTCCGTGTTTTAAAAGCGGAGGAAGATATGAGACGCGTTCCATTAAAATAAACACATTTCCACAGAAAATAAAATGAAACCACTGCTGTTTCAGAGGTTCGGAGGCTCGGATAAAGGACATCCGAGCCTGGAAACACTCTCACGTGTCTCCAGGCAAATAAAAAAACACATCTTGCATTGCGTAGCTCGTTTGCGGTCCAAACTCTCTGGGCGTGATTTCCAGAGACGGTGGTAGACATCCAGAGGGGAGTGGAAACCTTTCTGCGAGTGTGACGTCAGAAAGTTCCCTTGTTCAGAATCGCCCGTTTGGGCTGTCTTTTTTTCAAACGTGGAAAAGGACCGCAATTGCTCAGTTTACACATTTCGCAACTTTTAGCCATGGGGGGGCTAAACAGAGTAGGGGAGCTCACATTAACGTTCAAAAACCTCAGAAAGTGAAAATGTCATGCCATGGGACCTTTAAATCGGTGATATGCACAGGATTCAGCAGCACTCCTTAGTCATTTTGGTACAAATGAGGGGGAAAAAATGTGCTAACTTGATGTGCAGCTATCCATTGAAGGTACAGACAACTGTGCAGGTCTTTGTTGTGATGACCTTTATGGTCAGCTCCCATTGGACACCATAGTTTTCTAATGTAGAACTCAGCAGACTTGTTTCTTTTATGAACTCATAGTCATTGTAGATCAATATTGTGATTTAAAACGTGCAAATTACAACACAGTGATCCACTATACAGCAGACACAAGCACAATGTTCTTTAAAGGTCATATATTACACAATATTTACTACTGTGAGCTTAAGCCATGTGTTGCCTCTTCTCAAACATACCTGCAGTTTGTTTTCACTCACATGTGTTGAATTATTAGTCTGTCTACACCTCCCAGGCTCAAAATGCTCCATTCCACTTTGTTATGTCATGAAGCAGTACACTGTAAAATCTAATAAAAAATCTAGGAAACCGACTGCCTTGAAAAATCTGACTAAAGTGGACTGTGAATCTCAAGCAGCGCTTACAACTAACTCCTCAGTGTAGTGTACAGTAAATTTCTCTTTCATCTTCATGTTGTGAAGCTGTGCCAACTCATCAGTCAGTTCCTCAGATCTGAAATATGTAGGAACCTTTAAGAGTAATTTAATCTTACTTGGTATAACTATGGAAACCGACTGCCTTGAACTGAGCAAGTAAATGTCACTTATATACACACGTAACAGTTTCTATTCTACAATAACGCCATTTACATCTGCATCATGTACACAAGGATTTGAAAATGTATTAGTCTTTGAAAAAAAAGTAGCAAAACCTTTGTTCAGCTTAAGTTCAAAACACATCGTAACGTGTAACAATAAAATAATATATCTCGGTCATTCCATGTCAACTCAACCAAGGCCCCAGCACTTAGGTCTCAAAAAATGCTGGAAGAAACAGGCGAACAGCTGTAATTTAGCAAAGACTGGGTGAACAGAGTAGTCGTGTCTCAATTCTCAGAGTGCACAGTTCGGAGCGTGGTTTTAAGGACATGTATGTCACATCCGGCGCGACGACTGCTGTCCCGTTTCTTTTTTTTCCCATGCGCAGTTAACACACGGTCTGAAGACCGCAATCGTTTCCATGGAAATCAGGGCGACCAACTGCGTGAAAAAGCACACTTCGCGCAGTCATATATCCCGGCATGCACCGCATGCTACTTCTTCTACAGGAGAAAATGGAGTCAGCGGCTGTATCTGGTAGTTGCGAGACCAGCCACATTTCGCTGACGCCCATGCGGTCTGCGGATTGCACTCAGGGCTGAGCAAGTATGCACAGTTTTGACTGCAGTCTGAGACCCTTAAAACCACGCTCCGAATTGTGCACTCTGAGATTTGAGACATTAGCCGTTTCCCAATTCAGCGAGTGCACGGTGCGGAGTGTGGTCTGAGCCTGCAGTCGAGGCGGTGCATACTCGCTCAGCCCTGAGTGCAGTCCGTGGATCACATGGGCGTCTGCGAAATGGAACAGGTCCCGCCTCAGCTCAATGAGCCGGGTGGTCTGCTCCTTGTTCCCTAAAGACAAAAATATTATTCTATTGCGATTAGTAATACTTGGAATTGGGACATGGCGACACTGTAGAATATCCAGCATTACAACAGCAAAGGAAATAGAGAAGTGTAAGGGGAAAAGCATGTGAACGGTAATACAGGTGCCGTGAACTATGCCATTACGGCTACCGTCACACATGTTTAGCGCAGTTTATGAAGAGTTTCATGTAGCATAGTTGTAGGTGAGGTGAACCAGTACACACATTTTATAGTGAAGTCGCAACTGTCACATGGCGATGTTGCTGGCGAGTCCATCTTTGTAGTCATATATCCTCCCGCGCTGTGCATGCTGGGGCTTTTGAGTGTGCGAAGCGTGCATGTTTGCACGCTTGGTCCACGCCCCGATTTCCATGGAAACGACTGCGCTGTTCGGACCGCGTCTTAACTGTGCATGGGACAAAAACGAAATGGAACAGCAGTTGTCGCGCCGGATATGACGCACATTCCCCTCCAAGCACGCTCCGTACCGTGCACTCGCTGAATTGGGAAACGGCTACGGCTAACGTGTGTATAGAGCCTGTCCTGGGATCATTAGGGAATGAGTGGCAGCTGTAGAAAAAACAGGGAGGGAGCAAAAGGAGGACCGGAAAAGACTGGGAAATGGAGCTTGTCTCTTGGCAATAATACGTCACTGTTGAAGTTACGCGTTTCATTCAAGTTGACCTTAGTCTAACTGTTAAGTAATGTGCTTTTTTTGCGCTGAGAGTAACTGTTACTTTACCACAGCCATTAAGATCCACAAAGTTGTAGCTGTGAGTAAAGTAAACTAGCTGAATGCAAGTTAATCCTAGTGTTAGATTTTACAGTGTAGTTTTCAAGTTAACAGTTTTAACCTTTTACCTTTAGTTCAGTAGAGATTGTAAATTCCAGGTCTGAAATTATCCAGGCTGATTATAGTGAAAGTGTATGGAGATTATGGCAAAAGGAGAAATTCAATTTGTCAACTGGACAAAAGTTTATTTGGTTGAATATGTTTCACAGCTCATCCAAGCTGCTTCTTCAGTTCTGGTCAGATGCTGGTGGACACTGCCTTATATTTATTTTATATATTTGTCTCAAGGGAGGAGCTAACTACAATTAAATTACTCTGAAACTACCACACCTATTTGTTTACAGTTTCTGTTAGTTAGGTGGGCCTATTATATGCAATAGGGATGGAGGGGTGTGGGGTCTGGTGAGCAGAACCATTCAGGGCCATAATGGTGTTTTCACACCTCTGCATCTGACCTGCTGCCCTATTGTGTTCTTTGTTTTGATTTAGGTTTGAGGATAGAGTTATAGATGGGGGACAAATGATGTCTCCGTTTCTGTTCATTTCTGTGTTTTCTTGACAAAAATTGCCTCTTTAAATCCTCTCTCAAACCAGTTCTTTTCTCTGGCCAAAATCTGTACCTCACTGTCCTCAAAGGAGTGGCCCGTGGCTTTTAGGTGTAGATGTAAGGCAGACTGATGTATGGAGACTAAAAACACAGTGGAGCACTTCCTGTATTACCACATGACATCACAAGGTGTGACAGAGTGTTTTCTGTGTTTTCAACTCCAGGTATATTTATGAAGAGGAAAGCAAATAGCGTAATACAGGCTCTTTAATGTTAAACTGTTGAACATTCCAGGGAAAGCAATAACATCGGCATGGAGACAAGGAGGTCACGGGGTCTCTACCAGAAAAGTTACAGAGTGCATCTTTAAGAAGAAGCTTGTAAACTCTAACCCAATCTTGTCTACTCTCACGATCAAGGTTCAACGCAGCGTGCGTTGTGTGAAAACATCTTGTCAGTGAAGTGTGTGCATAATAATAACTATGCAGTATATAACAAAAGCTCCGGTGACACAGGAGCACCCAAGGGAGACGCGCTATGAAAATTAAACCACTAAAAATTACAGCAGCCGAGCAGTGACAGATCATGAGAGGAGACACAATAAAAGAAAGCTCAAAGCACTGTCACAGGTTCATCAGAGCACAGCGCAGTCTTTTTATGACTCGAGAAAGGTGACAATAATGAAGTCAGCAATTCAGTGTTGCAGATTCACTAGTTCATCACCATCTTCAGCGTCAGTAAGTATCAGGCCTCGAGGTGCTTACAGTGCTTACAGCCCTTTTGGTAAAACTTTAAAAAGACATAACTGACCATTTTTATTTTAGATTTTGGCGTACATTCTTTGGCATAGGTCTGAGAAGTGAACTGCATTGTCACCTATAAGTAAGAAAATACTTCTGAAAACATTTAAATGCATCCAGAAGAATTGATAAAAACATTGAAATATGATCCACAAATATATGAAATATGCAAAATCACATTTCAGAACATATTTGTACAAATATTTCAAAGTTTTTATACAGAATTTCAATAAGGGAGTTAGTGTTAGCCTCCAAACATCACAAACTATGAAAAACCAGGGCTGTATGACGACTGACAACCACCCAACATCCTTCTGACAATAAGCTGTTTTGGTGAAATGATATTCATCTTAAACAACTTAAAGATCCCATGACATGGTACTTCTTGATGCTTTTATATGGCTCCTAAATGGTTCCCTAATACTGTAAATGAATCCTTCTTCAAAATCAACACTCAGTGCATGAGAAACAGAGATAAGATGAGAAAGAGTAATTTTTCTCTCTCTGAACACTCCATAATGGGACTTGCTGCTTGAATGCAAATGAGGAGAAAAGAGCTGGCCTATAGTAGAGGGTGGGGGCGTGGCCAAACTCTCCGCTCTGAGCTCTTAGCTGATCCATTTCCGTGTTTTTGCACGGGGGGAGAGATTTGAAGCGTTCCATTGAAAAATAAACACATTTCCACAGAAAATAAAATTAAACCACTGCTGTTCAAAGGTCCAGAGGCTCAGATAAAGGACTTCCGAGCCTAGAAACACTCGGACGTGCCTCCAGGCAAATAAAAAAACGCATTTCGCATTGCCTAGCGCATTCGCAGTCCAAACTCTCTGGGCGTGATTTACAGAGACGCTGAGTTCAGACAGACGGGGGTGGAACTGCATTTGCATTTCTTTTTTCGATCTGACGTCAATAAGGTGCCTTGTTCAAAATCGCCCGTTTGAGCTCTGATTTAGACATTTCACAACTTTTAACCATGGGGGGGGCTAAACAGGGTAGGGGAGCTCACATTAACGTTCAAAAACCTCAGAAAGTGAAAATTTCATGCCATGGGACCTTTAATAAAAGAAACAAGTCTGCTTATTTCCATGTTAGAAAACTGTGGTGCCCAATGGGAGCTGACGTCACCCTAAATGTCATTGCAACAAACAGCCGAGCAGCTGTTGGCACAAAATAAAATTGGAGATTTAAGTATAAGTACGTGAAAACAGGTTGATTGGCAACACGGCGTCTTGAACATAAGCAATTAAAGCTTACTCAAATCCATCAGGAGGGTAAAATGACAAGAAGAAACAACTATAACATATCTAAAAGCTCTGAAAAGTCGATTTCGCAGAAGAAAAGGATCAGGTCACTGGGCCAAGGTACAAACTGCAGAATAGATCCACTTTAACGCAGCTCTATTCTGAAAAACAGACACTTTTCCCCACCCACATCTGTCATTGGTCTGTCTGTCACACTCGGCTTATGATTTAGCCCATCACAATTGCCATGTTTAGATGAGAGCTTTAATTCCGATTTTAAAAAATGTAAAAATACTTTAAAAAGACCATGTAAACACTTAATTCCTAATGAAAATGATGTGGTTTATTCCAATTTTAAATCTGAATAAATGTATTCCTTGATCATGTAAACATTTATTATTTCCATGTAAACTCGAAGGAGAATAATTTAATTCCGAACTATTTAATTTGGAATACAGTGAACCCTCGCTGTATCGCGGTTCACTCTTCGCGGCCTCGCTGTTTCGCGGATTTTTTTTTCCAATTTTTTTTTTTTTTTTTTCAATTTTTTTTATAGTGTAACTTTTTTTTTTACAGTGTAACATTCTGTCCTGCGCCCTGATTAGCTAAGAGACTAGACCAGGACTAAACCAGGTCTAAAGCAGGTCTAAACCAGGACTAAACCAGGTCTAAACCAGGACTAAACCAGGTCTAGACCAGGGATGGTAGGGACAGAGTCTCAGATTTCCTTCACGAGAGCGCCTGGGTGACAGGGGGTGTGGCCTTTGTTTACTTGCACGAGCCATGGAAGAGAGTGCGAGCCGGACCATGGAAGAGCCAAGAATCAACATGGACTCTTCCAAGAATCAACATGGACGGGCCCGCTGCGGCGTCCGGGGGAGCCGCAGCGGGGAGAGGACACTCGCGCGCACTGTGGAGACAGTGGCTCTTCCCCGTGAGAGGACGAGAGGACGACCCCGACCCCGTCCTAGAGAGCTGTGGAGTATTGGCGACGCATTGATAGCGGACTGATTTTGGAGCCGGGGTGAAATGCAACCAACTCTTGTGAGCGCAGGTTGGTCTTACCTGGTCTTGTGGTGCTCAGAGGCGTCTGTTAGCGGTTCGGCACTGTTAGCAGTGGCTTGAGTCTTGCCCAAAATGATATCCAGGTCGCTTTCCACTCGACTTTCGCACATGGCATGGATATGTGGTACCAAAACAAACGCACGTGTCCGCGCGCACGTGCCCGCGCGCACGTGCCCGCGTGTCACGTGCCCCCGCCCCACTATTAATATATTTTAATGAAAATCTACAAAAGTTTGAGTGTTTAAACAAGAGAAAAATGTGAGAAAATGTTAATACCAGTCTCAGAAAGGTGTATAATGTGTCTGGTGAAGCATTTTCAGCCTTAAAACATGTAGAATAATTGTAAAATATAAAATTGTCCTACTTCGCGGATTTCACTTATTGCGGGCTATTTCTGGAACCTAACCCCCGCGATAAACGAGGGTTCACTGTAATTAATTCAGAATTAAAAAACATCATGTAAATGTGGCGAATGAAGAGTTTCTAGAGTTTAATGTAGCAGCACAGAAATTAGCAAATGTCCACGTCATAAACATTCTCCAAATCATTACTCTGGACAATAATGCACTGACAATATAGCAGGTGGTTTGATTTGACAATTACATTTGAGTTTTATTTCACCAAACACCACGGCTCCCTCCTAAATTAGCGAAAGCCAGAAAATGAGTCTGGAAATGAGACACGAATGGAGATTTGTACACATTTGTAGCACATTTGTAGCACATTTCTAGCACGTGTGTCAAACTGCCGTGCGCCTCTGCTAGCATTAGAATCTGTGCTAAATGAAATGCAATGTGAAATCCATAATAACAATCTTTTTTTTCCTTCTGCAGGGAGATTCAGTTATACTTGACAGTCTATATTTCATCCAAAACAAGAGGAGCGTTTCTTCCAGCCTCAAGCTACTGTGTTATTTGCTGCATTTGTTCACATCTTTGCTCGTTCTCTGGGGAAAGCCTCTCTCCTCCTCTTCCTCCCCTCCTACTCCTTTTCCACCCCCAGCCGCCTCTCCCTTCTCTGCCCTTCTCCTCCGCCCCTCATCTTTCTCTGCCTCTACTCCATCTCTCTCCTTTTGACTCTTCTCCCTCGTTTCCCCTTTTCCCTGTCTCTTCTCCCGCTCTCTCTCCTCTCCCCTCATCTTCCTTCTCTCCCTACCTCTACTCCGTCTCTCTTCCTCTCTCATCTTCCAACTCCTCCTCTCCCTCTCCTAGCCCTTTTCTGCCTCTTTCCTCCTCTCCCACCTTGCCCTCTTCTTCCTCATCCTTTCCCGTCTTCCTCTCATCCCAGTTCTCTTTTTTCTTTACACACACACACACACACACACACACACACACACACACACACACACACCACTGTTGCTTTCTCCACGCGTGTCTGCTGCTTTTGGGTACGTTCCAGCCATATCCACAACAGAAACAGCCGCTGTGGTGTGGACGGAGGAACCCTGAGATAATGACATCATCAAACATGGCCGCCCACCTGCAGCAGAGCGGGGTGGGGGGGGTGGGGGTGGGGGGTACAGCGTGGGGGCGGGGTCAGCTGACTCAGCGTTCTGGCACAGACATATACATCACAGGCTCTGGAAAGGAGAATCATTGCGCTCCATCATACATGTTTATTGGGGCTATCTTAAGCTTTTGTTTGCAACAGCTCAATAAATGACAGATGGAACAATGATTTTGGGGCTCAATATTTATCGTGGGTATTTATCTTTGTACTTGTGGGGAACTTTTATTTATTTTTCCATTCTAAAATAAGATTTGAGCTCAAGAGGTTTGACTTAGGGCTGGGCGATTAATCGAGATTTGCGATATCTCGAGATGTTTTATGAAATCGAGAAAGATTTTGGCATATCGAAAAACTCGAGATGAATAAGACTTCGCCGCTTATTTTCCTTAACTGTGTTGTGGCGCTGTCCGCCCCGCCTGCTTCTTGCGTTTGTGTTTCACTGCGTCTCGTGTTTCCCCCTCCCCTCCCCTCCCCTCCCCCTGCGCACACCGCGTGTGTTTGTTGACAACTTATCCAACATGGCGGCGCCCAGAGAAGCACGAGAGAATTCATACCAAAGAAAAGAACAAACGGCTCCATTATATGGCGGTATTTCGGATTTAAAACGTCCGATGAGGAGCAGAAAGAGGCATTTTGCAGAGAATGCAAGAAACTGGTGCCATCAAAATCATCGAGGGCAAACCCACCACCACTTCTAAGACACAACAAACAACGCTCATCTTTACCCCGGTGTCTACCATATGGAAAAACAAGTGCAAGGTGGGTCAGCATTACGGAGTCCATTGCCTTTCATATCGCAAAAGACATGACGCCCATAGCGGTTGTTGAGCGACCGGGCTTCATACGAATGCTAAAAACGCTTGACCCTAGATACAGTCTCCCTAGTCGCCACTTTCTTGTCAGTGCGGTACAGAGCAAGGCTGCATTTGGCGAGTTTTAATCTCTCTCTCTGTGTGTGGGTGGGTGTTGCCAGTGAGTGAAATATTTGGGTGGGTCGGGTATGTGGCGTTGATTCTAAAGCACACTTGCGTTTTAATGGTTGCAATAAATTAATATAGTGTTTCTAGAAAAAAAAATGATACAGAATATGTACTACAGTCACAAAACACACGAGAATTCATGGATTGAGGCTCTATAAATCTATATTTAAAAACAATTAATTTAATATGTGCTTTTTCACTTGGCTACGAAATGAGGGACTTTTTTGTCTTTTATCTTAAATGTTAAAGAAGCACTTCATAAGAACTGTCTACCCTCAGGTTTTATGTTTACAATTAAAATAAGGCAATATACTACTTCCTTGGTTTGGTAATGTTAAAAATGGTGCACAAGCACTTTGTTACTAGTACCTGTCTACCTTTAGGCACTTGGCTGCCTGTTTGCACTTCAATAAAAAAAAAAAACCTTGCTGAATTTGGCGCATTTGTTTGTTTTTTTCCCCCCTGCATAGATATCGAGATATATATCGTATATCGAGATATAGCAAAAACATATCGAGATAAGTTTTTTTCTCCATATCGCCCAGCCCTAGTTTGACTAAGTCCTTTCTCTAACTCCTAGATGTGTCCTTAACTATTAAAACTTATTACGTTGAGCTAATTCTGTAGCACAATGAGAGTATAGGCCCACCTGCCCCTTCACAGTACACTGCTGTAAAAGTCATCACAAGAGCCACTCAGCTGGACCACGCTGTTGGACCCTCCAATGAGCAATTAATCAAATTAATTTTCTGACTTTGATTAATTTGTGTTTTTATTACTCTAGATCAGGTCCATAAAAGTCCAAGACCTTTAATCTTGCCCTCGGCTGATTTTCTATTATAATATTTAATTATATTTAAATTTTCTATTAAAATATTGGTAATTTTCTGCTCCTCTTTTCTGCACAGTTTAGCATAGCAGCGTCTCCAGTGCCCCTGTGCGTGGCCCCTCCCACCAGAGCAGCACAAATGAAGACTCGCCTCTTTCCAAACGCTCTTAAAGGACCATCGTTTTGACTGTTGACGTCACACCCTCATCAGCAAAATGTCAAAAATGAGAAAAGTGGACGCCGAGTGCAGGATTCATTCATTCATTCATTCATTTTCTTACACTTTTCCATTTTCTGGGTCGCGGGGGCAGCAGTCCAAGCAGTGTTCTGCTGGCCAGAACACAATGCACCAGCCCCCATGAATCCCCCCGCAGGTGGTGGGTCCACAGGAGGACGGCTCACGTCACAACGGGCCTTGATGTGTCTTCTGCCATGGGGGCTACCAGTGTCCACAGACACTGGGGGCGAGGTGGGGTTAAGTGTCTTGCCCAAGGACACAACGGCAGCACTCATCTGTGGGAGCTGGGATCACATGTGGTCAACCCGTCAAGAGCGGGATTCGAACCGCCAACCCCTGCGAGTGCAGGATTTTCCAAGAAAAATTGACTAATTCCTATTTGTTCACGGAGGTGAATGGGAAACCTGTACGCTCTGTGTGTTTGCAACAAGTGGCGGTGCTCAAGGAATATAATCTTAAACGCCACTACGAGACACGGCATTTCCAACAATACAAGAACTTGAACACAGAATTGAGAAGACAGAAGATAAACAAATTATTGCTGGGACTGAAGAAACAGCAGTCTGTAAGAGATTTGCGCTTCTCTTATTTGGACTTATTGTTATTTTTGGGGTATATTTGCCATGTTTTTTCTGATCCGGCCCCTTTGGGATCAAAGTAGGTCGGTTACGGCCCGCGGACCAGAATGAGTTTGACACCCCTGCTCTAGTTTTTGAAAAATTGCAAAAACGTGAAAAGAAGTGTTATTATGAAACAGGTTTACTCCTGACTTTCTTCGAAGTCTAGTAGTTTTTAAAAACAAATTTGATTTTAATTTAAAGTACTGTATTAAAATTAGATTGCAGATGTGTACAGTGTAACTGAAGGTACTGCTACTGCTACAACTACGTTCTCCAGTGTAGTGCTGGCGGTCTGAGCAGAGCATCACTCCTGGACTCTGGATTATTGTAGTCCGTTCTCCGTCTCCTAACTCTCTCCAGGCCCTGAACACATCGCCTGCTGCTGTGGGGCTAAGAAGAAGAAGTGACTTTTATTGATCTCACACAGGAGAAATTCTTCTCTGCATTTACCCCATCCTGTTATTAGGAGCAGTGAGCAGCACATTACTGGGCCCGGGGACCATCTCCATGATCTTCTTGCTTCGGCTTGGTCAGGACCTAAGATGGAGGATTTTTACCTGTGGAGCATGTATGTTTTGGGATGATGGGGGAAACCGGAGTGCCTGGAGCGACCCAAATCTTACGGCCATACCAACGTTCCACACGGGGATCGAACCCAGAACCTTCTTGCTGTGAAGCGTGAGTGCTATCCACTCAGCCACCGTGCCGCCAATACAATAACATACATATAATAACACATAATAATACAATAACACAAATACCCCTCCGTCTGTGCTCACCCGCTCTGCCTCACCCAGTATCAGCATCACAGGCTTTTCTCAAGTACCTGTGGACACTTAAAGGTAATTCACTTTGGAACATACTAGACAAAGCAATAACATCTCCATGGAAACAAGCACGTGACGGACCTTCCACCAGAAAAGTTGCGCAGTGCACCTTTAAACTTTTTGTTCATTTTTGCAACTTTGAAAATGTGGAAAACATGAAAACAGGCTGTGCTATTTGAATATAAACTGAGTCATTACAGAATCAGCTTTTTAATCAACAGGTCTATCTTGTGGTGGTAAAAACAGATTTCACACTCTGGAGGGAAAACAAACAGACAGAGCAACGCTGACTGACATATTTTAGCCTAAATTTGTGAGGGAAACCCCCCCCCCCCCACGAAGTTTGTTTGTAAAAAAATATGGAGAAGGTGAAAGGTTTGTGCATTTGTGGACAGGGAAGATCTACTTTTCTCTCAAATGGATTTAACTACAGTTAGATTTTTTGTCCCGTCTTCTTTCTTTATCATGACTGCAACTACAGATTTATTTATAGCGCGGATTAAAAGCAGCACAGGTTGACCAAAGCTACAGAACAAATTAAAATCAATAAAACAACATATGTATAAAAACAGAATGTAATAAAAAAAATAGAACAAAATGTCAACATCTCAAACTATCTTAAAGGGACAGTGTGTAAGATTTTTACCCGTTAATTACTGAAATTGAAGATACCCATTCAAAAATACATTGTTTTCCAAGCCTTTTCACTTCCATCATGAAATCAAAGTATTCTTTTGGACTTAGATATAGTCACATAAAAGGGGGATCTTCCCCATGCAGAGGCAGCCATTTTGAATACGAGAGCCGCAGAAGGACATTTGGGCTCCGCCTTCGCCTTCGGCAAGGCTCGTGGTTTTGGGTAAACAACACAAGCATGCTGCCGGATCAGACGTCGTAATGGATCTAACACGTGTTTTGGACTAAATTGTTTTACTGGATTTTATTCGCTGGATCCTTACGGACAAATTGAGAGCAAGTTTATGGTGAAATACAGAGTTTGACCTGTGCAAAGCATTCTAAGGTAAGCTAACCTTGTTTTGTGCTTTTCCGTATAAAAGCCCCATGTGCTCAGGGAGTGTTTGTTTTGCAGGGAAATTAATTGCATAGTCAAAAAGAGGAGACTGTAAGGTTTCATTTGATGTGTAGAGTGTCATGGTACATGATCGGGAATGTGTGTTTTCATGAGAAAAAAACAAAACAAAAACGGGACCGCGGCTCGTGCGCGGGTCCCTCGAGGTCTGCCGTAGCTAAAACAGAAAGTGCAATAGCACCATCCACCTATGCACCACAAATCCTACACACTGGAGCTTTAAGTGTCTTTTAAGAGATTTAAAAACAACTACAGAAGTGGCCTGTCTAATAAAGACTAGGGATGTCATATCATCAAAAGTGTCACAATAAAATCAGAGACCATCACAATATATATACGAATGACATGTCTTTTTGCTTAAATTAATAGGTATGGCGAGTTTAATATCATTCTTATTCTGTAAAGCACTTTGAATTGCTGTGTGTGTATTGTGTTGCCATGGCCTTGTGTAGCTAAAAAAAACTACATAGACCATGATCCTTTGGGGTTGTAATGGCAGACTACAAGAAATAGGAAGCACTTTGAAATCTTAATTCTTCATATTATAACAGTACCATAGGTTTTTAAAAGGAAAAAGTAGCATATTTACATTTTGTTGCATCTTTTCACAATTGCTTTCAGTGAGCCGTTCCAGATTAATGCTAAATTCAGAGTGCACATATGAATGTGAAGTGCAGATACTAGATGAAAACACATAGGAGCATCTATAATCTATTCTAGTTCCATTATTATATTTCTATTATTTTCAAGTTTGTTTTTGTCAGTCTCTTGCTATTTTTGCTACGTATTTGGAATTTATAATTATCTTGTATATTTTTACTCTTTGTTATTGTAATAGATTGTGATGTATGAGCTACTGCGTCCAAATAATTTCCCTTGTGGATCAATAAAGTTTGTTTAAGTCTAACTCTAATCTGGTTTGCCATCTCATGATATCAGCTGGTGGAACAGAACATTCTCCAAGTTCAGGTGTGTTGGATTTACATGCAGTCTTTGGGGGACATGGGTCTAGCACGTCTAGAGGAAAGCGCTTGATGGACCCTCCACCGGAAAAGTTACACAATGAACCTTTAAAAGTCTCAAAAGATATAAACGCACCACATTATTATTTCAGCAGGCTTTCTCCAGTAATCATTAAAATGTTCCTTTATGAGTTCTATATCAGTTGTTTTCCAAGCTGCACGTAAAAGCTTTTGTGTTGTTTATTTGTGATTGTGGTTCACGGTGCTTCGCCTTAGCTCTGAAAATGGCTGCCGCTATGTAGTAAGTTTATGCACCACATTATTATGCTAATGGCCCCAGATTGTAACAGAAAGCTTTTTTTTATTTTATGTATAGCTCCATAGTTCAGCTAATGCATGACAAATGAGCAAACACAATGTCCTTTTGGACCAGCACAAAACAACACAAGGGAGTGTAAATGCTCTTTCCTTAATGGCACCAGAAGTTTATAATTTGTCAATCTGTGTCACAAGCAGAACAAGGAACGCAGCTGAAAGCATGTTACATTATTCTTTATTATTCACCCACTCAATGTGGTGTTTAGATTAGGTGTTTGTTTGTTGTTACTTAAGTAAAAGTAGAGATAGTAGAGCAAAAAATACTGAAGTAAAAGTATGACATGAAAAAAATCTACTTAAGAGTACTAAAGTATAAAAAAGTACTTCAAGAGTAAAAACTAAAGGTATTTTGCACAGATTTGGAGATCTATACGAAATACTTTTTTTTTTTTTACTTTTCAGTCATGTTCAAAAATGTAGTGGTGTAGAAAGTACACATGCCTGCTCTCAGATGTGGTAAAGTAAAAGTAAAAAGTATCCACTTTAAAAATTTACTTAAAGGGATATGCCACCCCCAGGTCAAACTTGGGCATCTCCCCACAGTCCAGAGACTAAAATAAGTGATGAAAAGCGTTTTTCTGGTGACGCAGCCATTGTCCAGGTCTGTCAGCACTGACCGCCGCGGTATCTGCAGCTACTCCGCGTTAGACTGGAGTCTAACGTCGCCAGAGAAAGATTTCAGCCAAAAGGAATTAATTTGCTCGATGCTTTTCCCAATTACTTTCTGTGTAGTGCGCATTCATATCGAGTGCAAATAAATGTGCAAATCAACACGGAGAGCTTGACTTGGTCATTTTGGGTGGGAACTATTTTTCAGTGCGGAAAAAGACAGCCGAAGCACACACCACGCTGCGTAACAGGGGAACTCCCTTCCTGGTGCGTAACAGGGATTCCCCTGTCAGCGTGGTGTGTGATTCGGCTGTGTTTTTATTTTAGTCTCTGGACTGTGGGGAGATGCCCAAGTTTGACCTGGGGGTGGCATATCCCTTTAAGTAAAGTACAGATACCTCAATATTTGACTACTTTTACTTTGGTGCTGGTTCTGAGCTGGTGCTGCCGTGCCGATTATCCAAGAACCGGCTCGTTTTTCCACTAGCTGAGAGCCAGCTGAGTGCTACGTCGCTATGCCACTGCACGCGCTACCGTTGTCGTAGCAACATCTGTCAAAGCGCAAAAGTCACCAACTAACTACAACTACAACTATAATGGACAACTACGTAATTCTGTTGCTATTAATTATACTAACCTTTTTGTCTATCCAAAGACGCAGACAAGCAGCTCTTCGGCATTGTTTTCGGCAAAGGTTGTGTTCCCGAAGAATGGTTCGTATTTTTTTCTCTTCTAACTTTCATAACCGTGCAAATGAATTTGCGAATGAACAACAGTAATCCTGTAATCCTTTTTAAGTTTCTTGAGCTTGCTCACAATTTGATCGGCGCTGCGGTCGTACCCCGCAACTGCCATCTCCCGCTGTTAATGATCAAAAATGGGCTTAGTTCGTACAGCTCCTTCCAGTTTTGTCTGGATTTCGGCAGAGGACCACAGCGCCAGAAAACACGATGTTTCCTCTGCCGACCACTGCTGTTTTGCCTTTACATTCATGTCATAGGCTAAGTTGACAGCAACCAAAATTAGACGTAGCCCGCTTTGGTTATTTAACTCATTGAGTGCCAGTCTGTTTTCAGAATTCCAACCCCAGAGTGCCAGACGTTTTAGTGTATTTTTACTGATTTTCCAAGACCCACAGAATACTGAGTTCTTTGACTATATAAACATGGCACACATCAAAATAAAGTGTTGACTCTCTTCTTTCACCTAGAAAAAAAATATGTATCTAAACTTTTCGGTTCTCAAGTAATTGATAGTAGAACATAGGGAAGTTTCAGCAAAAACACAGTTTTTTTCCACAAAGTGGAGAAAACGAGCATTTTGTACAAAGAGTCATTTCGAGCAGATCAGTGACTTTGACGTCAATATTTATGGATTTAGTGACACCTCAAACATCTAAAACAACAGAGAAAGAGATTTTTGATGACAAAGTACATTTTTTATTTACAAATATAAGAATATAAGGCTCTGTGAATTGAAAATTCCTTCAAATCAATTGTGCCAAGAGATGTTTACAGGATATAATAATATCTTTTCATATAAAATAGAACTTTGTCACTTCACAACAATATTGAGGCATGCTCAGAGTACAGACCAATAATAAAAACTAATATACACACACACACACATACACACACACATACACACATATGTACATACACACATGCCCATGCATAAACCTTTACACACACACAGCTACACACACACACACGCACACACACAGCTACACACGCGCACGCACGCACGTACACACACATATAGCTTCATTCATTACAATTACCACACAGCAGCATCATGTAAACTTAATTCTTCTCATCTCATGCCTCTTTGGAGACCAGGATCTACTTATCCAAGTCAGTACTCGTCTTCTTTGGCGCTGTCGTAGTCTGATCAGAGTTCCTGCTCCGCACAGCGCGAGCACGGCACGTTGTCTGCCCCGGGCACAGCAGATCTCGGCTCCGACCTCGCGGCCTGATCCGGTGTGTCTCTGTGATCCTCTGATCTGGGATCCTGGGACCCAAGAGCGATCAGATCGCTCCATAGGCGCTCATCAACAGTCCTCTGCTTTTCCGGATTCCCCTCGCCTCGCCATCTTGCTCCTCTGGCCAATACACACAGTACACACGCTACACTCCTCCTCTCTACCGCATCTCCGATCGGCAAATAATGATACAAGATCGCCACCTACAGGTTGGGAGACGTGAATTACACCTTCAAAGTTGCTCCAGGTTGTATTCTAGCAATCCCCGCTGAAAAACGTCCTTGACGTATATATACGTCACGGCACTCAACGTTTGGTTTCAACATGACGTCAAAACTCGTCACCGGCACTCAATGAGTTAAAGATGGCGGCCAAAATTTCTAAATTTCAAAGCTCGAACGTCAGTATAATCCCGCCCCTAGTGCTATACGTCACCGGTTCTTGTTTCTGGACCAGCTTTACATCAGTTCTGGAACCAGTTTTCCAGGGCCAGAGCCAGGCTTATGTGTGTGGAAAAACAAAGAACCGGTTCCAGATTTGGCACAGGCTCCGAACCAGCACTGGAACCGCCTTGGTGGAAAAGGGATATTTGTTATGTTCCACCATTGCTGTTCCAGTCCAGAATGATCTCACTCTGTATTTTTTAGAGGGATATTCGTCTGGTCTCAAGGTAAGCTCCAAACATGTTCACACAATCAGATTTATTCCAGTGGTACAAAGGGGCACATTGTTCACCTTCACTCATTCACTTATTCTGCAGAGATTTGTTTTTCAGTCCCCTGTAGGTACTGAAAATCCAAGATTCAAGATTGTTTATTTGTCATATGCAGAATCAACACAAGGTCAACAATGCAATGAAATGCTTAGGATCAGAAGAACCGTTGACTCGCTAAGATAGTCAAGAAGTACTAATAACATGCAATAATAGTACATGGTAAAAAAGTGTTGCAAAGTGCAGGGGAAGAAGTAAACAATATAATAAACAATATAATAAACAATATAATAAAATATGTAATAAAATAAAAAAAACAAGGTACAATGTACAAGGTGCAGGTAGGATTAAATCAAGATCAAATAAGGTGTAAGTATTTCACAGATTGCACATAATATGGTGTGGTGTAGGTGTTGCATGTGGATTTCGTATTGCACATAGTATGATATAAATATTGCACATAGGTTATTGCACTGATTATTGCACATGTAACAGTAATTTACAGTGAGGTAGTGACAAACATGATATATTCATATAGAGCAGCAGCAGTAAACATAATTATGCATAATGAAAGGTAGTTTAGTGCAGTATTATTGAGAGTTCAGTATTATTTAGAGTATTACCCAGAGTTCAGTAGTCTGACAGCTTGGGGGTAATAGCTGTCTTTGAGTCTTTTTGTGCGTGCTGGCAGGCTCCTGTATCGTCTACCAGAGGGTAGCAGACGGAAGAGTCCTTGTGCCGGATGAGTATGGTCCTTAGTGATGCTGCGTGCTTTACGCAGACCCCTGCTGTGGTAAATGTCCTGGATGGAGGGGAGACTGCTGCCAGTGATGTCCTCTGCCGCTCGCACCACCCTCTGTAGTGCTTTGCGGCTCTGAGCGGTGCAGTTCCCATACCACACTGTGATGCAGCCCGTCAGCAGGCTCTCGATGGTGCACCTGTAGAAGTTTGTGAGGATGCTGGTGTTCATACCAAACTTCCTCAACTTCCTCAGGAAGTAGAGTCTTTGTCGGGCTTTCTTAACCACAGTGTCTGTATGTAGTGTCCAGGACAGATCCTCAGTGATGTGTACCCCAAGGAACTTAAAACTGCTGACCTGCTCCACCTCAGCGTTGTTGATGGAGATGGGGGGATGCTGGTCTACACGCTGTCTCCTGAAGTCCACGATCATTTCCTTAGTTTTGCTGACGTTCAGAGAGAGGTTATTTTCCTGACACCAGCTGGTCAGTGATTTCACCTCGTCTCTGTAGGCACTCTCATCGTTGTTGGTGATGAGGCCTAGGATGGTGGTGTCGTCAGCAAACTTGAGGATGGTGTTGGACCTGTGCCTGGCGGTACAGTCATAGGTGAACAGGGAGTACAGGAGAGGGCTGAGAACACAGCCCTGGGGTGCCCCAGTGCTGAGGACACATGTGGAGGAGACGTGGCTGCCGATCCTCACCGCCTGTGGCCTGTTGGTGAGGAAGTCCCATATCCATGAGGAAGTCCCATATCCAGTCCCAAATCACATACTAATCAGTACTGAAACTGGTATCGAAACTAGATAGTCATTTGGTACTATAAAAGTCACATTCACTGGACATGAATGGACCTTTCCTGAACAGCTTTAGAATGATCTTGAGCTGTATCAGAAGAAGTAAGAGCACATAGACTAATGGGTGTACACCCATGGAGCACTGTGGAACCTACAGGACCACTGAGTGATTACACAGATATAAGACTACATGGGAATAGAAAAGAAAGTACTATGATTTAATCTGAATTTGAGGAGACTCACCGGTAAGGGTGGGCAATATCTTGATATTTGAAATATATCAAGATATTTTTTAAACGAGATATGGATTTTGACATATAGTATGATGAATTCTGATTTTGCCGCTTCGCTCGTTTGCCTTCTCTGTGCTGTGCTCACCCCTGACTCCTTGTTTTTGTGACCCCCCCCCCCCACACGTGTTGTCTCAGTCAACACGGCAGGACCCACAACCAGCCTGGAGGATACAGAACTCGACTCGAAAAGGACAACTGGCTCCACCGGCTGTCAGACAAACAGCAGACACTTAGGTTGGTGCCAACCCAAGCTTCTAGAACAGAGGTTGACAACCTTTACCACTCAAAGAGCCATTTGGACCAATTCACACAGTAAAGAAAACACTGGGAGCCATAAAACCCTTTTGAAATTTAAAAGAAATAACACTGTATATAACTTTTTTTATTTTTATTTTTTTGCCTTGTGCATTAGAATTACATTTTGAAAATGAACAAACTAAAATAAAATACATCATTAATAAAATACATTACAATTAATTATATACACAGTGGTCCCTCGTTTATCGCGAGGGTTACGTTCTAAAAAATAGTCGTCAGCTTTATATTTTACAATTATTCTACATGTTTTAAGACTGTAAACGCCTCACCACACACATTATACACTTTTCGCAGACTGGAATTAACCTTTTCTCATATTTCTCTCTCATTTAAACACTCAAACTTTCGTAGATTTTCAACAAAAAAGCACAGTATTATAGAATGAAACCAAAGATCCAAAACTGTTTTCAGGCCCTAAACATACTGTGTGTATTTCACAGTTGCTCTGACTGAGCCTCTTCGTCCTGGCGCCGCTGCGCTGTCACGGGTTTGTTGGGGAGAAAACTTGCAAACATACAGCACTTCAGAGTCACACTGCTCGCGATCTAACATTTATATAAATTTGGCAAACTGAACGCATTCTGTACTGTACAGGAGACACGGCACGGAGGAGAGTGACTGACAAATCGGCAAAGGTCTACAGTCCCTTAGCCAATCAGGACGCAGAACACAATGCGCGTTGATACACTATAAAAAACTGACATAAAAAAGAAAGGTGAACCGCGATATAGCGAGGGACCACTGTACTGAGCCGCATCAGAGGGATCAAAGAGCCGGCTTCGGAGCCGCGGGTTGCCGACCCCTGTTCTAGAACAACGAACCTTTTCCAATATTTTACAGACTCACCATCACCGGCACATCCTCTGTACTATTATATCTGTGCCATGACACATTTTTGCTCAAATCCGAAAAAAAAATAAAATAAAATAAAATAAAATAAATATCAGGTACAGACATTTATGTTGCTTTTTACAATTTCATTTGAATAATTAAATATAAGTTGAGTTACAAAGCAGTCACAGATCTGAAGCCGTGCTCCTCTCTTTGGCCACACTTCAATACTCATCCACACTGAGGAGATTAATATTTCACACACTCTCCACAGTTCTTTCATTGTGGCAGTGTGCTGTTTAGTGAGCACAGATGTAAGAGTCATTTGTCCTCATAAACACTGCAGCGATCGACTCATAAATTCTACATGAACATTAAATATGAATGCATTTGTTTTATAATGACATGAAATCAGTGGGTAAATCAGTCCGATGGCAAACGCTGTCAAGTCCTCTGGGAAAATTATGCATTTACTAATCTTGTTCTCCATGAAGCTTCTAATGAACTTTTTTATGTTACTAACAGTTTTTACAGCCTTTTTTGAGCCGTGGAGATGTAAACAGACAAATAAGAAAGGGTTTCTCAAACACATGCGAATGAAACAAAACGCAACTGCTTTCAAGAGGAAGTTCTGTGTAATACTGACGCTTCCCAAACACGTGACCTTCGTAAAAGCAAGCGCCATTTTGGACATGAACATCACCGCGATATGAACGTGTTTGAATGCGATGAAGACAAGTCGGACACTCGAGATTTGGATTAAACAAAGTGAATGAGATGACACCTCCACTATCCAGCGAGACGGCACATCTACAGGGTGAGCAGAGGGAGAGATATTTTGAAAAGCTGAAAATAGCTGGTTTAGATAGTGATGTCTACCTGCTTCTGCCCGGATTGTTTACGGACGTGAGAAAGTACACCAAGACCTCGTCATTACCAGACTTCGGTCCTCATGATTTGTACATGTATGTCACAAGTAACCCATCGCCATACACAGGATGTGACCTGAAGGCATACAAGAGTTTGGATGCCTACAAATATTTCCCTATCTGGCTGGGTTACATGTCTCTATCAGTGGGTCGTCCCTGGAGCTGGTGGTCACATTTTTAATTTAATATCGGTCCTCTGGACAAACTAAATGTCATTAAATGTTACTGACATAACTTTTTAGTCTGTTGTTCATGGCCGTTATAAATTTGCTGCTACCAGGAAATGAACAAGAACTGTGTTCTTAGGCTCAGTGTCTGTGTTGTGTATGTAGGCGATTAGCCGCATCTTCTCCTTCTGTCCGGATCCTTTGGGATACGATAAAACGACATATCCTGCCTACTGTGCTGGTGATTACTACACCCGGGTGCGCAACAATACAACAGCATGATTGCGAATGCAATGGCTATATTCGATATAATAATAATAATAATAATAATAATACATTTTATTTAAAAGCGCCTTTCAAGACACCCAAGGACACTGTACAAAACAAAGTTAAAACATAAAAATACTTAAAATACAAAGATAATAAAATACAAATACAAAACTGGAAGATGGTGAAAGTGACTGTTATGTGGTGTAGGATTGTCTGAACAGGTGTGTTTTGAGTCTGGATTTGAAAGTGGGAAGAGAGTCAATATTGCGGAGGTCAGGAGGGAGAGAGTTCCAGAGCAGGGGAGCAGAGTGGCTGAAGGCTCTGCCCCCCATGGTGATGAGACGAGCAGAGGGGACAGAGAGCTGGAGAGAGGAGGAGGAGCGGAGGGAGCGAGAAGGAATGGAGATGTGGAGGAGGTCAGTGATGTAAGGTGGGGCCAGGTTATGGATTGCTTTGAATGTGGTTAGGAGAATTTTAAAGTGAATTCTTTGTTTTATGGGAAGCCAGTGTAGTTGTTGGAGGATGGGGGTGATGTGGTTGGAGGAGGGGGTCCTGGTGATGATGCGGGCAGCGGAATTTTGGAGAAGCTGCAGTTTCTGGAGGGATTTATTGGGGAGACCAAAGAGGAGGGAGTTGCAATAGTCAATCCGGGAAGTAACAAGGCTGTGAACGAGTATGGCAGTGGTGTGAGGAGTGAGAGAGGGGCGGAGACGAGAGATATTGCGGAGGTGAAAGTAGGCGGAGCGGGTGATGTTATTAATGTGGGATTGAAAAGAAAGTGTGCTGTCAAGGATGACACCCAGACTCTTGATCTGAGGGGAAGGAAGGACAGTGGAATCATGGATAGATATAGAGAAACTGCTGGATTTGGAGATAGTGGAGGGGGTGCCTACTAGGAGGACTTCAGTTTTAGAGCTGTTAAGTTTGAGAAAGTTGGAGGAGAACCAGGAATGGATTTCTTGTAGACAGAGGGTAAGAGAGGTTGGAGGGAGAGATGAGGAAGGTTTGGTAGAAATGTAGAGCTGGGTGTCATCCGCGTAACAGTGAAAAAGAATGTTGTGTTTACGGAACAGAAAGCCAAGTGGAAGGATGTAAATGATACTACAGATGGAAATTAGCATTCTGCTAAATCTGGTGCAGCCATCTTTTTAATGTACCTGCACATTGTCCTTCAAATAAACAAGTAAATAAAAATAAAAAGAAGGGGACCTAAGACAGAGCCTTGGGGAACACCAGCAGTGACAGGGAAAGTGTTGGATTTGCAAGATTTGAATTGGATGAATTGACTGTGATCAGAGAGATATGAAATGAACCAGGAGAGAGGAATGTGGGAAATACCAATGGACTGAAGTCTGTGAATGAGGATGTTGTGGGAGATTGTGTCAAAAGCTGCTGTCAGATCGAGGAGGATGAGGATAGAAAGTAAACCGGAATCAGAAGCTAACAGGAGGTCGTTGGTGATTTTGAGAAGTGCAGTTTCTGTGCTATGGAGTGGGCGGAAACCGGATTGAAATTGTTCGTAGATATTGTTAGTGGTGAGATGAGTGTGGAGTTGAGAGGCAACAGTTTTTTCGAGAATTTTGGCAATGAAGGGCAGGTTGGAAATAGGACGGAGGTTATTGAAGTTGTTGGGATCTAGACCGGGTTTTTTCAGAATGGGAGTAACAGAGGCAGTTTTGAGAGATGAAGGAACCGTACCAGAGACCAGGGAAGAGTGAATGATGTTAGTGATGATGGGGGCAAGAGAGGAGAGACAGGATTTAGGATATCTGTGTCCTTTAACGTTCCGTTGATCTCTGCTGTGTTGTTGGCTGTGGTATCCCACTTCATGTCCAAAATGGCGGCCACAATTTTGTGACGTCACGTGGGATGGGTCAATAGGACCTTTACGCTTTGAGATGAACTTTGAACTCTGCTGTGATTCATATTACCCCCTCAGAGATCAAATGGGTTGCCAGATACCTTGACTTAAAATCAGTGTGCTTGACTCCTGCTGTTCTTGTTCCTCATTTTGGTCTTAAAATGTTCGTATTAACACATTCTACATGATCCTGGGGTTTTGATTTAACCATTTTCAATTCTTATTCCGAATATGGACCTCTGCTCCAAATTTACCCCTATAACAATAACCCTTGATGAGCTTCATTTGACTTTTTTTTTTTTTTTTTATTAAGTTAGAAAAATTATAGTACACAAATGAATAGGCAATTTATAAAAGGAAAACCAGAGCTTGCTGGAAGTCATCATTGTTTAATGTCATATTGCGGAACATTCCAAGCAGAGCAATGACATACAGTATCCATAGAAACAAGAAGGTGACGGACCCCCAACAAAAAAGTTACACAGTGCAACAAGAGTGCAGAATAAAAGCCTTTCAGTTGTAAACACAATTAAAGATGGACAGGAAATGGAACCCACAATCTCTTTGTTCAGAGACAGCTGACGTTCGTTTACAATCCTGTCTATTTCTATCTAAGCCACAACATTTGAATATCAATTTCAGTTACGGCTGTGCCAAAAACTGAAAGATCGTTAGACTGCGATCTCAACTTTGGTCGATCTCGACAGGTCTACAGCCAATCGCGTGTTCATGAAGAGGACTTAACGCTGTCTTGTTTTGTCTTGTTTTGTCTGTGTGTGCACCTCTGTCTCTGTGTGCATCTCTGTCTCTGTGTGTGCATCTCTGTCTCTGTGTGTGCGCCTCTGTCACTGTGTGTGCGCCTCTGTCTCTGTGTGTGCATCTCTGTCTCTGTGTGTGCATCTCTGTCTCTGTGTGTGCGCCTCTGTTACTGTGTGTGCATCTCTGTCTCTGTGTGTGCATCTCTGTCTCTGTGTGTGCGCCTCTGTCACTGTGTGTGCGCCTCTGTCTCTGTGTGTGCATCTCTGTGTGTGCGCCTCTGTCTCTGTGTGTGCATCTCTGTGTGTGCGCCTCTGTCTCTGTGTGTGCGTTTCTGTCTCTGTGTGTGCACCTCTGTCTCTGTGTGTGCATCTCTGTGTGTGCGCCTCTGTCTCTGTGTGTGCGCCTCTGTCTCTGTGTGTGTGCCTCTGTCTCTGTGTGTGCGTTTTTGTCTCTGTGTGTGCACCTCTGTCTCTGTGTGTGCATCTCTGTGTGTGCGCCTCTGTCTCTGTGTGTGCGTTTCTGTCTCTGTGTGTGCACCTCTGTCTCTGTGTGTGCACCTCTATCTCTGTGTGTGCGCCTCTGTCTCTGTGTGTGCACCTCTGTCTCTGTGTGTGCATCTCTGTGTGTGCGCCTCTGTCTCTGTGTGTGCGTTTCTGTCTCTGTGTGTGCACCTCTGTCTCTGTGTGTGCATCTCTGTGTGTGCGCCTCTGTCTCTGTGTGTGCATTTCTGTCTCTGTGTGTGCGCCTCTGTCTCTGTGTGTGTGCCTCTGTCTCTGTGTGTGCGTTTTTGTCTCTGTGTGTGCACCTCTGTCTCTGTGTGTGCATCTCTGTGTGTGCGCCTCTGTCTCTGTGTGTGCGTTTCTGTCTCTGTGTGTGCACCTCTGTCTCTGTGTGTGTGCGCCTCTGTCTCTGTGTGTGCACCTCTGTCTCTGTGTGTGCATCTCTGTGTGTGCGCCTCTATCTCTGTGTGTGCGTTTCTGTCTCTGTGTGTGCACCTCTGTCTCTGTGTGTGCACCTGTCTCTGTGTGTGCATCTCTGTGTGTGTGCCTCTGTCTCTGTGTGTGCGTTTCTGTCTCTGTGTGTGCACCTCTGTCTCTGTGTGTGCATCTCTGTGTGTGTGCCTCTGTCTCTGTGTGTGCGTTTCTGTCTCTGTGTGTGCACCTCTGTCTCTGTGTGTGCATCTCTGTGTGTGCGCCTTTGTCTTTGTGTGTGCATTTCTGTCTCTGTGTGTGCGCCACTGTCTCTGTGTGTGTGCCTCTGTCTCTGTGTGTGCGTTTTTGTCACTGTGTGTGCACCTCTGTCTCTGTGTGTGTGCATCTCTGTGTGTGCGCCTCTGTCTCTGTGTGTGCGTTTCTGTCTCTGTGTGTGCACCTCTGTCTCTGTGTGTGCACCTCTGTCTCTGTGTGTGCGCCTCTGTCTCTGTGTGTGCACCTCTGTCTCTGTGTGTGCGCCTCTGTCTCTGTGTGTGCGTTTTTGTCTCTGTGTGTGCACCTCTGTCTCTGTGTGTGCATCTCTGTGTGTGCGCCTCTGTCTCTGTGTGTGCGTTTCTGTCTCTGTGTGTGCACCTCTGTCTCTGTGTGTGCACCTCTATCTCTGTGTGTGCGCCTCTGTCTCTGTGTGTGCACCTCTGTCTCTGTGTGTGCATCTCTGTGTGTGCGCCTCTGTCTCTGTGTGTGCGTTTCTGTCTCTGTGTGTGCACCTCTGTCTCTGTGTGTGCATCTCTGTGTGTGCGCCTCTGTCTCTGTGTGTGCATTTCTGTCTCTGTGTGTGCGCCTCTGTCTCTGTGTGTGTGCCTCTGTCTCTGTGTGTGCGTTTTTGTCTCTGTGTGTGCACCTCTGTCTCTGTGTGTGCATCTCTGTGTGTGCGCCTGTCTCTGTGTGTGCGTTTCTGTCTCTGTGTGTGCACCTCTGTCTCTGTGTGTGCGCCTCTCTCTCTGTGTGTGCACCTCTGTCTCTGTGTGTGCATCTCTGTGTGTGCGCCTCTGTCTCTGTGTGTGCGTTTCTGTCTCTGTGTGTGCACCTCTGTCTCTGTGTGTGCACCTGTCTCTGTGTGTGCATCTCTGTGTGTGTGCCTCTGTCTCTGTGTGTGTGTTTCTGTCTCTCTGTGTGCACCTCTGTCTCTGTGTGTGCATCTCTGTGTGTGTGCCTCTGTCTCTGTGTGTGCGTTTCTGTCTCTGTGTGTGCACCTCTGTCTCTGTGTGTGCATCTCTGTGTGTGCGCCTCTGTCTCTGTGTGTGCATTTCTGTCTCTGTGTGTGCGCCTCTGTCTCTGTGTGTGTGCCTCTGTCTCTGTGTGTGCATTTTTGTCTCTGTGTGTGCACCTCTGTCTCTGTGTGTGCATCTCTGTGTGTGCGCCTCTGTCTCTGTGTGTGCGTTTCTGTCTCTGTGTGTGCACCTCTGTCTCTGTGTGTGGATCTCTGTGTGTGCGCCTCTGTCTCTGTGTGTGCGTTTCTGTCTCTGTGTGTGCACCTCTGTCTCTGTGTGTGCGCCTCTGTCTCTGTGTGTGCACCTCTGTCTCTGTGTGTGCATCTCTGTGTGCGCGCCTCTGTCTCTGTGTGTGCGTTTCTGTCTCTGTGTGTGCACCTCTGTCTCTGTGTGTGCACCTGTCTCTGTGTGTGCATCTCTGTGTGTGTGCCTCTGTCTCTGTGTGTGCGTTTCTGTCTCTGTGTGTGCACCTCTGTCTCTGTGTGTGCATCTCTGTGTGTGTGCCTCTGTCTCTGTGTGTGCGTTTCTGTCTCTGTGTGTGCACCTCTGTCTCTGTGTGTGCATCTCTGTGTGTGCGCCTCTGTCTCTGTGTGTGCATTTCTGTCTCTGTGTGTGCGCCTCTGTCTCTGTGTGTGTGCCTCTGTCTCTGTGTGTGCGTTTTTGTCTCTGTGTGTGCACCTCTGTCTCTGTGTGTGCATCTCTGTGTGTGCGCCTCTGTCTCTGTGTGTGCGTTTCTGTCTCTGTGTGTGCACCTCTGTCTCTGTGTGTGCACCTCTGTCTCTGTGTGTGCATCTCTGTGTGTGCGCCTCTGTCTCTGTGTGTGCGTTTCTGTCTCTGTGTGTGCACCTCTGTCTCTGTGTGTGCACCTGTCTCTGTGTGTGCATCTCTGTGTGTGTGCCTCTGTCTCTGTGTGTGCGTTTCTGTCTCTGTGTGTGCACCTCTGTCTCTGTGTGTGCACCTCTGTGTGTGCACCTCTGTCTCTGTGTGTGCATCTCTGTGTGTGCGCCTCTGTCTCTGTGTGTGCGCCTCTGTCTCTGTGTGTGCACCTCTGTCTCTGTGTGTGCATCTCTGTGTGTGCGCCTCTGTCTCTGTGTGTGCGTTTCTGTCTCTGTGTGTGCACCTCTGTCTTTGTGTGTGCACCTGTCTCTGTGTGTGCATCTCTGTGTGTGTGCCTCTGTCTCTGTGTGTGCGTTTCTGTCTCTGTGTGTGCACCTCTGTCTCTGTGTGTGCATCTCTGTGTGTGTGCCTCTGTCTCTGTGTGTGCGTTTCTGTCTCTGTGTGTGCATCTCTGTGTGTGCGCCTCTGTCTCTGTGTGTGCATTTCTGTCTCTGTGTGTGCGCCTCTGTCTCTGTGTGTGTGCCTCTGTCTCTGTATGTGCGTTTTTGTCTCTGTGTGTGCACCTCTGTCTCTGTGTGTGCATCTCTGTGTGTGCGCCTCTGTCTCTGTGTGTGCGCCTCTGTCTCGGTGTGTGCACCTCTGTCTCTGTGTGTGCACCTGTCTCTGTGTGTGCATCTCTGTGTGTGTGCCTCTGTCTCTGTGTGTGCGTTTCTGTATCTGTGTGTGCACCTCTGTCTCTGTGTGTGCACCTGTCTCTGTGTGTGCGCCTCTGTCTCTGTGTGTGCGCCTCTGTCTCTGTGTCTGCGCCTCTGTCTCTGTGTGTGCACCTCTGTCTCTGTGTGTGCGTTTCTGTCTCTGTGTGTGCACCTCTGTCTCTGTGTGTGCGCCTCTGTGTGTGCGCCTCTGTCTCTGTGTGTGCACCTGTCTCTGTGTGTGCACCTCTGTCTGTGTGTGCGCCTCTGTCTCTGTGTGTGCGTTTCTGTCTCTGTGTGTGCACCTCTGTCTCTGTGTGTGCGCCTCTGTGTGTGCGCCTCTGTCTCTGTGTGTGCACCTGTCTCTGTGTGTGCACCTCTGTCTGTGTGTGCGCCTCTGTCTCTGTGTGTGCGTTTCTGTCTCTGTGTGTGCACCTCTGTCTCTGTGTGTGCGTCTCTGTCTCTGTGTGTGCGCCTCTGTCTCTGTGTGTGCGCCTCTGTCTCTGTGTGTGTGTCTGTCTCTGTGTGTGCGCCTGTCTCTGTGTGTGCGCCTCTATCTCTGTGTGCGTGTCTGTCTCTGTTTGTGCGTCTGTCTTTGTATGTGCATCTGTCTCTCTGTCTGCTCATTCCAAACTTTAAATGTGAATTTCTACGGAATTGCTGGTCCTATCCACAAGAAATAAAAACTGTAGTGATCCTGACAGACTACCCTTTATGCCTTAAAGGGATAGTGCGTAGTTGTTTTTCTTTCTGTGAATCTGTATGGGTTCCCCTCTAACAGTGTCGTGCATTAACACTGGCTTACCTCTGACCGCATCGTCTGAGCCCGGTTCTGCTCCGGTTCTGGAGCTCATAGAAGTAGGTCCAGTAAGTTCACGGGGACATTTAATAAAGCTTGTTTTATTTCTGAAAACAACATTTGTCCAAAAAGTGATATATTTGTGTCAACAGTTCTCCGTGAAAAATTCAGCAGTCTAATTCGCATGGTGCTATTTTCTCTCAAGTCGTATCACTGCGCATATTACTTATTATTAGCCTGTTCACTTGTAAACATCCGCTTACAAGGGGATAAGCCGGAGCAGAACCGGAGCAGAACGCGGTCAGCGGTATGCCAGTGTTAATGCACGACACTGTTAGAGGGGAACCCATACAGATTCACAGAAAAAAAACGCACTATCCCTTTAAGGTATAAAGGGCAGGCTGTCAGGATCACTACAGTTTTTACAGCTTACTATAGTTTACAGCTTTGCGTTTCATGTTTGGGTCCCGGGAGCTGAGGGCGAAATAAACTGTAACTCCGCACATTAGGGTTGGGCGGTAATACGGTAATACGGTATACCGTTGCTATCTAAAAATAGCAACGGTATCAGATTCATTACCGTCATTAAAAAAAAAAAAATCTTGCCCTAATATAATATTAACTATAATTAATTTAATGCCTAAATAAAGAGTGTTTGTCCAGCACTTATGTATGTGTGGTTGTGTTTGTTAATTTAATACTATTACAGTTTAAAACTAATATTACTATCGGAGAGATGACGTTCGACGAAGTTCCTGGATGTTGCGTCGTCACGTGACATTACCGCTCAGAAGGAGAAAAACAAGACAACATGACAGACCGCGCTGAGTTGGTCCCAAAGAAAAACACGTCGTCTGCAATTTGGCAGCATTTCGGATTTCGGCCAAATGACAAGGGAGAGCCGGGAAATGTCAACGAGGCTGTGTGTAAATTGTGCATGCAGACGGTGGCGGTGTTCTGGTGAAACATCCTACCCGTCGAGAGATAACAGCGGCACTGTGGAGGAGCGAGCAGAAACAGAGGCAACTGCATATTGTCGCGAGTGTAGTGCACTCGTGAATGTATGCATAATTCACCTTCTTAACTGTGTTGTTACCGCTTTGCCATGCGGGTTTTGCTCAGTTCTTGGTTAAGCACTTGGTTATAAAGTCACTGCTTCTGATAATAGTTGCAGTCCCTTTAAGAAAGGCGTGACGTTTGACACGCTGCTTTTGTGTTCTAGCGCAGCGCGTGTTATTCTCGCGTGTTAATAAAAACGACTCACCGTTTTTGAGTCTGAAATGTGAGAAGTTTTCGGGTTTCTTATTACAAACGCAACTTCCACACGAGGCTGTTCTTCTGGGAAATGAAGACCCCCTTCTTTGGTGGAAATCCAATGGAGTCAGGCGCTTTCCTCTGATAAAATACCTGTGCGTTTGTGCCACAAGCACCATCAGAACGGGTCTTCAGCACCGCGAGCAAAGTTGTCAATCCACAACGTGCCCTACTCAAGCCGGAAAAAGTGATCATGCTGGTTTTGCATTCAATAGCTTAATATTTTTATTTTCAATAAGGAGTAGCTTTTTCTGACGGACGAAAATGGTCCGGGATGTTGTATAGTTGTACGTTTAATTTATTTGATTCATGTTAATAGATTTTAAAAATATACAAACGAGCAGTATTTTCCACTGCGTTCTCAGGACAGGGTTATATATGCACATTTTCGGTTATGTCTTGTTATTTATTGTTCAGATTTTCTATTTTAATAAGATCAAGTATTTTATTTGATTCCTGTTGGTTTGTTAGCTTTAGCCCACAGACAATGTCATTTCGTTCCATCGGTTGGCTGCTGTATTTGCACTTTAAACATTTGTTAATAAAAGTTACTAATTTTGTACATGTTTTGTTATGTTTTCAGTATCATTAGGCCTATGTAATGCTTGCTATTCTGTTTCTGAACGGTATAGGTGCAAGCTGCCATTTTAGCCTTAGCAACGGTAATACCGTATACCCCGGGAAAATGTGGACACAGTTTAACGGTATCAAAATTTGGATACCGCCCAACTCTACCGCACATGCGCACTGTCCTCCTCATCTACTCGAAACTATGGATAAATCTTGGATTACAGGCCACTTCTGACACAAACAAAAGCGTAGACTAAGACATCGAGCTTCTATGATTTGAAAAGTGCTAAAGTTTGTGTTATTTGGAGACCGCACGGGGCATATATTAGCGCTACGTCTATCGCTAACCTTAAACATCTCTGGAAGTGCTCCATATGACACCAAAGTGCTATGGGTGAGTAAAACAACTTGTTTTATTCCCGAAATAAGGCTCAGATTGTAAAAAAACGTTAATTCTCCTTTAACAAAATGGACGAAGATTGAATCGAAAATTGAGATCGATCAATATGGGGGGGCAGACATAGGGTTGAAATGTAACTGTTGAACTATAAAAAGGAAAATTCACAGTGAAAAAAATTGGATGAAAAAAAGATTCAAAGATGCCAAGACATAAGCAATTGATCCAAAGTAATCCAATCTAATTCTTAGTAACGAGTAGGAAATGCTGTAGGGAACCAGTCTGATCAGAATCAGAATTAGCCTAATCAACCTCATCTCTTTGATTTCTTAACTCTAAACCCTGCCCACAGATGAGATACGCCAAAAGGAAAAAGTGTGAATGTGATACAGACCGGCAAAGCAATTTCGTCTCCATGGAGAAAAGCATTTGATGGACCCTCCACCAGAAAAGTTATACAATGCACCTTTAAAACTGAAAATCTGATGGGACAAATAATCTTCAACATCTACTCTTCAAAAATATCACTTTCGCACTTACTCCACCTCTCTTCCTCTGAGCGGAACCGATGGCATACTCTGTGGTAACGTGGCAGCTCGGAGTGGCTCAGTCCATTAACACTGCGGACTCTTCACTCACCCCTCCTCTTCCTCCCCTTCCTCTTTCTCCTCTTCCTAACGCAATCGCTGCCTTACTTTTCCATATCGCACCCTCTCTGCAGCGTTCCGAAATGAAATACTACTGATGATGCTTACGACGTCTTAGAGAAGAAACAGAACATTCAAATTCCACTTTCATACTCTGAAAAATGTACTGTACTGTCAATTTCACGTCCGCTAAAGATACATGTTGGCTTTTTTATCGACTAGTAGGTTAGTTGTATTGTTTTATTTTATGTGAAAATATAAAAACACGTCACTGGAAATCTCATTATCCCGACAGATGAATGACTCAAAATCGAGTTTGAAATTTTAAAATCATGACAACACTAATAATGATTCAGTGATATTTGGTTATATTTTTATTATATTTTATTAAGCATGTAGTCTAAGCATAAATAACATTTTTGTAGACACTTATGCTCAAACTCTTCCTATTGCTCGGCCTGTAAATATGGATTGGAGAGACGGTTGTAGTTACTTCTCAAAGACAGTCTAAAGCTACATTGTGCGATCAAACTGAAATCCTTTACTATAGTCTTTGTTCAATTGTGACATATCGGTAGTTTTCACGTTGTAGAATGTGATGATGTCATATGATGTCAGGGGCTGTTTTTCCTATTATTTACATTGTACTTTATCATAAAATATTGGAACTAGGGATGCAAATTATCGATTAATTCATTAATTGATAGTTGATTGACCTTATCGATCGATTAACGATTAACTGATAAGCGGCGTTTTTCACCTGAATTTGAGTGTTTCAATAGGGTCTTTAAGAATATAAGCTATAGTAACATAACACTGAGTCAAAAATATATCATAGTATTATTATATTGTATATTCCTCAATTAATTATTCCTTAGTAAAAAGCAGACAAATGTATTGATGCTGAATAACAAAATACAGTAATCCCTCGCTCTATCGCGGTTCGCAGATTTTTTTTTTATTTTTTTTTAATAGTGTAACATTTTTTTATAGTGTAACATTGTGTTCTGTCCTGATTGGCTAAGAGACTAGACCAGGACTAAACGTGGACTAACCCTGAACTAAACCAGGACTCGACCAGGTCTAGACCTGGACTAAACCAGGATTAAACCACCATGTACCGCTGCTGGTTTCATGCGGCTGGTTTGTGGCTCGGGCACGAACCTCGGGGCCCGAGCCACAAACCAGCCGCACAAAACCCATTCCTGGGCGCCGCGGTTCGATCTCGCCTCAAGCTTACACCGGGGCTGCTGAGCAGTGCCGTTGGCGCCTGCGGCCGGCTATGAGTCGAGTTTGGCGTAGCGCGGTTGCCTTGTTTCGTGACCACGCGAGTGCGCGTGTCCGTAATTAGCGATTAATTACAATTAATGCATTTTGATCGACCAACGTCTTAATCGACAATTAATAGTTAATCGATTAATTGTTGACATCCCTAATTGGAACGGTAAATTCCCAAATGGAACCTCATCATTTTTACTTTTGATTAGACCCAAGAATAGGCCTGGGTGGTATACCGGTTCATACCGAATACCGATTTTTTATTTTTTTTTATATGAATGATATGAATTTTTCATATACCACAATACCAGTGAGTGTGTGCGTACAAAACATCGGGAACACAGAGCAGCGTAACGTCGTGCCGGGAGATTGTTGTTGTAGTGGCATGAGAGCGGTGGAAGCGGGCTGCAGCCTCCGCTGCTTTTTGGCAACTTTTTCAGCCACTCCGAAGGCTGCAAAAGCTGCAGCCCTCGAACTAGCCTCCGCAGACCGCAAGTCTGTTGACGAAATGGGACAGGTCTAGCGCACGGAGCTGCTCCCGTCGCCCAGCACCCAGACACGCTGCTAACGCTAATGCTAACAATATGCTCCAGGCACACGGATCAATAACCCTCGAATTGGGATACAGGGACACATCAGTTGTCATTGTCAGTTGTGTGGAAGTACTTCGGCTTTAAAAAATCTGACGCTGTTCAAACAGCCATATTCTGTAAATGTTGTCAGGCTAAAGTTGTAGCCGCAGGAGGCAACACTGCTTCACCACCTCTGTCACAAACATGTCCTGGAATATGAAGAATGCACGAAACTAAGATCTGCATCCTCTTCCACGTCTGCAGGTAATGTTCAAGTTGGCGCCGTAATGTTCAAAACGCCACGTCACTCAGAGACGCGTTTGCTAAAGGGACTGCTTACGACAAGAAAAGCAAACGGTGGAATGATATTACACTATCAACACTATTACTATCCACTTAGACAAAGACATGGTACCACTTAGTCCTGTTGAGAAAGGTGCTTCAAGGAGATGATTAAAGCTCTGGATCCCAGATGTGTTTTACCAAATGAAATTTACTGCAGTAATTATTCTCTAAATTATTAGGAAATGGGGTTAACACCTAGTCATGCTTGAAAAAAAAAACATCAAATACTGTGACACCGAGATAATTTTGAAAAATACTGTGATATCAATTTTTGGTCATACCACCCAGCTCTACCCAAGAACAAAACACTGTCGTTGAACAATATTCATTTTCCCTGCCCCCCATGTGTATTAAATAATATTGGCCAATAGAATCCTGTGATGTCATCTGAGAGTGAAACCCAGCAATAGCCACAGACTGTATAAAGAAGTATAAAAAGTAGTATAAAAATGTATTGTTTAAATCCATTTTGTATTTGTGATAGATTTTATTGATGATTTTATTTTTCAGACTATCCTATAACTTTTATTTTTCTCAGTGTTTGCCAATTTGTGCATTACATCACCATGGTAACACCAAACATCCTGCCAATAGAGATACATGTAAAACACCCCCAGTGTAAGTCACTGCAAAGCATCAATATAAGAGCTACTGGCATCTGAGATTAAGTTGGGTATGAACGGGCTTGGCCTTTTAAAGAAGTACAGTGGTACCTCACCTTACGAATGACCCAACAAACGAAAATTCAAGTTACGAAACCTCAAAAATTCAAATAATGCGCCACACACATTATACGCATTATACGCTTTTCTCAGACTGAATTTAAACTTTTCTCACATTTGTCTCTCGTTTAAACACTTTCATAGATTTTCAACAAAATTATTAATAGTGAAGTGTGGGGGGAAGCGGGAGGGGGGAGAAAACATGTGTGATAGCGCAGCATGACCCGGCGCGGGGCTGCCAGCAGGTCTAAACCTGGACTAAACCAGGACTGGACCAGGACTAAACCTGGACTAAACCAGGACTAAACCTGGACTAAACCAGGACTAGACCAGGTGGATTAAAGCGCCGCGTGCGGGTCTATTTCCTGGTTTCGTTTCGAGTCACGGCTGAGGCGAGCAGCGAGGGGGATCGCACATAGTCTGAGCGCATGCAAGAGCCGCGGTGGTCTAGACCTGGTCTAGACCAGGTCTAGAGGAGGTCTAGAGGAGGCACGGTTTGAGGACGGGTCTCGTTCATGTGCTCAGACTGCGTGCGGTCCCCCTCGCTGCTCGCCTCAGCCGTGACTCGAAACGAAACCAGGAAATAGACCCACACGCGGCGCTTTAATCCACCTGGTCTAGTCCTGGTCTAGTCCAGGTTTAGTCCAGGTCTAGTCCAGGTTTAGTCCAGGTTTAGACCTTGGTCTAGACCTGGTATATTCCACGTTTAGTCCTGGGTCTACAGTCTCTACGCAGAACACAATGTTACACTATAAAAAAAGTTACACTATAAAAAAAAACTTGGATCGGGGCCTTGGAACAAATCAGGCTTTTTCCATTGAAATAGCTACTCAACTTACGAAAAATTCATGTTACGAAACCACTTCTGGAATGAATTAATTTCGTAAGGTGAGGTACCACTGTAGTACATTGTACCTGGAGACTGATATATCGGTTGTCTTATATATCAGGCCAGTATTTGCACTTTTTAACACATCGGCTAAAGGCCTTAAATCTCCAGCACAGGCCTGCCTTAAGTATGCATAAAACTTTTTTTTTTTAATTTAGTGCCAAGTTAGGAGTAGAAATTTATTTATGGACAAAACAGCAAAATAAAATACCCAGACTCATGTATAGCGGGTTAAAGTGAACATTTTAAAACCAAAATGACGAGGCTCACAGCAGCAGGTACAGAGCGAGGGGTAACAAAATTCCAATGTAAAGTCAATTGGAGCCAGAGTTGATGGAGCCGGAAGCGCCCCCCATGAACACTTCCTATTTGGAACGCGGCTGCTAGAGGGTTAGTTAAGTCCATTAACAGTCTACGTGTAAAACACCTCCAGTCACTGCAAAGTATCAATACTAAGTTTTAGTAGCATTAGTGTCTGATTCCACCTGTAGTCCCTAAGGATGTAACAATAACTGAAATATCCAGATATCATATCGTCAAAGGTCTCACAATAATATCATGGCCATCACAATATATTTAATCACAAGTTCTTCGCTTAAATTAATAGTTATGCTGCAGCAATAGCTTCATCTCAGTGGAGACTACATGAAGAAATAAATGTTCTAAGTAGGGATGCAAATTATCGGTTAATTCATTAACTGATAGTTGATTGACCTTATCGGTCGATTAACGATTAACTGATAAGCGGCGTTTTTCACCTGAATTTTAGTGTTTCAATAGGGTCTTTAAGAATATAAGCTATAGTAACATAACACTGAGTCATAAATATATCATAGTATTATTATATTGTATATTCCTCAATTAATTATTCCTTAGTAAAAAGCAGACAAATGTATTGATGCTGAATAACAAAATACAGTAATCCCTCGCTCTATCCAATTTTTTTTTTATAGTGTAACATTTTTTTTATAGAGTAACATTGTGTTCTGTCCTGATTGGCTAAGAGACTAGACCAGGACTGAACGTGGACTGGACCAGGTCTGAACCAGGTCTGGACCTGGACTGGACCTGGACTGGAGCGGGACTCGACCGGGTCTAGACCTGGACTTGACCTGGACTAGACCAGGATTAAACCACCACGTGCCGTGGTTTCGCCGCGCCCCGCGCTCCGAGCCGCAGGCCAGCTGCGCGGGGCTCGGGGCTCGGGGCGCGGCTCGCCAGCAGCAGCGGCACGCATTCCGGGTTAGATCTCGCCTCGCGGTACACCCGGGGCTGCTGAGCAGTGCCGTTGGCGCCTGCGGTCGGCTGTGAGTCGAGCTTGGCGCAGCGCGGTTGCCTTGTTTCATGACCACGCGGGTGCGCGTGTCCGCGTGTCCGCGGTTAGCGGTTAATTACAATTAATGCATTTTGATCGACCAACGTCTTAATCGACAATTAACCGTTAATCGATTAATTGTTGACATCCCTAGTTCTAAGCACTTTTAAATCTTAGTTTTTTTGGGTTGAGTCTTGTCAAGGCATTTTAAGAGGAAAATTAGCATATTCACAGTTTTGTTATCGTTACACCCCTAGTAGTCCTCAAGCAGGCCCATGTTATAGTCCAAAAAATGTTCACTTTTATGTTCATCTAGTGAATGTATCATAAAAGTTGCAAAACAAACTTCATGTAGAGATCATCTTGAAATGTTTGATTGAAAAAAGACTATTACACACTAACAGTCAGCCTCGTAGTGAAGCCAATCTCAACATTGACACTTTCCTTTCATTCCCTTTCATAAAAACATATTCAAATTGTCATCTCCACATGCTGTTGTGCTGAAATTACCAGCACATTTTCCATTCGGCTTTTGCTGAAATACCAAACAGCTTGAGAATCCAATAGGCCACATTCTGTCTCTATTGTTCAAACATCTTGGACGGGAGCTCAAATATAGGCACCAGGGCCAGATCCACATGCACGGGTCCCATGTGAGGGCGGAGGATTAGTTACACAGCAGAGAGGAGCAGCAGCTAGCATACGAATAGAGCCATGGGCACTTTGTGTACGCACGCTCCACGGATACCAGCCAGACAATGGACCTCTATACCACCAGTGACGTAATGGACAACAGAGGACGAGATGTTCGGGGAAGAAGACGATGTCATGAGGAAAAGAACATGAAATAAAGATCTGAGCATCTAGTTCAAGGCGCACGATGTAGCTTTCTGATTGGGGTCTGTCACCTGCTTGTTTCTATGGATATGCTATTGCTCTGCCTATGACATTAAAGGTCCCATGGCATGAAATTTTCACTTTCTGAGGTTTTTGAACGTTAATGTGAGCTCCCCTACCCTGTTTAGGGCCCCCCCGATGGTTAAAAGTTGCGAAATGTCTAAACTGAGCATTTGCGATCCTTTTCTGTGTTACAAAAAATCGGAGCTCAAACGGGCGATTTTGAACAAGGCACCTTATTGACGTCAGATCGAAAAAAGAAATGCAAATGCAGCTCCACCCCCGTCTGTCTGTACTCAGCGTCTCTGTAAATCACGCCCAGGCAATGCAAAATGCGTTTTTTTATTTGCCTGGAGGCACGTCCGAGTGTTTCTAGGCTCGGAAGTCCTTTATCTGAGCCTCTGGACCTTTGAACACCAGTGGTTTAATTTTATTTTCTGTGGAAATGTGTTTATTTTTCAATGGAACGCTTCTCATCTCTTCTCCGCGCAAAAACGCGGAAATGGATCAGAGAGGACAGCTGAGAGCTGAGAGTTTGGCCACGCCCCCACCCTCTACTATAGGCCATCTCTGTCCTCTTCATTTGCATTCAAGCAACAACGCCCATAATGGAGTGTTCAGAGAGAGAAAAATTACTCTTTCTCATCTTATCTCTGTTTCTCATGCACTGAGTGTTTATTTTGAAGAAGGATTCATTTACAGTATTAGGGAATCATTAAGGAGCCATATAAAAGCATCAAGAAGTACCATGTCATGGGATCTTTAAGAAGTAGTAGCACATTGTATGACATTGTGTGACTTTTCTGGTAGAGGCCCCCCAGTTGCTTGTCTGCATGGAGACATGGAGTTCATGGAGTTATTGCTTTACCTACAGTGTTCTAAAGTATGGCATTAGGCTTTTGAATCCCCATAGAAACAAGCAGGTGATGCCACCAGGACAGTATACAAGTGAGATCTGTGAAGAGCGAACCCCATTCACAGTCAGAATGCAGGTTTTTAAAGGTATTTTTGAGCTATAAAAACAGCCATAATTGAATAAATGCATCTTATTTCCTCCGCAAACTGAGGAGAGCTGGAGCCCCTCCACCCATTATGACCACCTTCTACCGAGGCACCATTGAGAGCGTCCTGACCAGCTGCATCACTGTGTGGTACGAGAGCTGCACTGAACAGAACAGGAAAGCCCTGCAGCGCATAGTGAATGCAGCTGGAAGGATCGCTGGTGTCTCTCTCCCCTCCCTCCTAGGCATTTTTAACACCCGGCTCACCCGCAGAGCGTCCCGCATTGTGGGTGACCCGAGCCACCCCGCACATAGCCTGTTCAGCCTCCTGCCCTCGGGGAGAAGGTACCGGAGTCTCCGGGCCCACTCCACCAGGCTTTCAAACAGCTTCATCCACCAGGCTGTCAGGAGGCTGAACTCACACCCGAACTCCCACCTCACCCATCTCCCATCCCCCACCCCCCATATTGGCATAACCTGTATTCCATAAAAAGACATATCACTCTAGACACTTTAAAAAAACTGCTGCTAAGGACGACTGTTGCACTGTTGCACATTTACATTACTACTGGATTTTACTCCTGTTGCACTGTTGTTTACTACTGTTATTGCACACTTACATTTACTACTGGAATTTTTAGTACTGTTGTTTACTCCTGTTATTGAATTTTACCCCCGTTGCACTGTTGTTTACTACTGTTATTGCACATTTACTACTGGAATTTTTAGTACTGTTGTTTACTCCTGTTGCACTAGAATTACTACTGTTGCACATTTATTTTTATTTTATCTTAACTCCAATGCACATTCTACTGCACATGACCAATTCACTGCTGTATCTTCCATTGCACATTTTGATGCACACTGCACATTTTGGAAATCTGTGTATAGTATAGTTTATTTATTATGTTGCACTGTTTTAAGATTTTAGATCGTAGACTTTAGTTTTAACTTTAGATCTCTGTCTTAGATAGTTTTTGTTGTGTTTTGTCTTCATATTGTATTTTGTACACTGTCTTTTTGCACTACCTGGCCAGAGAGAAACGAAATTTCGATTCACTGTATGTTGAACACATATGGCAGAATTGACAATAAAGCTGACTTTGATCTTTGATCTTTTGATCTTATATAAGGTTAATACCATATTGTGGAACATTACAGGCAAGGCAATAGCAGCTCCATGGCAGCAGATCCCCAACTTGAAAACTAAATACCAAGTGCCACAGTGGGGCAGCAGTGGCCAAAAGTGTTGCTGTGCTCTTACGCAAGACACTTCAACCACCTTGTCTAGTATGAAAGTGGTGTGGAATAGGGATGCAAATTATCAATTAATTCATGAATCTATAGCTGATTGACCTTATCGATCGACTTACGATTAACTGATAAGCGGCGTTTTTCACCTGAATTTTAGTGTTTCAATAGGGTCTTTAAGAATATAAGCTATAGTATACATAACACTGAGTCATAAATGTATCATAGTATTATTATATTGTATATTCCTCAATTAATTATTGCTAAGTAAAAAGCAGACAAATGTATTGATGCTGAATAACAAAATACATTCTTTATTGAAAATAAATTGAGGACTGGCTCAGTTGTTGCACTTGCAGCATGGAAATCTTGAAACTAAAAGGAACAGAAGAAATTAAATAACAGAATGTTATTTAGTCTACATATTATGATGAAACCAGTGAATCCAGGCTAATTTTAGGACATTCTCAACATTTATTTTGAACTAAGGCATCAACAATATTTCTCTCCCTTAATCTGTGAAGGGTTACAGTACAAAATATACATTTCACAGGGCCCCTGGACACAGCATAAAACATTACAGGGCCTCAAACCTTCTTGCGAGTGGGTTCACATCTCGTGTTCACATTCCAGAGTAGCGCCCTCTAGCGATTAGTTACAATTAATGCATTTTGTTCGGCCAACGTCTTGATTGGCAATTAATTGTAAGTCGATTAATTGTTGACATCCCTAATAACAAGTTGTCTGCATTTTCATTTTTTGTTGGTCAATCACAACACCTTAATCAACCCCTCACTGCAGCAGCAGAACCACCAGCCTCCTCAGCCTCTCCGTCTCCATCTACGCTTCACCATAACTACTGTCTGTCACTCTTTCTCTTTATCTCATCACTGACATCTCCACAACATCTTTTATTAAATGAAATAAGTCGAAACGGACAATAAAAAAGCCAGACAACAGTCATTCACTGTATACAGATGCTATTGGCTGGGACATTAAAAGGACCTCTATTACGCTATTCTCTCATCTGTTTTATAATGTTTCCTCATCAAAAACATACTCCAGGACTGTTTTTGAGGAGGTAACGGCATTATAACACGGCTTATACCTCACAAGAATCAATTTTACAGAAAGCCCTGTAAAGAACCCAGTGTCCTCTTGACTGCAGCACACAGACAGACACCCTTAACGCCACACTTCCTGTCACAACCAGCCTCGCCGTACGAGCCAAGAGGGCTAACCACTCTGCCACTGCAGGGCAATGCTATGGAGGTACATACAGAAAGATAGTGCAGCCAGAAGCACATGCTTTGAAAAAACTGTACAAAGACGAGTGGCTCTGGAGCATGTCCTGTCTCTCAGATTTCAGTCAATGTACAGTATATTTTTAAATTTCAGTCAATAATTACTATATCATCTTATCGTATCAAAACTGGAACAATATATATTTGATGCTCAGTGTTTAGTGTAGGTACTTCTTTGCAAAGGTGTATGATAATAGTCATTTTATTTTTATTTAAAGGAGAATTAACATTTTTTACAATCTGAGCCTTATTTCGGTAATAAAACAAGTTGTTTTACTCACCCATAGCACTTTGGTGTCATATGGAGCACTTCCAGAGATGTTTTAGATTTGTGATCTCCTAATGTGAGTTCTCGGGGCACATGTTTACGGTCTCCAAATAACAAACTTTAGCACTTTTCAAATTATAGAAGCTTGATGTCTTAGTCTACACTTTCGTTTGAGTCAAAAGTGGCCTGTAATCTGAGATTTATCCATAGTTTCGAGTAGATGAGGAGGCCAGTGCGCATGTGCGGAGTCACAGTTTATTTCGCTCTCAGCTCTCGGGACCCAAACATGAAACGCAAAGCTGTAAATTATGGATAAATCTCGGATTACAGGCCACTTTTGACTCAAACGAAAGTGTAGACTAAGACATCAAGCTTCTATGATTTGAAAAGTGCTAAAGTTTGTGTTATTTGGAGACCGCTCGGGGCATATATTATATGCCCCGAGAACTCACATTACGGTTATCACAAATCTAAAACATCTCTGGAAGTGCTCCATATGACACCAAAGTGCTATGGGTGAGTAAAACAACTTGTTTTATTACCGAAATAAGGCTCAGATTGTAAAAAACGTTAATTCTCCTTTAAGCTTTAGGGGGATCATAAGCTTGCTGGGATCATCTTGCTTTATTTGAATCTTAATGAGTGGCATAAAGTAGTTTCAAAATGATAGTTTATCAGAAAATTTATCTTTAGCAATATATTCTACTTAAAAATTCGCGATAGTTATCGTGATATATCGTGACAGGCGCATTAACCACTCAACGCTCTGTTTGCGTCAAAAACATGGCCGCTGCACGTAAAAAGAAAATAATAGGAAAAAAGGATTGAGAAACAGCATGTGCCATTTTTGACTACACCGAAAACTTCAATTGACAAAAAAAAAAAAAAAAAATCTTAAAAACTGCAGATAAAAGTAGGCTAATAATTGCTTTATTTTACTATAGGCTATACGGGTAGTCTCTTAAATATGCAAATCAATGCATTTTTAAACCTCCATATATTTAACAAGATGCTATGCCCAGGTTAAATAAATAAATAAGAATAAAAAAATAAAAAATAAACAGACACGTAGGCTACTTCAATCAAGAACTAGCAAAGATGATAGATTGGAAGTTTTCAAACTGGCACCGGATCTTTTTATTTTTTATTTTATTTTTGCCATAATTAGCACCCCGCCTTTAACCAAGTGTCCCGTGCATAAACGAGCCAAAACGAGCGTGAATTCCCAGCGATCTGCAACAAAACAATGACTCCACGTTTGTCCCGCTTGATTTAGTGCAACAATGCTTCTGAAACAGCCCCGAGCCTCGTAACGTGAGGCGCATTACAGTCCAATAAATGACCGAGCGCTACCGGAACGTAAAACCGCCCGAGCAGGTGCACTGGCGGCTTTCTGTGCGTCACAATCACGCTGCAAACTAGTAAAGAACAAAACGTCTGTAAAAAAAAGTGCGTGCATTTCCTTGTAAGAAACCGTTACATCAACCAACTGTTCGAAGCTCAGCAGTTCACACGTAAGGCGACAGCAGAGCGCGCTAAACAACGTCAAAACACAGAGCCCAAAAAGAAAACATACCTTTATTTCCGCGAATTCTTGTCTCTGCTTGATCCAAATTGTCTCCGAATTAAATCCAATTTCGTCCGCGCGTACACCGATTCTGATGTGCTTCCTTGTTTGATGCAGACGCGTAAAAAGGCGACTTTAAGCGTGCGTAATAAGCATCCCAGTTTAGTCCGAGTTCAGGAGTGCGGGAGGAGGGAGAGGCGGAGAGCCGCTGCTGAGTGTCGGCTAAAGAATGACGATAGTGGTCCTAGTCCGGCTCGTGCGGAGGAGCCGTGCGTGAGCGTGCGTGACCGTGCGTGAGCTTGCGTGAGAGTGCGCGTGGAGACTGGGTGAGTGCGCGCGCTGTCGTGCGTCAGTCATCCGCGTCCGCGAGGAGGGGGGGGGGGGGGTAAAGGATGTAATGAGTTTAAAGGACACAGGAGGAAGAGAGGAGAGAGGGATGATGAAGAGGGAGAGAGGAGAGAGAGATGATGAAGAGGGAGAGAGGAGAGAGAGATGATGAAGAGGGAGAGAGGAGAGAGAGATGATGAAGAGGGAGAGAGGAGAGAGAGATGATGAAGAGGGGATGAGGAGAGAGAGATGATGAAGAGAGAGAGAGGAGAGAGAGATGATGAAGAGGGAGAGAGGAAAGAGAGATGATGAAGAGGGGATGAGGAGAGAGAGATGATGAAGAGAGAGATGATGAAGAGGGGATGAGGGGATGAGGAGAGAGAGAGATGATGAAGAGGGAGAGAGGAGAGAGAGATGATGAAGAGGGGATGAGGAGAGAGAGATGATGAAGAGGGGATGAGGAGAGAGAGATGATGAAGAGAGAGATGATGAAGAGGGGATGAGGAGAGAGAGATGATGAAGAGGGGATGAGGAGAGAGAGAGATGAAGAAGAGGGGATGAGAAGAGAGAGATGATGAAGAGGGGATGAGGAGTGAGAGATGATGAAGAGAGAGATGATGAAGAGGGAGAGAGGAGAGAGAGATGATGAAGAGGGAGAGAGGAGAGAGAGATGATGAAGAGGGGATGAGGAGAGAGAGATGATGAAGAGAGAGGTGATGAAGAGGGGATGAGGAGAGAGAGATGATGAAGAGGGGATGAGGAGAGAGAGAGATGAAGAAGAGGGGATGAGAAGAGAAAGATGATGAAGAGGGGATGAGGAGAGAGAGATGATGAAGAGGGGAAGACAGAAATGATGAAGAGGGGATGAGGAGAGAGAGATGATGAAGAGGGGATGAGGGGATGAGGAGAGAGAGATGATGAAGAGGGGAGGAGGAGAGAGAGATGATGAAGAGGGGAGGAGGAGAGAGAGATGATGAAGAGGGGATGAGGAGAGAGAGATGATGAAGAGGGGAGGAGGAGAGAGAGATGATGAAGAGGGGATGAGGGGATGAGGAGAGAGAGATGATGAAGAGGGAGAGAGGAGAGAGAGATGATGAAGAGGGAGAGACGAGAGAGAGAGATGATGAAGAGGGGATGAGGAGAGAGATGATGAAGAGGGGAAGACAGAGATGATGAAGAGGGGATGATGAGAGAGAGATGATGAAGTGGGGATGAGGGGATGAGGAGAGAGAGATGAAGAGGGGAGGAGGAGAGAGAGATGGTGAAGAGGGGATGAGGAGAGAGAGATGATGAAGAGGGGATGAGGGGATGAGGAGAGAGAGATGATGAAGAGGGGATGAGGAGACAGATATGATGAAGAGGGAAAGAGGAGAGAGAGATGATGAAGAGGGAGAGAGGAGAGAGATATGATGAAGAGGGAGAGAGGAGAGAGAGATGATGAAGAGGGAGAGAGGAGAGAGAGAGAGAGATGATGAAGAGGGAGAGAGGAGAGGGATATGATGAAGAGGGAGAGAGGAGAGCGAGATGATGAAGAGGGGATGAGGAGACAGATATGATGAAGAGGGAGAGAGGAGAGAGAGATGATGAAGAGGGAGAGACGAGAGAGAGAGATGATGAAGAGGGGATGAGGAGAGAGAGATGATGAAGAGGGGAAGACAGAGATGATGAAGAGGGGATGAGGAGAGAGAGATGATGAAGAGGGGATGAGGGGATGAGGAGAGAGAGATGATGAAGAGGGGAGGAGGAGAGAGAGATGGTGAAGAGGGGATGAGGAGAGAAAGATGATGAAGAGGGGAGGAGGGGAGGAGGAGAGAGAGATGAAGAAGAGGGGAGGAGGAGAGAGAGATGATGAAGAGGGGAAGAGAAGAGAGAGATGATGAAGAGGGGAAGACAGAGATGATGAAGAGGGGATTAGGAGAGAGAGACGATGAAGAGGGGAAGAGAAGAGAGAGATGATGAAGAGGGGATGAGGAGAGAGAGATGATGAAGAGGGGAAGAGAGAGACGATGAAGAGGGGAAGAGAGAGACGATGAAGAGGGAGAGAGGAAGAGAGAGATGATGAAGAGGGGATGGGGAGGGAGAGAGAGATGATGAAGAGGGGAAGAGAAGAGAGAGACGATGAAGAGGGGAAGAGAGAGATGATGAAGAGGGGATGAGGAGAGAGAGACGATGAAGAGGGGATGAGGAGAGGAAGAAATGGAGGGGTGGTCAGTACTTGGACAGTTAATTGTCAGTTGGATGTGATAGTGAGTTGTGGTGGTGAAAACAGTGAAAACACAATTTGATAAAGTAACATTATTTTAAAGGTCCAACATTGTGCTAAAATAATAACTTTTTTGATATTTTAAAGGTCCTATAGACCCCTTTACAGTTAGTAAACAGACGTGACGTCACCGGCATGTGCGCGCACTGTTGACCCAGAATCAACCATGGTGGACCATAGCGGAGTATCTGAACGATAGGGAGAGCTACATTCAAAAGCTCACGTTGAGCAACGGGGTTCGACTACCAGATCCTTATGCGATCACGGAGTGGCAGTACGACCGCAGAAAGTGGCCAGATTTACAGTGGCCAGATATCCACTGTTATTTAGTGGAGAAGCCCAGCGTGTATACAAGAGAGAAAGTGCGCGCATACAAATCCATGGATGCCTACCAGTTTGCCGTGTGTGGCCATGTACAGGAGGTAAAATACCACGATATTGATGGGGAGTTTTGCGTGTTGGCATCTGATGTTCTCCCCAGTCAAAGACAAGGCCACAAGACGACCATGTACAATGCTTGGGCTATCATCAACAAGCGCGATAATTACGTTCTGACCGCCACCTGCACTTGCGTTGCGGGGTAAGTAACATACTACGACTTAATTCACGAGTCACAGATGTGATCTCAGTCATGTCAAATGCCATTTATGATGGTCATGCGAAAACGTATCATGCATTTTAACAAAGTTATTCGTGTTCGTTTACATGTGTCTGTCGTAGAGGTTACCCGGTTAATATGTTGTTAAATTGTCATTGATTGTACTGCATCTTTTTCTACTCTGCAACCAAGTTGGCGCCGCAAATGGCAGCCCTGGTGCTCGGAGTGTCTGTCCGCTCTAGGTATCGAAGCAAGTTCCTAATGTTGTGAACCTGTTCACTCATATGGCAATAAAAACCTTCCTGATTCCTGATTCCTGATGTCTGTGAGCTTTGCGGTGTCCTGTGCTTGCTCGTTAATCAGCATGATTAAACACCATTGAACACCTGGGCAAATTACCCTAAACAAGCAGCAGGTGTTCACTTGTGTGTGTATGTCAGTTGAATGATATGAACTATCATTTATTCCATCTGTTTCTCTTTATTTCACGCCGAGTTCTTCTCTTCTCTTCTATATCTTCGCTGGGGGTTTTATGGCAGCAGTGGCTTTGTTTTGAGTCAGCACTGCGCGCGCATTCAGTGATGACGTAGCTTTGAAACTCATCTCTATTACGCAAAATTGTGCGCTTTAAAACATGTTAAAATGTTGTTACCTCATCAAAAACATACCTGGAGTTATGTTTTGTTTCATTCACATGTTTGAGTTATCCTTTATTATTAGTCTGTCTACATCTCCAAAGCTCCATATGCTCTGTTCCACCTTGTGATGTCATGAAGTTGTAGTTTTCAACAGCTACCATTTACCTTTAATTCAGAAGAGATTGGAAAAGGGCCGAAATGATCCAGCTGATTCTAATGAAGGTGTACGGAGTTTAAAAACACAATTGAACACTTCCTGTATTACCACATGACATCACAAGAGGGAGCAGTGTTTTCTGTTTGAGAGAAGAACTAAATATCCAGGGTTTGTGGGTTAAACGTGTGTGAATGAAACAAAACACAACTCCAGGTATGTTTGTGATGAGGAAACATTATAACATGCATCCGAAAATAGCATCTAATGGGTCTTTTAAAGGTCCAATTTTGTGCTGAAGTGACATTATACTGCTCCATTATGAAAATATATTTAAAAAACAAACAAACAAACAAACAGCTGGGGTTGTATTTTACATTCACTCATTGCATGGAAACTTTGCTGTTTTGTTTATGACTGCGTTTCAGCTTCCAGTTATATTTTGAGGACCATTTCCCATTCAAAAGAAGAAGAAGTGACTTTATTCTGAGCCTTATTTCGGTAATAAAACAAGTTGTTTTACTCACCCATAGCACTTTGGTGTCATATGGAGCACTTGAGATCTTTTAGATTAGCGATAGCCGTAGCGCGAGTTCTCTGGACATATATTATATGCCCCGAGCGGTCTCCAAATAACACAAACTTTAGCACTTTTCAAATCATAGAAGCTCAATGTCTTAGTCTACACTTTCGTTTGAGTCAAAAGTGGCCTGTAATCCGAGATTTATCCATAATTTACAGCTTTGCGTTTCATGTTTGGGTCCCGGGAGCTGAGAGTGAAATAAACTGTGACTCCGCACATGTGCACTGGCGTCCTCATCTACTCGAAACTATGGATAAATCATAAATCATAGCATGCTAAGTAAGCACACACTTCCTGATTCTTAGACAAAAAAAAGCACAAATAATTAGATACAGATAGTCAGTGATGGGAAGAACACTGCAAATGCATTTAGTTACACAATACTGATAACTGATACTGATTCAAATGTATTTGTAACATATTCTAATACATGGTCCAGAGTACTGTGTCTGAATATTTAATACTTTTACATCAAGTTGCATTTAAATTATAGTGTAAAAGTCCAACATATAATTAAAAACACCTTTATATTTGCTTCACTGTTTTGAAAGCATTTCCTATCACAAATTGGAGATAGAAAAATCACACGTGCATACACCATAAGAGCAGAGTTTTCGATTTTTCTCACTGATTATTTGAGGTTTGAAGCCTAAATTACTTG